>CM071927.1:32568716-33003926 GCA_016081115.2 Rehmannia glutinosa | reverse complement strand
AGTTACGTATTAACGTGGACGCTTTTACAAAGGCTTCCCTTGGCCTGGGTTTCCTGTGATACCTTACAACTACCTTGGCCTTTGAATCATCTTCGCAACCGCCTATTTGAATTTCCGTATTATGGATATGCCTCGATTTCTCATGATGTTTCCCACCGCCTGAATCTAGTATCTCGCTGATCGTACAAACTTTGTTATAAGATCTTCCAAGTTAGGGCTTACCTTGATTTGGCCGAACCGGAGACGCGGTGTAGATCAAGATCGATTAGGTCGGGTTGGCCTTGGTTTCAACCGAAATTAGGATGTTGTTCCACCGATTATGGATGGTGTTGTCAGAAGGATTACTTCGTAATTTCGCCGATTCCCAACGTAATTAGCCCGCTCAAACCAGGTATCGTGTGTGGGTAAGCCCCGATGATTATGCAATCCTCCACAAGTTTCACAAGATAAAAACTTCATGTGGTGGTGTTTAGAGCCGCTTAGATCGCCGATCTGGGTCAAAGCTTTGACATGTGCAAACTAGTGTAACCACCGTACCGCATTATAAACACCCACTGCTTCACAGGTTTACTCTCGACGGATTTGGCTGATAGCCATTCATGGCCATTCCTCGATCAAATCCCGAAAGCCGCTTCCGGCGCTTTTGTTATTAAGAGTTCCCCTGCACTGGGCCGTGATCGATCATTTGTCTTGTTGCGCAAAGTAGCCCATTATAAAATGTGTTTGGACTTGCATCCAACAGTAGGCCATGCAGCGGCACTTTCGCAATAATCCCTTAAATCTTCTCCAAGATCGTGATAAAGTTTCATCGCCTCGCCGAGTAAATGGGGAGATTTCGCTCCTTAATCTCAGTCTTTGCCGGTGGAAATACTTCAAAAGGAATTTTTCTACCATAATATTCCATGTTGTAATCGCCTTTTCGCAAAGTATTTAACTAATCGCTTTGCTCGCCCCAAGAGAGAACGGAATAAGCGTAGCGATGGCACGCATCATCGAGACCCCGATTTTGAAAGTGTCGCATATTTCAAGAAAATTCGCTGTGATTATTGGGATCTTCATCCAAGAGATCACAAATCGATAAGCCGCTGCACCATTTGAATAACGCTGGTTTAATTTCAAAATTATCATGCGCAACAATGCCTTACAACGTTGACACGCCGTACATCTTGATGGATGGCTTCGGGCGAACGTGACATAGTTCTTTGTTCATCCGCCATGGCAAAATCTTTGATTTCGCCTTCATATCCTCCCTCGAAATCCGTATTAACGCTTCTCCGTGTTACCATCGGCGCCGCACTTCCCGCCGACTCGACGAAAGAGGGCACGACCGCGATAAATAAAGATGATAAGTATAACACAAGACTTACAAATATAGATAAAAAAGAAAGATAATGTAAAAATAAAAAATGATTAAATTAACAAAAATAGCGCGTCTTAATATTACAATCCCGACAACGGGGCGCCAAAACTTGATGGCTGTGTTACCTTAAACCATAGCAAGTGCACTCTATCGCTTTATAGTATAGATTATCGAGTACCGAGTGTCATTCCCACGGTGATTGTGGTACTAATAATTACCGCTCTTTTTTGTTATTTAATCTAACAATTTTCGTGAGTTTTTGTTTGATGAAAATGAAAACAAATTATAAATTGTAAAAATGGAGGAAGATTTGTAAAATAAGAAATCAAGAGATAGAAATGTGTTTGAATGTAAATCCTCTAGAATGTTTTTATGATTTGACAAGTTAAAAATACAACCGTAAGCCCTTAAGCAAAAACCAACCTCTTTTAATAAAATCTCATGTCTTGTGGACCGTAGAAATTCCCAATTTAAGTTAAACCCTTTCTCAAGGCGAAAAACTTCTAATCTCAAGTTGATTAATCAAATCTCTTTCTAGTTAAAACCCCCCAAGACAACATTATAACGATTTGTGAATTCCCATATTAGGTTTGACCCTAATCCGGAAGATTTATGTCGTCCTATATCTAGGATTGCATGCAACTCTTTTTCACTTATATATGTTCTATTTCACCATGAATCTCGATTTCCTGATGAAAATAAACTTCAAATCAATATTGCGCATATATCAATTCGAATGAACGAAGCATAATATAAGTGAATCACACAAAATATGAAGATTTTATTAAAAACATATACACCTTAATCACAAATCCATTCTGTAGTTCATTACATTCAAACACTAGGAGTTTAGCTACACATGATTTTGACCAAAGAATAAATTACACAAGAAGATTTAAGTATTGTAGACATGGTGTACTTATCTTTCTCAAAATCTCAATTGACTTCTTTCTTGATTGATGATGTTGCTCGAAGCCTTCTTCTCCAATATTGCCCTGCTTTCTCCTCCAAGACCCCTTTGATCCCAATTCTACTTAATGAAATGAATACAATGAATATTTTCTCGAGTATCTAATTAATGCCTCTCCCAACTTCAACCCTTGGCTTTTATAGGCAACCAATACATTGATAGTACTCTCTTTTGTTAAAAACAATCACCCCACTTTTATTGTTGGTTGGTGAATTCTTGTATTCAAGTGATGAGGAGGAACATGGAGACATGTTTCAAAGAAAAATAGGTGTTAAAGGTGTACAAGAGTGGCCAAAAGGGATTTGGTTGGTGAGTTTTCCCCAAATTCCGCATAGAAAAGTGTCTCAGTGGCCCCGACACGCCCGTGTCGCCGGAACGGCACGGCCGTGGCTGTTTTATCACACAGGGACTCGATCCCCACATGGTCGCGCTTCCCAACACGGGCCGTGTTCTTGACACGGCCGTGTTAAGGGAACACGCCAGGCCGTGTTGGAGGTCTGTTTTGTGCAAACATTTCGAGTTTTGCCCCGGAACACGGCCGTGTTTGCCCGACACCCCGCCCGTGTTGGACCAAAAAGGCCCCGAAATGACGTGTTTGGCTTGGAATTTCGAGCGTTTTTGCATCCTTAAACTCCCGGTATGTTTTGACTTGAATCCATGGTCCGAAATTCACCAAAATTAGCCCCGAATGGTCAATCTACATCAATAAAATCACCTCGGAGTAATATGAACTATGTACAATCAAAAATTTACAAAACTAACAATAAAATAACTCGAATTCTACTCAAATATATACATAAAACATGCATAAAAAGACCCTTATCGGGTGCATGGCCATACACGCCCCGACCTCCCTCTTCGTGGCGTGATTCCCACCGCCGCCGTGCTCATGTGGTGGTTTCACAAGCGGGGCCTTCCTTCCACGTCGTGTGTGCATCCTCCACTTGGGGGCGAATTATCTGATCGTTAGTGTTGTTCCATTTGGAAGGGTATCCCCTTCCCTAAGTTTGCGGAGATGAACGAGTTGTTAAATGCCTAAGCGACCCGTCGACTACTGGGTTGGGGGCACCATCCGGTGGTACTAGGCACATACCAGTCTCGGAGTTTCCCAGGATGGGCTAGTTGAAGGCCTTCCACAGTCCTTAAAGGAGTGGAAGGATAAGTGATTTTGGGTGAGTGGCGAGTGGCAAACTCGCGTTGGGGTGGAGGGAACGGTCCTCCACCCCCCTTCAGATTTCACATTCAATTTTAGTAAGTGCACTCTTTTTTCTCTTTTCTTCTATTTCTTTCTCTTTTTTTTTGGGTCTATTTGACCTTAACTTTTTGTTCTGCTAAGAGAACCGAATTCTATCGGTCCGCTTTCAACTATTTTTTTTTTCGGGACCGATACAACATCCAAGCCATGGGCCCGAGGGATAGGCGGATTGAGAAATTAGCCATCGAGGCTCGTCTGGGCGCCGGTCAAGGGCCGCTTTGCACACTCGCCGATCCGAGGTCGGGAGGCACTGGGGAGAGGCGGTGGTGGTGGAAGAGAGGCCGAGTAGATCTGAGAGAGCCCTCCAAGGGCCGAGAGAGACACACCACTGAGCGGGAGGAGCGGCAACAGGTAAACAGAGCAAACAAGCGAGGCCGTCCCGGTGGTGGCTAGTCCCCTCCCGGGCGAGCGTCCCCGTGCCGACGGGGCAGCGCGGACTCTGAGCCGCTAGAACAACCGGAGCCCAAGGTGTGCATTTTATAATTCTTGCACTTCCTTTCTCTTTAACTTTTCTTTTGTTCGTTTCTATTCAATCGGTGCCTTTTGTAGGGCGTGGCGTGGATCTCCTCGCACGCCTTTGCAGCATGAGGAATACGGCCGCCCGCCGAACCAGGGTGGCCGCGGGCCAGCTTGCTGATGCTGAGGCGGCACGGAGAGAGGACATCCGGGCTGGAAACGCCCTGCCGACGGAGTTCCAGGGGCAGAAGGGCCCCCACCTCAAAGGAGGAGAGGGGGAATTGTGATTGAAGAGCCCGGGCAGACGGATAGGGCCAGGCCAACCCCACCGATACCCTGTGCAAGTTCCAACAGCGCGGGTCCCGAGGACCTTTCGATGACTCGGTCGGGAGGGCCATTTCATCCCCCAAGTCAAGTGAAGAATGAGGCCTGCGATGGATGGCTCGGTTCCAATGGTTCGTAGAATTCGTGAGGTGTTCCATGCCCACTAATAAACAAGTAAAAATCTGCGTCAGACGTTGGGCGCTTAGGGATGTGGGCCGCACGGGCATGGACCCGCAGGTATTGGCGATTACGCTCAGGAGACCGATTGGAAGGAAAAGGCCCAGTATGTCGCGGGACTATCCGATCGCATCACGGGATCCTCCGCACATGATTGGTGGGATGGAAGACTTGGAGATGCGCCACCAGGATTTGCAAGATGCTCATGCCGTCACAAGGGGGTGCAAGAGTCCTTGAAGACTCGGGCGGAGAGGCCGCGGCCAAGGCCAATACTTGAGAGGGAGGCGCCATGAGGGCCGAGGCCGAGCGGGATCGTGCCCGTAGCTGGAAGAGCTCCGCGCCAAGGTTGTTGAGCCGGGTGAGTAGTTGCCGCCACGCCGAGAAAATGGATAGGCGTGGCCGAGTGCGCAGGGAGGCAGAGTAAGCTTCCCGTAAGCGGGTTGAGGAGGCTCGGATGGAGGTCGTCCGGCACATAAGAATTCGGAGGAGTATGCCTTTATGCTAACTTGCGGCACACAACCAAAGATCGAGAAATCCTCCAGGACCTCAAGGCTGGCAGGACCATAACACAGCTCGAAGAGGATCTTGCCCAGTTAGATGCTGACCTTGAGGCCCTTCGCCCCCGTTTTGCCGAGGATGCCGGTGGCCAAGACCCACCTCCTCCAGAGGAAGAAGTGGCTTCCAGTGGGCCTGTTGAGATCCCTCCTCCCACCGGGGCTTGATACGAAGTTTTTTGTTTTTGCATTTTCCTTTTTTGGGTAGGCTAGTTGGCCTTGGGCCTCTTGTTGTAATGGGCTCCAGCCCCCCAGTGTAAATACTTTGATGTTTGAATAAATTTTCTTTCAGTCACGTGTGTACGCATTTGAATTTTTTGCTAACAATATGAATGCACCAATATACACTGTGCTGTGGCTTCTGCTCTGCCTGCCCTCTTTTATTTTTCTAAGTATGGGGCTCGGTTTTCAGTGCTTTTCAAATGGTATGAATAATGGGCTTTGACTGCCTAGAATCATTCTGTCAATTTTGTGTTTGGAACTTAAGCCGAGTCTTTTTTTGGGTAGGCTCGCCTTTTGGGCGACTTTTCCCTTATTTAAACGTGCAAGGGACTTACCGAGACAAGCAGTTGGCACTTGGCCGAGGCGATTGAACTCGGCGCCGGATCTTGGCCGAGGAGAATGAAATGACGCCGACACTTGGCCGAGGCGAATAAAAATTACCCCCTTTAGAGAGCTCACGAATATCGGATGAAAGGATAAACCCTTAGAATTGTATTTGAATCACAAACCGGGTATTTTATTGATAGTACCTTTTAAGATATGATACATCCATGGATGTGCAAACTTTTCCCTACTTAGTACTCAAGCTCGTAAGCTCCATTCAACATGACCTTACCGACCCGGAACATACCTTCCTAGGTCGGTTTTAATGGGCCGGTTCAATCCCCGTTACTCTTTTTAGAGCAGGTCGCCAACCCGGTAACCTTCTTTCCTTTACTTTTTGAGTTGTAGTACCTTTCACTCCTTTGTTTGATACGGTGTTTCTCATCTCAAGATCGATCTTTCTCCTCCAAGAGTCCAGATTTGCTCGGGCGACATTATTGTTTTCTTCGAGAAATTTGCAACTCTAAAAGTAGGGGCTCTGATTTCAATAGGGATGATAGCCCTGCCCGTAAGCTAACGAAAAGGGCATCTCCCCTGCGGGTACGCTGCGCGTTGTTCTCAGACGACCACAATACGCCCGGCGATCTCGGGCCAAATACTTTAGATTCCTCCAACCTCGCCTTCAGTATACTTGAGTATTTTGTTCACCGCTTCGACCTGCCCGTTAGACTGTGGGTGATACGGGGTCGAGAAATGATTTTTAATGTGGAATCCTTCGCAAAAATTTTGAAACCTCCGGTTGTCGAATTGTTTCCCATTATTTGTGACGATCGAGTATGGTATCCCAAACCTACAGATAATGGACTTCCATACGAAGTTAACAATCTTTTTTTCATCTATCTTCGCCAGAGGTTCCGCTTCGGCCCATTTTGTAAAATAATCCACTGCCACAATGGCATATCTCACGCCCTCTTTGCTAGTGGGGAGTGGCCCAATGAGGTCCATTCCCCATTTGGCAAACGGCCATGGACTGAATATGGACGTAAGTTGTTCCGGGTGGTACCTAACCTGTGGCGCAAATCTTTGACATCTTTCACATTTTTTGACAAGGTCCATCGCATCCTTCTTGAGGGACGGCCAGAAGTACCCTTGTCGTATCAACTTGTAAGCCAATGTTTGGCCCCCGGCATGATTTCCGCATATACCTTCGTGTACCTCCCGGAGCGCGTAATTTGTGTCTGTTTCTGATAGGCACCGAAGGAGCTGGACGGAATACCCACGCTTGTACAAAATACCATCTACCAGTGTGAAGCGAGCTGCCTGAGTCCGCAACGTTCTAACATCGGTCTTGTCTTCTGGCTGAATTCCTTTCTCTAAATACTTGGATGATAGGAGTCATCTAGGTCAGCTCGGTCGCTTCATTAGCATGTATCTTTTGTGCATTAAGTCATGGGTGGACGCAGTGATGCTTACGCTACGATGCGTCGGTCCCTGGGCCGAGGCCAACCGAGCTAAAGCATCCGTCTGCATGTTTTCGCCGGGGAACATGCAAGACCTCCGCCTTGAAGTGTGAAAGTTTTTTTGACCAAGTCCGGATATCGGGCAATTTTCTATTGTTTTGCCTCGTATTCACCATTGACTGATGGACCACCACCGTTTGTGAATCATGTGAACTAGCAAAATTCGTTTTAGGCCCATTGACGCCATTTCGATCCGCTAGAGTGCTTTGTACTTTCGGCCGTTGTTAGTCGCTGAATTGGAACCGCACGGCCGAGCAAGAAGACTTGAGTTTTGGATCAATTATCACGATCCCGCCCGCTTCGCCCGGGGAAGAGCTAATGACGAACAACTTCCACTCTTGATCTTCAACCACCTTATCTCGGATGGAAGGTGTGAACTCGGCTACAAAGTCACCAACGCTTGTCCTTTAGTTGTTGTGCGTGGTTCGTATAGAATGTCGAATCGCTAAGCCCGATGGCCCACTTAATCATCTAACCTAAGTATCCGGTCAATGCGGAACTTGCTTTAGTGGATAGTTGGTCAATACCACGTCTTGTGCTCCAAAAGGTAAGGACGGAGCTTCCCGGGCTGAAATGACTAGTGAGAGGGCCGGCTTTCCCATAGGTGAGTATCGGAGTTCGGCGTCGTGCAACGCTTGGCTTGTGTAATAGATTGGATATTGAATGGAGTTATCCAACCTAATAAGTACCAAGCTAACCGCGTACTCGGAGACTGCGAGGTACAGATACAAGTCTTCTCCCCGGGTTGGTTTTTGCAATACATGGATTGAGGTTAAGTGTTGTTTGAGTGACTCAAAAGCGGCCTGCGTTTGTTCGGTCCACTCAAAAATTTATTTTCTTTATGATTTCAAGAAAGGTTTACATTTATCTCAGGACCGCGATACAAATCTTAGTTTAGGGCGGCTAGTCGGCCTGTCAGGCTTTGTACTCTTTTGACGGAATTGGGGGGTTCAAGATCAATTATGGCTTTTATTTTATCTGGATTGGCCTCGATTCCCCTTTGGCTGACCATATAACCCAAAAATTTACCCGAACCGACCCCGAAGGTGCACTTTTTTGGATTTAACATCATCTTATACTCTCGCAAATTGACAAACATTTTATTAATATCATTAAGATGATCATATATGTACAAGGACTTCACTAGCATGTCGTCTACATAAACTTCCATGGTTCGACCTATCAATTCCTCAAACATTTTATTAACTAACCTTTGGTAGGTCGCCCCGGCATTCTTCAACCCAAAGGACATCATCTTATAGCAGTACACGCCACGAGCAGAGAAAAATGACGTATTCTCCTCGTCGTCCGGATGCATCCGAATTTGATTGTACCGAGTATACATCCATAAAACTCATAAGCTCATGTCCGGCTGTGGCATCTACCATGTAATCGATGTTGGGCAAAGGATAGCTGTCCTTGGGGCATGCCTTATTAAGGTCGGTGAAGTCCACGCAAAGGCGCCACAAACCATTGCTTTTCTTTACTAACACGTGGTTGGCCACCCAACGAGGTGAGGGCCTCCGGATGAACTCGTTGTCAAGCAACTTATTGACCTCGGCCTCCGCGCGACACACTGTCGGGGCCGAGCTTACGCTTTTCCTGGATTACCGGTCAGAATGTGAGGTCTATGTTGAGACGATGGCATGCATGTTTGGGATCGATTCCTAGCATGTCAGAGTGCGTCCATGCGAAGACGTCAAGATTATTTCCAAGGAATTCAATCAATTCCGACCAAATGGCTCCTTGAGGTCGTGGCCAATACGTAATTGGCGTCCCCCATTCTCGCTTACCAATGTCGACCGTGGTCGACTCGCCTCTGGTCCGCATGTTTCTTCTTCTTGCTCGCCCCTCTTTTTTTCAGGACAGCTGAGCCGTCATCACACCGCTTGTTTTCCGGCTCCACCTTTTTTTTCCCATCCTCCACCATTGGTTCCTTTATATGTCGTCTACCTGGATCACTTTCTAAAACAACCATCTCTTCCCGCCAGCTCGCCTTTTTCTTCTGGGTCGCCCTTCGCCCCCCACTAGCTTCCCCTTTCTATCACGTTAATTTGAGCCGACGAGCTTAAGCGAGCATTCCCGCGACTCCTCCTCGATTCCCAGTGGATGGCTTCTCCATCCGGTGGGGGAACTTCACGTAAATGATATATTGAAACGGCCGCTTTGAGATGGTAAAGTAGCGCCTTCCAATAATCGCATTATATTCTCAATCGGGCGTTGATAATTTTGAATGTAGTGATGATAGCGGTTCCCTATGTAATCCCCGTCCCATCCGGATGGGGCAGTCAACCTCCCGAGCGGGATAATTCTTCCTCCACCAAATCCCAAAATGCTATCATTACATGGACGAATGTAACTGTCGTCCACGTTCAACCTCCTAAAATCTCGGACATAAATTACCGATGAATAACTACCTGAGTCGATCGAACTCGTGGACCGGAATGCCCAGGATAGGTCTTTGTGATGACCGGGGGTCGGAATGAGAATGGACCACCTGGTCGGCCCATTTTCGAGAAGACGAAATGGCCCATCGACAATTTCTTCTTCTCGATTTCTCGCCACCCAAACTCGTTTTTCCGCGCGGGCGGCTTGTCGACATCCGCCTTCCTCTTCTCGCTCGAGCGGCTATCCTCACCGCATTGGTATTGATTCTATTCACTCCGGACATCATCGAATCTCCCTACCTTGATTCTCATTTGGCGCAACGTAGGTGAGCCGATTTGCCAATCGCTCCCGAATTTACACCGGAGCGAAACCGTGGTGGCGGTAGCTCGTGGACGCACTCTTCAACCCACCTCTTTGAATGATGCGCATGATTTCTCTCGATGAGGTCTCGCACTCATCTCAGATCATGGCCTATCGATATGTGATAGTGCACGGTATCTTCGTGCATCAAATTTAGTAGGCTCGACCTTCAAAGGCCGAGCCGTGAGAATAAGTTAAGACCCTTATATCTCGTCCATATCGCTGAAGGAGTGTGGGTCAGAGCACTCCTTAGCGCGGCAACTTCGGCTCGCACTTCTTGGCAGGCCTTATATCTAGTGGTCGGGTTCTCCGAGAATGGCCAGAATCCCAACCCCGATCCTGAAGCGAGTTCTTTCTTCCCATCTTTCTTCACGCCCGCTCCGGCTGGGCGTTGACTAGCCATGGCTTCCTCCGTGCAAATGTGGCATTCCGCACGGATAAAAAATTCCTGATATGAGGTCGTCCCCGATTCATGTATAGAATAATTGAACCATGTCTCGGGGGCAAGACCAGCCACGGCGACCACAATCAAAATGGCATCGCCCAAGACTCGGTTCCATTTCTCGGACTGTTTATCAACCGAGCTATATAACTCTTTTAAGGGCTCATCTTTTCCCCCGCTTGATATTTACACAAAGCGGGTGCGACGATGGCGTGTGGGCTCTGCTGCGACTCCGCCATGCGGTTCTTTTTCGTTATCTTCGCGCGATCATCTTCTATCACGGTGACCGCTACCGCTTATTGCCGGAACTAGCTTCCCCGCCTTCATCATGGGAGGCGCAGGATGTGAGGTTAACATTAACATTTACCGGGGGTTATTTAATGGGGGGTTGAGCGGATGAGTATTTACAGGAGGTGGAGGATGTATTTGTGAATTAGTAGTTGCGAGCGTTTGGGAGATAAGTCGTTCCATTTGTTGGACAAAAGTGGGGTTTGCGATAAGTTGAGAAAAGGGGAACAAAGTCGTGCTCCCCGCTTGGTTGGGGGCACGCTCGCCATCGTAGTTTGGCCGTTTGATTATTCAAAGGTGGATCTTTGCAACATGAGCGTTTCGAGTTTGGCTTGACTCATTTTGTCTACTTCGAAGGAGTTAACACAAGGTTTACCTGACTTTACGTGACTTAGCTTGGAATTTGGACTGGACCTAAATGGGCCCTCCTTCTAGCGCCAATTTGTTGATGTGCGTTTTGGTCAACAAGCAAAATATATGGAGATGTAATACGTGGAAATGGAAATAGGCTTTAATCCGGCTAATTTCGCTTTTTTATATATGATGCCGAGCGAAAGTTTCTCGGTCGGTTTTGCTTTTACAGACGCGAGTTTATGCGTTTTCCTTAGTATTTTTCTTTGTCCTTTTCCTCATAAATGAGGCCCTATTTATACTCATCTCATTAAATGGGTTTTTAATAACCACTATTACACTTAACACTTAAATAATTTTAAATGCACACTTGTCCTTCCCTAAGATGCATGTTGGCCAAGTGTTTTTGCCACTTGTCGACTCATCTGGTTGTCGTGTCCGATGTGTCGCCTTACTCATGTTAATGATGCACTTAGCTTTTCTTAATCGGATGGTTATCCTTTAAATTTCCCGCCATAAACTTCCCGCCAAGATTGGGCTCTCAAAACCGAGCCCAATTCATGACGTCATTAGGTCGGTTGTTGATGCCATCAGCTTGGTATGTGTCGGTTTGTGGGTCCCACATATCCATGTGTTGAATGGCCACGTGGATTAATTTGCTGCCAACTCGGCTCAGGTGTCATCATATATCATATTGAATGTGGACAATTTTATAGTAAATTTTCCCGTATAAGTAATTTAAAGTCATTATAATTAAATAAGATATCTATTTCAAAAAAATGTCACTTTTTTTGTTAGTGTAGAACTATATCACTTTGATACCTTTCAAATGGTTATAAATAAATTAACCTAATTATCTCTAATACCAACAAATATATTAGTATTATCTTCTTCCTCTTTTTCTTCCCTCACTCATCCTCTTATGGAGAAATGAGGAAATAATTTTCAATGCTTTTAGTATCCTCTTATTGGAAATCCATTGCAAATTGATCAGCGTTCGCTGGTTGGTTCTCTGGGACATTTCGTTCGAGTTTTGGTTGATATTGATCTTGCTAAGCCGTTGGAGGATCACATTATGGTGGAACGCATTGGCCAGTGCTCCTTTGTGTCAATCGGGTATGAGAAACTCCCTGAGTTTTGTTTGAGGTGTGGCATTACGGGACATTCGACAGCCTCTTGTCGTCTTAATAATACGGGCTATACAGATACGGAAATGCGTGCTTCTCTTGACCAGGGACGCCCCCGGGCTCCAACTACTCGTCCTAGTTCTGTGCAGAGAGGGCGATCCAGGGCGCGCAAGGTTTATCGTCCTGTGCAGCAGGACAAGGGTAAGGGAATTGATGACTCAATGGGAAAGATGGGTTCGGCTATGCGCGCAGGTTCTCCTACCCGCGCAATAGTCACTTGCTCTATGGATATCCACCTTAATAACACCTTTGAGGCTCTTGGTTCAGTCGACTCCCAGGATCAACATTCCGCAGATTTCCAGGCCGATTATCCTGCTATGGAGTCATCTCCCAAGGCTACTACTTTCAACACCGGCACGATCTCCACTATTATGCCTGTTACAGTTCAGTATCCTTTGGGGAAGCCTATTCGAGCCCTTAGCCGTGCCTTCCGGGATAGCTCCTTAGACTCGGCCAAATCTAGAATTCTCTAGAGTGTTACGTCGGGCCCGTCTCCCCTAGTTCATGACATTACTATTGAACCGGAGAGCCAAGAATCACATGAGATGAACTTTGCGGCTTCCAAGAGATGGGCAGATTATGCGGAGATGAAATGGGTAACTCTCAATCTTCGACTCGCAACGCACCACATGCCGCTTTTTTACCGTGGCGACGACACGGGCGCCACCTTCCCCCGCCATCTCAATGAATTGCGTCTTCGAATATCCGGGGATTGGGAACATTGCATCTCGTAATGTTCTTAAGGCTTTATGTCACAAATATAAACCTTCTATTTTAGCCATTTGCAACCTAAGGTGGACATTTCATCCATTTCGGATTCTTACCGAGTAGCTTGGGTCTCGATTTGTTGCTCAAAGCTTCCGCGAACGGGCGCCCGGATATTTGGGTCCTATACGATGCGAGTATTTCTCCCATAATCGTTTGGTCTTCTTCTCAATGTATTATTTTGCAAGTTCAAACGCTCTATGGTTTTCCATGTTGGTTTTGCTCATGGCTTGTGTGATCATGTTGCTCGTCGTGCCTTTGGTTGGATGAGGAATTCGGGTCTTACCGACCTGCTTTTTTTGGGGATTTCAATGTTGTTGGGACATCATGAGCGTTCCCGCAAAGGGTACCTTATCTCATGCTTCTTGTCGACTTCAGGGACTTCGAGGAGGTAGTTTATTTGCGGTGCCGACTACGGGAATTCATTTACTTGGTGCTCCCCCGTAGCCTCTATCTCTCCTTCGTGCTAAGTTGGATCGAGCTCTAGCAACCGCCAATTCTTCTTTTTTTGGCAAGTTGTTAAGGGCTTAGTTCTTCCTTGCATTGGCTCCGATCACCACCCTATTTTGGTCACTTGTTCTAATCCCACTATCGTGAGTCCGTCTCCTTTTCGTTTTAGCCGCATGTGGATTCATCACGACTCTTTCCGAATATTGTGACTACCTCTTGGGCGATCCCGTGCGCATCGCCTAATCCATCGCAACGCGACATGTGGAAACTCAAGAGGTTGCAACAAACGATTAAGGTTTGGAATAAGGAAGTTTTGGGGATGTTAATCGTCAAAAATGGATTATCGATGGAAAAGGTTCACGTGATTTAGGTAGATATTGAATTTGATGGTTTCACCGAGGCCCGCAGGATATGGAGTTGGAGGCACAATGGCGCTCTCGCACGTTGCTCATGCGCAAATGGAATTCTTTTCAAAGAAAAATCATGATCTGATTGGTTACAGGACGGAGATCATAACACAGCTTTTTTCCATCGTCGCTGTCAGATTCGAAATGGGCACTCACTGATACAAGGTTTGATGGTTGATGGTAGTTATACAGAGGACCCGGTGGCTCTTGGGAATCACATTATCTCCTTCTATACGGACCTCTTCGCGGACACGGGGCAAACCACTTCGAACTATACTCAGGTCGATCATCTTATTTCTCCGATTGTTAGCATGGTTGATAATGCACTTTTGACGGCTATTCTTTCGAATCCGGCGAAAGAGGCGGCATTTGATATGGGTTTGGGACAAAGCCCCATGCCCGCACTTTTTGAAAGGGGAGATTTTATCATCATTTTTGGGATATCATTTCTCGAGGAGGTGGTGGCCGCCATCCGATATTTTTTCGCTCACGGCTTCCTTCCCGCTGGTCCAATGCCGCTTTATGGCACTCATCCCAAAACCAAGGAAGCTAATGCGGTGGAAGACTTTAGACCGATCGTGATGATCAATTTCCTTTTTAAGATTATTACCAAGATTCTCGCGACGCCGGGCTCGATCATCTCTTCTTACTTGTCGCCTACCCGGGTTTGGCTTTATCCTCGGCAGCAGATCCATGATCAGTATTGCGTTGGTCTCGGGGGTTCAATATTTTACAGGTCGTAATGATGTCAATATGATCTTAAAGATTGACATCCGTAAGCATTTGATACTGATTAATCGGGGCTTCTTGATTCACGTGTTACGCCGCTTTGGTTTCTCAAGTGTTCATTCGCCGGATTGAGATCATCCTTCGATCTTCCGTAATCTCACCCGAATGGGTCGCCAACGGGTTATTTCTCTTACTTTCAAGGGGTTCGACAGGGGATCCTAAGACATTCTCGAGCAGATTGGTCGAGGACGCGTCAATAGGAATCTACTCCACCTTTTTCGGGCACCTAATCGTGGTTTTCCCTCATCCATTATGTATGCAGATGATATTGTGATTATGTGTGGGGCATCCTCGAGCAAAAGCACGTGCCATTATTCGATTCTTAATCTCTATGCAGGACATGTCGGGTCGATTTTCAATCCTAATAAATCTAAAGCTTTTTTTTGGAGGCCGGATTTCCAATCATGTGCGAGGTCGTATTCGACGACATCGGGATGCATACGGGCGCTTTCCTCACAATCTACTGGGCGCCCCCATCTTCAAGGGTGCACCCAAAGTGGCCACCTTCAATCCATTTTCGACAAGATTATTTTCTAGTTCGTAAAGGTGGAAAGGTTCTCGCTCGTCTATTGCCGGCCGTATTTGTTTGGTGAATTCGGTGATTACCAGCCTCCTTTGTGCACACGATGATGGTATACAAGTGGCCCGAGAACTATGTTACGGTAAATGGAAAAGGCAATGCGTAATTTCATCCGGGTCGCGATGTGAACTCGAAAGGATCTGGGTGGTTAATCGAGCCGTTGTTGCATGCCGCGGGCGGAAGGCGGTTTGGGCGCCCGGTATTGTGGTCGCCAACAATGCTTTCCTTTTGAAGTTGGGATGGAAGATTATGACTTCAAACTCTTTGGTTTACAACATCCTCCGTAGGCGTTTCTTGGCTTCTCTGGCGGATCTCCACGCTGTTCTTTCATCCCCTCTTCCATCCGGGAGAGGATTCGCCCGGGATCTCGGGTTTCTTGGAGGATCAATTTGGATTCCGGATGCAATTCTCGAGTTCGATTCTGGGGCCGGATAATTGGTTGGGTTTACATCATTGCCGATAGGATTGGAATTCCCGAGGAGTACAGCACTTATTTCGACATCGCATCTCGTATTACTTTTATGACGGACATGGCACTTTATTTTCTCATTTATTGAGGCTTATTTGGATATGGTCCGAGATATTGTTGTGAGTCCCCATCGCTCCAAAGATCGCCGAATACACGGGTGTGGCTTCACTGATGATGGTTGTATCACTTCAAAATCGCCTACACATTTCTCAAGCCCTCGTACTCCAACGTTTCATTGGGGTTCCCGGATTTGGTCTCTCACATTCCGAACAGACGCTCAATTGTGGCATGGCGGGCTATCCACAATCGCCTTGCGTTTTTAGACGTCTTTGCGTTCGTGTGGCTCCTTCACAGACCCTCGGTTTGCGGTATTTGTTGTGCTAACAATGAATCATGATCATTTATTTGTCTCATGTGGTTTTGCAGAGGCCCTATAGCAAAATGGATTTTTGATGCCTTTAATATTAATTACTTTAGGCTTATAGCTTTAATGAATTTCTCGTGCATTTGATGTGTTTTCATTTCAACATCGGTGGGCTTTCTTCTGCCGCCATTCTATTCTTTCCTAGATTTGGCTCATCCGGGAAATTAGAAATGACTTGACCTTCAACAACAAGACTTGACACTGGCGCCCTAGACAGCCCCCGGAGATTGTGCAGTCACCTGGCGTAAAACCTTTGCACGGGATGGATCAAAGTTAACACAGACGGTAGCGCTACGGGGGCACCGAAAATCTCACAACCTTCTCGTGTTTTTTTTCGCGGGTGCTTCGGAACGATGTGGTTTTGGTTTTGCTTTTGAGGCGTAACTTACAGTGGCTATGCGGGCCATCCAATACGCTTCCTCGGCGGGATGGAACCAACTATGGTTGAGTCGGACTCGGTCATGTGGTGGAGTTGTCACGAAAGAAATCCATTGAGTTCCTCGCGCCATTTCGAGTATGTGGAGATACACCCTCCACCTTCTTTCTCAAATGGATTTTGTGGTCTCGCACATCTTTAGGGAAGGAAATCGGGCAATGGATATTCTAAGCAAGTCGTCGCAGTGGATACGTGGTGGGTCCGCCCCAGGCCCATTATCCATCCTCACCAGGATTATGTATGTTGTGATCGAATTATAGTTTGTTCCTTAGTGTGTCACGTTTTTTCGTCTTGTCGGCTTTGGGGCGCTTTTATCACGGGGTACTTTTTTTCCTTCCAGGGTTTTTCCCACACGGTGGGTTTTACCTTGGAAGGTTTTAACGAGGCCCCAACCATTCACCATATGGTCGGCTTGACCATTTCGTATTTTCTTTTGACTTTGTTAATGGCTTTACTTTGTTACCTCTGATCACCGTGATCGGAATACTCTTTTTCATTTTTATATATATATCGCATTTATTTAAAAAAAAGTAAATAGTTTCAATAAATTTGTCCCTAATAAGCGGCTTTCACTTGTCCCCAATAGGTGGTTTTAATTTGTCCCCAAGCAGGTCTCTTGTGAGACGGTGCGAGATCGTGAGACCGTGAGACGATGATACTTTTAGTGTAATAAATGATACTTTTAGTATAAAAAGTGACACTTTAACTAAATACACCAATTTAAGTGTAATTTGACAAGTATAATGTTTTACACTAAAAGTATCACCGTCTCACGGACTTTCACCGTCTCACATAAGTTTTTTGCGTTTGTCCCCAATAGTTGGCTTTTTTTCTTTTCAATAAATAAATTTGTCCCTTTTGTGGGATTTTGTTTATATGATACATATGAGTCATTACTTGACGATATATGAAAGAAGCGAGATCAAGGTCTTTGGTACGTGTTTTGTCCAAAGGCCATCGTTGCGAAGTTCTGAATCTATGAATCATTTAGATCTGTTTATATTTAAAATTTTGTTTTAGATCTATATAGGTCTATGATATGTAGGCCTTGCAATTATTTTGCATTTGATGTTGTAATCAGTTGTAAGTTTTTTCTATTAAACGAATGAAATTCATTTTGATTCTAAAATATATATATATATATATATATACTAGTATTTAATTTTGTACTCTATTTTTCGACAACCTAAGGCTAGATTTTTATTAGTTCCTAGAAACGATTTTGCTTTTATAAGATTTTATTAGCATAGCACATGATTTCAGAAGTCAAATTAATTAAGAAAATGTAGAGTAGGTAAGCAGTCCTATATTCTATGCGATAAAAAAAATGGTACTGCTACAAACACACGAAATATGCACAAGCTCCCATAAACTCATTATAGTCAAATATTAGCATCGATTGAAAAATTTATTGGTGGTGCCTATTTATTGTACTTTTATTTTAAATCAGTTAGGGGATATATATAGGTATTGGTTCAAATGAGACCAATATGCCAGGGTGAGACCGTAAGGACTAATCTGATCCGTTTATTTTTCAAGATGGATGGATGTGATTTTTTAATTATTTAAGGTAAAAAATAATATTTTTTTCAGTTACAAGGATAAATAGGTAAATTCATGATGGACGAAATTTTAATTAAGGATAGGTATGTAATTTTATATGGTATGTGAGAGAAAGAATAGATTATCATTCATGATTATTGTTGCTGATTAGGATTAGATTTTGCAAAGATATTGCACACATTATCACATCCCTTTTATATTATCATGATCACGTATCTTTCACATTATCATATTTACAAAGATATTGCACACAATCTCGGCTTCAGCGCCTGGGGAAGAGGAGGTTTCACGATTAGAATTAAGTCCATTAAGCAATATTCAACAGTGTTTTTCGCTCAATAAGTTGAAGAAGTCGAAGGTTCTCGTTCGTTGTAAATATGTTTTTTCCTTTTAACAGATTTTTGATGTACCACTTTTGTTTTGATTTTGTTTTTCTGATTTCAAGTTCTCGCTTTTTTTTGCATGTTCTTAATGGACTTGTTTTCATTAAAAATCACTAGTTTTTTTCATGATTTGTGTAAAATCTTTAGTTTTTAATGTAGTTAATCTCTTGTTCTTTTGATTTTTTTCAGTCTTGGGGGGAGGGTTGATTTAAAGCTAGAATGTTTTTTTTTTGTGTGTGTGTTGGATCATCATGCGTTTTTGCACTTAGTTTTTTTTTTTTTAATATTGCTTCTTTTTGTTTGATGCATTTTTAAATGAGGCAACATGTTTTTTATATTTGATTTTAATTATGCATATGTCATTCAGTATGTATGCGGCAAGATGGACATATTTATGAATCATTTTTTCAAACATTGTTCTTCATTGTGAGAGTTTTTTGATTTTATCTACTGTGCATCACAACTGATATAGTGAGAGTAGTGTAATGTATGTATAGACCATGTTTATTGCATAGATAACAACTTTTTAATGTTCTTACATTTTAAATTTTTGATTGTCATGTTTATGTTTATGAATCATGCATCAAACAAATTACACTTTTCATACATCATTTTGATATGCATCAATCAACTAGTATATATGCATCATTTGTACCATATTTATTCATTAGTCTCGATGACTTATAGATACATCATAATTAAATTATCAATATAATACAATTATTTAATGCACAATTTCTTTTGCAGGGGGCAGGGATATCAAACTGAGGTTGTCAACGATGGCTAAGTCTAAACAAAAGAGGGAAATTTCGCTAGAAGGGGATGATGGAAGCAATGGAGAGGGTAGTTCTTGTACCAAAAGGGCGAAGGGTGGGAAATCTGAAAGCCAAGAAGGCGTGCAAGTTTTTTTTAGAAATTTATGAGTAGGTTTTAGTTTTCGATTTTTTTTATTTTTATGTTTGATGTATAGGTTTTGTAATTTTGTTGCATATTTTATCACTTTTTGTTGCATATGTAATTTATTGGGTGAATGCAAAATATGTAATTTTGTTGCATATTTAGCACTTTTTCGTTGCATATGTAATTTTGTTGGGTGAATATCAAGATAAGTTGCATATTTTCCTTTATTGACCCAGGAGATATTCCAAGCCTCTCTTTTTGGGTTGTTAGTTGTACCTATTGGCATAAAATTAACATTAAATATACACCAAAACTAGATGAAAAATGCATCATAATATTTTCAGATTTTATGTTTACAAAATATGAAAACTGTATTATTCATTAAATATGCAACATAATATATGAACAAGACATCGTTATAATATTAAATATGCACGAATAAATATGATATATCTGTAGGTACATTAAATATGCAACATACTATACGTATCAATACATCAGTATACTATTAAATATGCAATATTAATTATAACACCAACACAGTCCAATTTTTGGGTTCATATATTTTGCCTTCATGCATCATTACTTTCAAACAAAATATACAACATATTATACATATACATGCATCAATATATAGTTAAGTATGCATAAATTCAATATTGTTGGGACCAAAAAAAATTCATAAACACCCGGAAATACAAATTTATTTATGCAAATTTTCGGAATATTACCATATGCAAATTTTTGTTTTTTTTTTGGATAGAGATTAGAGTTTGTTGGAGGGGATTATCATTGATTGCACCTCCTAAATTATAGGTTATAGATATGGTAAGTTAGAATCATGCAAATCTTGTTAGTTGACCGATTTTTATTGATTGGCGATATGCCCTCACTCGAAAATCATGATATATAATGCTTCTATATTTAATGTTTCAATCTCAACCATCCAATGATTAATTATAACAGTCAGATTAGGTCGACGCTCACCGCAAGAGATGGTCTCACAAGAACTAACCCCTATATATATATATATATATATATATATATATATATATACCATAGTGTTGGTCCATAGTCCATACAAGTCTCAAGCATTATTATAATTTTTTAGATATTCATAACAATTTAAAAAATAATGAATATATATCGAGTGTACATAGTTATTACGAAATGGGAAAAAGAGGGTGGGTGGTAACGAGGAGGAGACCGAATCTATGACGTCCTCCGAATTGACATTTGGGGTAAGTGTAGTAGAAGATCAGAGCCTCTTTACTGCATAGATTTTCAGCACTTTTTTTTGTTGTTAAAGTCAACATTATTAATCACTTTGTCCTATATGTAATTATAATAGTTTTCCATCTACCCTTAACAACTATTTCAATATTTGGCAATATTTTCATCTAAAACGGAATCATAGAAGAGCTATACATTGATTTTCATTTTTTTTTTTTCTATAGTAATGGCCTGAACCGGGAATACAATTCCATTCTTATACACTCCACAATTAGACTTCAATTATCTTTAGAGAGTCTAAAAATTATATCTCATGTACATATGATTTTACACGCTTTCATGAGCGTGTCAATGTTGCGTGCTAGCAATTTTTATTGAAAAAAAGACAAAAAGCAAGACTATAATGTGGTTTATTATGATTATGTTAATGTGAACTAAAAGCCCAGAAAAAAAGGAATCAATTCTTGGCTAGATTGTCACAATCTTCATACCATATGGGTAATATAATTGAAACTGCTCATTGAGTTGTAGTGGATTTCAATGGCATGAGTTGGACGCCAAGGTTTCCACGGCAAAAGTTCCGAAAGTGGCAAAATATATTCATTATTCAATCAAGGATGCCTAATACTTTAAGTTTGCACCAAGTCCATTTCTTAGCTAGCATGTTTTTCAAGTGACGCGTACTGAAAGTATTAGAAGGAAAACTTTTTTGACATATCTAAAATGCTACTAACACTAGTTTAGACTTTAAAGGAATTATAGAGCTAAACTAATCGGTAGTAAAGAACATTCCCAAAAGACTCTTTAAATTTAAAAAGTATATATTGCAAAATAAAGAGCATCTTTAAATTTAAAGAGTGATAATTTTTACATATTCCAACACTCTCTTTATACTTAATTCTTTGTTTTCTCATCTCTCAATATTAATTTATTACACATGGGATAATTGGAAGTAATTTAAGATATTTTTCAAAATTTATGTTGTTTTTGGAAACTGCCATATATAAAGGTCATTCAAATTACAAGAAAACTAATGTAATTAATTATAGAGAGTGGTTTTGGCTCTTCAAATTTGGAGAGTAAAACCATTCTCTAAATCTAAATGTTAAAATAAAGTATTTGTTGGAGATGATTTTTGCTGGATGACTCTTCAAAATAAAGAAAATTATTCATTTAGAGAGTCTCTTGGGCATGCTCCAAGATATGATTAATTCGACTAATAAGCAAAAGAGGATAATTTAGTCATTTTTAAAATTTCCTTTATTAAAAGGGATTGTTACAAAAACTACCCCTGAGGTTTCGGGAAATTACAAAAATAAACCCAAAGGTTTCTGAAAATTACAAAAATCCCCTTCAGATTCGATTTTGTATTACACGTCACCCCCTTCATAAGCAAAAACATTTCAAACACTCCTTTTACATTTGTAAAACTATCTCACTTACCCCCTTACTTAAGGCAAAATCAATCTTTTGTTATTTCGAACTTCTCTGGGTTTTTTTGTAATCTCAAACCTCAGGGTAGTTTTTGTAATATTCCCTTATCAATTAAAAAAAAAAGTGGGCGGAAAATGAAAAATATAAGAATTTTAGTGTTGAAACCAGCTCTGTAATAAAAAAGATAAATGCAAGAGTTCAACAATAATAAATCCCAGGCTAAGTAAAAGCCTTGACATAAAATAAAAGGCAGCCAGATAATCTAAACGCCCCAAGGTAAAACAGAGAAGGAATTAAAACAATGAATTGATAGTATATACGCTGATATTATGTATATTTATATATATGGATAGTTACAAAAGGCCCCCTAAGGTTAAGCTAATTAACAAAAAACTAATAGGTTTTTGAAAATTACAAAAACCCCGTTGATATTTGATTGTTTCTTAAATTTAAGGGAGTAACTATAATATATTGATAAATAAGGGAGCTCTTGAAATGTTTTTTTGCATATGGAGGGTGAAAATGTAAGGCGGATCAAACATAAAGGTGTTTTTTGTAATTAGCCCAAACCTCAGTTTTTTTTTTTTTTTGTAATTGAAATGGTAGTTGAAATGCATTAACTTTTAGATGCCCTGGATTTGAAATTTCTAATCATGTCCCAGCCATATACACCCTTTTTTCACTTCAAACATGTCGAGAGCAGTAACCCCTAAAATTCAACATCACTTTGAAGTAAAAACAAATGGCAAATGCAATTAACAGAGCTACCGATAAACTATAGGTTTAACTTTTACCTGCATCCCATCTGCAATTCTTTTTCCATTTAAAGAACACAAAGATTATCATCCTTTCAATTAGTCCATGAGGTTGAACAATAATTCTCCAGCCATGCCGAAGCAGATTTCAGAACACGTAGCTCACCAGTCAGGAGATCGTGAGCTAATCGCCTCCTTAAAACACTCTTTCCACATGCACGCAGAGGAGTTGGTACCAGCAGAAACTTGATATATTGATTATGTTCTTCAGTTAACCGAGATATTTCAGACAGCAAATGACAATGAGCTGCAATCTCTCTGTTCTTGTCCTTCAACGGATACCTAGCCAACCGCCCGTCATTTTGTGCAGCTTCTATTGCCAAGGCATTTAGTTCTTGCTGAGAATTGCAAGTCAGAATGCGACAAAATGCACGAAGTGATTGTGGTACACCCTTCCCCTTTCTACTACCAGTTCTTACTTCCCTGATTGTAAAAGAGTTCCTTGAAGAAGTGAATTCATTGACATCTTTTATGCTTGGCGTGCGGTGACTGTCAAGAAGTTCCATTTTCTGTTTGTAAAGCCTGTCATGTTGAGGTACATTAAGCTCAACCCGAACCTGATCATAGCTGTTGCAAGAAACAGTAAACCCAAAATCCAACAGGAGTGTAGCATTGGAAAATTTTCCGTATCTTATCAGGACCTCATCACCAGGAGCAAAGTCATTATCGGCTATAACCTCCGAATGTTTTTGCTTTCATTGCTCAAAACATATGCGTCTGAAGTGCCATCATGATTAAGAAAATCGGCAAAAGGAATCATGGATACACCCCTTGAGCTTTCCCACGCCGAGATGTTACTAATCCATATGCATATGAGAATTCTTGAAATGTAACATCCAGACATTGATCAGGGAATTGATCAAAAGCCGATTTGACAGCAAAGAATTCTTTTTGAATTTGAGTCTTTTGGCTGAGTGTTTCTTCATACAGAGCACTAGGTCGAATCATCTCCAGTTCTTCGTCACTCCAGAATATCGTGCTATGCAATTCCTCAGGCTGAGGAAGGCGACTAATATAAGGTGCCCATTCGGAATTATGTCCCAACCTTTTCTCGTGCAGAATGAGTAAAGCAACTTTGGCAACATTACTAACTTCATCTCCTAACAAAGAAGTTATTTCTGGAGGGAGATTATCAGGGGTTAGTTGTACACTATAGGGAACCTTCAATATGCAGTCCCCAGTTTGTATATACTCAGCAGCATACAATGTCCTTCCATAGGAGGATTTTCCAATTGCAAGTGCCGATGAAATATCTGCCCCAGCCTTGTGCTCCAGCCACGGGAGAAAATCACTGCAATCTTCATTTATATGTGAGGCCTTACATGAAGAAATGGAAGTAAAAAGTTGAGCGGGTATAGAATAATGTCCGAAGAGAGTGGAGAGTATTGGTCTTTGAGTTCGAGCCAACCAACTGTTTGTTATAATGACAGAGTGAAGTAGCATCTCAGGATATATACGAGCCTATTTGTGTCCTTGACTGCAAGCTCAAAACCATGAATTAATTGAAATGCATAAATGAAATTGAAACGATTTTACAGATAAAGCATTGTCAAGTGACCCTGAAAATACATTTGTTTTTGGAGTCTCGGATGAGAAGCATCTTCAGAAAACAAAACATATTAACCTAACAATCACTATCAGCTGGGAGGGAAAAAAATATTCACATATCAAAATGAAAATGAAAGCAAGAGTAGCAAAAGCTCATGTTCATAAATGAAAACAAAAAGTACGCAGTAAATAAAAAGCAGCACGTAAATAAGTTAATTCAAGTCGGACGCAAAATGAACAATCAGTTCACAAATGTGTCTAATTAAACGATATTCAGAGATTACTCAAACACTAGAAACAAAATACACCAACCATTCCTTTACCTCTTTCTATCTACTTCCTTGTATCTAGTGCCTCTTCGTTCTCTGGGGTTGCTTTTCAGTTGCTAATCTGTAAATCCAGTAAACCTACGCAAGCACAAAATAAATTTAAATTTAACAGAGACCCCAATTTGAATATTCCATTTCAAGAATATAGATACTGACCAAGGCGAGGACGTGAGCAACAATGAGAATGACGACCACGAGAGGCACAAGCTCGAGAAACCATGGCCGAATCGATGCTTCCGGAGGATTCACCATTTTTTCGCAAGCGTTGTATATACAGTTAATAGTATTAGCCCTTCTTTGTTTGTATTAGTGTGTGTGGTGCGTTTTTCTTTTCTTTTTTCTCTCTTTTTTTTTTTTCTTTTGCCCCCTTCTCTAGTTCTCTGTGGGCACGGGGCTCGATTTATTTTACATTTAAGCCCTTGGATCGAGTAATGTTTATCTTTCTTTCTAACGTCGCAAGTCGCAACGAGCCCAATTCAATAGTAAAATACCGTTATTATCCTTGGGCATTTCATACTAAAGAATTATTAATTTATAGTATAGATTGTAATTTGTATGAGACCTGAATAAATTCTCGTATATGTATTATCTTATAAATTTAATGAATTATTAATTTAGCACGCTAATCTCAAATCGGGACTAGACAAAATATTATTTTAGTGGATTTATTAATTAATTGAGTATTAAATTATTCAGGTTCTACTTTACATTTACAATTAATCTATGAACATAACAATTATCTCCGACTGTTGTTAAGGTAGTAAGAAATTTTAGTATGGTTTTCTCGTAACTCAACAAAAAGATATTTGATGTCAGTGTTGTTGAGTTTTCCTTTAAGGAGGAGGTCTTGTAGACACCTAAATTTACTGTCAAATATTGCCAAATGTGTCAAAATCTTCAATCTTTGCAATTAAGACAAGATCGTGCAAAATAAGAAAGTGGTTTACCAATATTTTGGTAAATAAAATCAAGCCAGATCAAATCAAATCACAATCTTATGATTATGGCAAGATAAATCATGGTCGGCCAATCAAATCACCCCATTTTATCCGACAATTATGGCAAGAATCTCCATAAATAGAGGTCATCTCCGTAATTCATACACACAAAAATCCTAGAGAAGAAGTCTAAGCAAGAGGCGAATTCTCTAAAATCAAGAAGTCCAAATCCAAAGAATCTACGGTGTTCAAGGCGCAATTCAAGGCGTTGATCACAGATTCGACTCAAAGATAGTGTTTAATTCGAGAGTAACATATCAAGTCCTTGAACTAATGTTATTGAAAATCCAATTCAACATCAGAGGATATCAAATAGGTGATTCCATCTCCAAAATATCAAATTCTGAAGTTATTGATCTTAAAGAGTTTTATAAGAGGAAGAACATCCACTTGATTCAAATAAATTCATTTTGTACGATTCTTCTTGTTTGTTGATTTGCAGACAATAAAACTTTGTGTTACAAATTTCTGGCTCGCCTAGTGGGATAATCTCTGTCTCTCATCTCTTCTCTTCGCCAATGAAGTTCAAGAATGGGGATGAAGGACAAGCAATCCATCTTCTCAAACATCAAATGATTTCCATCAAGCCATCAATCAACTTTTTGAGGAATGTACGAGTGGGGGCAAATAAAGGTGGTATTATATATCTCCACTCGAATTCTATTCAAATATATATGACTTTCGATGTCTCTCCTCAAATTCCACTCCAAGGGGCGCAAATGTGAAGATCATGTCTTTACTTAAATCCTAGTTACATATCTTCAATCAAATTCCACTCAAAGGGGGCAACGAAACTAAAGCCGTTGGAAGTCAAATCCCACAAATGAAGAAGAATATATGGATCATCACAACTTCGACTTTCCAATGCTCTTAGATATAAGTATAAACTATCTAAAATCACGATGGGGCATTTGTAGACACCTAAATTTCTTCACAAATATTGTCAAGTGTCAAAATCTTCAATCTTGGCAATCAAGACAAGATCGTGCAATAAGGAAGTGGTTTACCAATATTTTGGTAAATAAATCAAACCAAATCAAATCAAATCACAATATTGTGATTATTGCAAGATAAATCATGGTTGACCAATCAAATCACCACGTTTTATCTGGCAATTATGGCAAGAATCTCCATCCTATACCTATAAATAGAGGTCATCTTCATAATTCATACACATACAAATCCTAGAGAAGAAGTCTAAGCAAGAGGCAAACTCTCTAAAATCAAGAAGGACAAATTCAAGGAATTTACGGTGTTCAAGGCGCAATTCAAAGCATTCATCGCGGATTCGACTCAAATATAGCGTTTAATTCGGGAATAAGTTGTCAATCCCTAGAACTAATGTTATTGAAAACCCAATTCAATATCGGAGGATATCAAATGACGATTCCATCGCCAAAATATCAAATTTCAAAGTTATTGATCTTGAAGAGAAGAATCATAGGAAGAAATAGAGATTGTAACCCATGTTACATCCATTTGATTCAAATAAATTCAATTTGTATGTTTTTTCTTATTTGTTAATTTGCAGATAATAAAATTTGTGTTACAGGTCTATAGTACTATAATTTTCATCAACTTCACAACTCACATATCACTCTTCATTATTTTCTCGTCGATCAACAACTCTGCAGTTTCAACATCTCTGCATCTATATGATATCCCCAATACAAAGTTGAATCTTTTGATGTTTTGTTTGGTCACAAGAAAATTAAACTAATATTTTGCAATCATTTAATAGTTTTTAGATAAGCATGAAAACTGTCCATAGATAAAAAAAAAATCTTCAAGCCATATTTCTATAAATTAATAGATTATTAATTTATCGATTATTTAATATCTCGCTAAATTAATAAAATTAGGCATTAATAAAATTCGGCAGTCCAAAAAATATTAATTTATATAGGTTTAATTGTATTTGAGCCGTTGAGTGTTCATATTATCACAATTTTTACAAGTTTAAAATTTGAGTCGGTCTCCTGTAAAATGGTCTGACGGATCTAATCCATTAGACGGAGCTCCAACAATCGACCCAGTATTCGCCTATCAAATGGCCTAAATGAAATTATATTGTGCACATGTGAAAATATAAAATTTCAATTAAAAATAAATATAGAGACAACTTTTTAACTCACTGAGAAGGCGGTGGTGGGTAGTGACCTCGACGTCTATCCGATGTTGCGGTTCACTGATGAGAGATCTCTGTAACATCCTCGTGCATTTCTCCCCATCATTTCAACTCGCATAAACTAGTACCCCCTTTAAATGCATCTATTGACTGCTTCACGCATAGGTCATGTGCCATGTTTGCGTTGTTTTCACCTAGGAATGCATACTTGAGATTTTCAGGCAAGGATTTGAGTTCTTGGGTCAGAATCAAGTGATTTGTGTTGCACACGGGCTGCCCGTGCGTATGTGGGTGATTCCTGCATATGATCTAAAGCACAAACATATGTTAGATAAATGTTTTATCATGATTTTGATGATTTTGTTTAAATGAGTTTTTACACCAAAACAATATTTCTAAATGTTGTCCAAATACTCCCGATCGACATGAAATATTTTTACTAATTTTTCGGAGTATTTCTTGAAGTTTATTTTCGACAAAAATTGGACAACACTTATGTCTCGTGTTGGACCGATCGCCCTATAGGGCAACCCGTACCTGAAGTTGAGTTTTGAAATAGAAAACGGGACGAAAGGAAAATAGGAGACGGCGATCGGTCGACCCGGAGGTCGACCGGTGTGGGCGACCGGTCGACCTAAGGGCGATCGGTGCCTGGGAGTGTTCTTAAGATTACAGAACTCCCTGTATTACATATTGAAGGACCCCAACCGGTCCACACAGGGGTCGACTGGTCGAACCCCCCGTCGACCGGTCCCCCTATGTATTTTCGTGAAAATTATTTCAAACTCTTATCTATGCGCGACCGGTCTCTTTATGGTTTTGACAGCAAACTATCTGTTGGGTTTTCAGACAACTTTTCCCCAATTTAAGGGGTTGATTTCTAATAGCTATTTCTTGAGTTTAATTACATTCACTCTCCAAGAAGGAGCCAATGTTTGGAAATTAAACCAAGACCTCTCCTATAAATAGAGGAGCCATTCAAGCCACAAGAGACAACACAACATACAAGCAAAAGCATACAAGCAAACACTTTGTCAAAAACTCTTGTTGTATTGCCTAAGTACTTTCACTTGCACATTCTTGAGGTCTAGGCTTTTCATTCTTGATTACACTTGCACTCAATATTTGTATTATCATTATCGAGTTGTAATCTTGAGTTTTGTCCATCATCTAAAATAATATATCCTTGTTGTTGTTCTTGTGGTAAGAGCACACTTGGGTGATCGTAGGTGTTGAAGAGTGTGGTACTCTTCGTAGGTGTTGAAGGAAGATTGTGGTAATCTCCTTGAAGGTGTTGTAAGAGGATTGTGGTAATCCTCAAATGTGGTGTTGTATTAATTGTGGTAATTAATAATTTTTTTTTCTTTTTAAAATACATCCCGGAGATACTGGGGTGGTAGAGCATTAGTCCCTAAGTGGGTTGAACCTCTATAAATCAACGTGTGTTGTTTATTTTCCACATTTACAGTTTCTATCTTTGCTTGTTCACTCGAAAAAGAGGGCGGAATTTGAAACATAGTCACTCCCCCTCTAGATTATCGTAGCCACTTGGACTAACAACATAGTCACACAAGTCTTGAGTATTGACACATGAATCAACGAGTGCTAAGGAATTACAACTCTCTACATTATCATGAGATTTCATAGCCTTATAAATATAAAATAACACATGCTCATCATTAACCCGTAATGTGAGTTCTCCCTTCTGCACATCTATTAGGGTTTTTCTGGTGGCTAGGAATGGATGCCCAAGTATCAGCGGGACGTCACGATCTTCCTCCATGTCAAGCACTAGAAAATCCACTGGGAATATAAATTTATCGACTTTTACGAGCACATCTTCTATGATCCCTTTAGGATACGTGAGCGATCTATCCGCAAGCTGCAAAGTAACAGTGGACGGCTTCACCTCTCCCAATCCAAGCTTCCTAAAAATGGACAAGGGCATTAAGTTAATACTTGCACCTAAATCACACAGTGCCCTATTAAAGAAAACACCCCCTATTGCGCAAGGAATAGTGAAACTCCCCGGATCTTTGAGCTTTTGAGGTAGTTTTCTTTGAATGATGGCATTGTAAGTCCAAGCGGCTACGATAATCTAGAGGGGGGTGAATAGATTATCTCCATCTTTTCGATTTCGCCCTCTTTTTATACCCCGAATGCTCAAATACAATAATAAAGGTGCGGAATAAAAACAACACACGTCGATTTAAAGAGGTTCAACCCACCTAGGGCCTAATCCTCTACCACCCCAGTATATCCGGGATGGATTTCGAAAAGAAAAAGAATTTTATTAATTACCAAAATTAATACAAATTCAACTTACAACACCTTGAAGAGCACCACACTCTTCTTCAACACCACCTTTGGAGATTACCACAATCTCCCTTTGAAGATTACCACAATCTTCCTTCAACGGCACCTTGTGAAGATTACCACAATCTTCAACCTTGAAGAATACCAAATTCTTCAACACCTCAATAAGAAGATTACCACAATCTTCTTCACCTATCACCTAGATCATCCAAGTGTGTTCTTACCAGAAGAACACTCACAAGGATATCTTGTGTTTGAATGATAACCAAAAGTCAAGATTACAACTCAATAATGAATAATACAATTTGAGTGCGAAGTGTAATCAAGAATAGCCTAGACCTCAAAGATGTGAAAGTGATAAGCTAGGCAAATTTACAACAAGAATAATAACAATGAAAGACCAAGTATTTGCTTGAAGTGTATCTTGTTGTGTTGTATCTCAATTGTTGTATTGGTTGCTCCAAAACTTCCTCTATTTATAGGAGATGATTGATCAAACATAGGCTCCTCTTGGGGATTGAAAATCTACGAGAAAAATACAATTAAAATAGTCATTAGAAATCAATCCCACAATTTAAGGAAATGTGTCTCATCAAACGGTCATATTTTTTTGTCAATACACAGGGCGGCCGGTCGCACGAAATAAGAGAAATAAGAACACTTTGAAAATTACAACAGGGCAACCGGTCGACGTAGGCTTCGACCGGTTGACCCCTGTCTCAACCGGTCCCCCTAATCAAAAAAAAAAACGAAGAGGTTTTGTTCTGTTTCAAAATGAAACTTGCAGTGTACCGGTCGACATTGGCGACGGCCGACGGGACGGCCGACGACGCCTTGATGCGACGGTCGACCTGCTTGTTTTTTACTTCCGTCTCATTTTCTTTCTAAAAACATCTCCGGTATGGGTTGCCCTATAGGGCGACCGGTCGACCACGAGACAGAAATGTTGTCCAATTTTTGTCGAAAATAAAACTCAAGAAATACTCCGAAAATTTAGTAAAAACATTTTAAACCAATCGGGAGTATTTAGACAACATTTAGAAATCTTGTTTAGGAGTAAAAAATCATTGATATAAAATCATTAAAAGTGTTGTCCATTATTATCAAAAATAAACTTGAGGAAATACTCCGGAAAATATTAAAACCATTTTAAATCATTTAGGAGTATTTGGACAACCTTTAAAAACATTGTTTTGGTGATAAAATAAAATCATCAAAATTAAGATAAAAACATGTATCAAACAATCTCCCCCTTTTTGATGATTACAAACCAAAACAATTTTTACACAAACTAAGAGAGCAATTTAGAAATGATTTTCCGGTAAAAACATTTGACCGTTTGGAAGCAACCAAAATTTCCAAAAATATTAAAGCAACCAAGTAGGGAGTAAATATATTTAAATATAAGCACAAGCTCCCCCTATCAACAAGCATATCAAGAATATTGTAAAAGCAATTATCCATAAGCTAAAAGCTTTAGCTTTTACAATTTGTTCAAGAGCTTATAAGCCCCCCCTGTCATAAAACATCATTAGACAATAATATAAGTCCATCAAGAAACAATTGGACTAAAAACGAATCACAACTTATGGCTTTTATGAGCCATAGCTTATAGCTTTTATGACAAGCTTTTATTAGCTTCTTTGAGCTAATGAGCCAATATCCTGTTTCTCCCCCTTTGGAATCATCAAAAAGAATGTTAGGATGGTGAAAACACCATACAATAATATCAAAGCGCGCCAAAGGGACGGTTTAATAACCGTTGAGCAATTAAAGCATAATAATCCAAGGAAAATGGGAGAATTGAAACATAAGAGATCCATAAGCTCATTAGTAAGCTCAAAACATGATTTCAAAAAGATTTTAAGACATTTTGAAGCAAGAGAATCATGTAGAAGTTGAAAGTTTCATAGCGACATTTCAACAAACACCTTGTGTGCGTGAGAAATAAAAGCCTTTGCATATAGTTCTTGTAAAGGTTTCAAGCCAAAAATTTTCATATCATTAATCAACCTCATTCCAATGCTCAAAAAGATCAAATGCACCATATGCAACAATTTGTACATCAAATAAGAAGCTCAAAGTAGATTCTCAAGGGTTCAACCCAATTGAGATAAGCTAAGAATGATCAAGGCATTACAAGTGCCAAAAATTAGAGCATCCATCAAGTAATAAGTCATGCTTTAAACAATACATGTATCAAGTGTCCCAACATATCCATCTAATCATAAAGATCAAAGCATTAAGAGAAGCACTTTTACCATCAAGTACTTCATACCAATATTCAAACCATTGCCATATAAGAGTATTTTTACCATCAAATACTCCATCAAAATAATGATCATCCACAAGTTATTATCGACTTGCAATTTTAACCCTTTAAGAAAACAAGCAAATGTCATTAGTGCAAATTAGTTTTACAAAAGTTCATAAAAATACAAAGCATCATTAATGAAAATGCTAGAAAGTAAAGGCGGTGGGGACATCATTCCTCATCCGAGGAGAAGCAAGATCCGAGAATAAAATCCTTGATGAATTTCTTTAACTTGCCGAAAGACTTTTGCATTTTGGAGGTCTTTTGCTCCAAAGCCTCATATCTCGTCTCATGAAAAGCCCTCATCTCATCAAATTCGGCTTGAGTATACCTCCTAAGCGGTTGAGCACCTAGATTACCCTCCGGATTGCTCGGTTCACCCTCTTCCGCCAATCTTGCGGCCTCGGCGTCATCAAAGTAGTCATTAGGATCGGGGACTCTTGACCTCTTCCTCTAACCATTTTGGTTGGTCGGATGTCCATATTCTTGCGCATCGTGACCATTTGGGAGATATTATCAATGTCGAAGTCATTTTGAAATACTTCCGAGTTACACTCCGACGACGAAGTCCCGATTGAATAAGAAGTTTACAAATCCAATTTCCCATAACTAACTTCTTATTACCTCGAGTGATGGACTCGATTAGACATTGAATAAGTATGGCACCAAAGTTAAGTGGTTCCTCCTAGCAATCTTATACGTCAAAAAGTAATCCATGTTGCTAGGCATCTTTCCCGACTTACCACAAATGCAATATGCGACAATGACCGACAAAATACGATGCTCAAGTGTCATTGCCAACAAAGAGTACTTTGGCCATACTCCCAAATACGTCTTCACTTCTTTCATTGACACCCCCAACATTTCATCATTCCAAGTCCCACAAGAGAAATAATCCCAACCACCTTCTCTACACGTAAAAACCGCAAATATCATTGGGAGTCCATCTAAAATGTCGTCCCCTTATAAGTGAATTTACGACTATAGGCTTCCTTTCAACATCATATTCGACCCACATATTGGCATAAAAGAGTTGGATAATATCATCATCATACAAAACATAAGCATGTTCCCATAAATACATCCAACCTTGCTCCTCAAAAATCCTCTAATCGTAGGATACTCATTTGTAAATGAACTAAAACGACACATTTTAGTCCGAGCAATAGACTTTCCTCCCATTCTCGAGTCCTCATAATACCATTCCGCATATTTATTGATGAAATTAAGAACATTGTGGGAATTAGGGGCTTGAGTAACAAAAGATTTTTTACCTTTCGCCCAACGGCAATTTTGGAGCGAAATCGTTCCGCGTAGCTCGGTAATTTGGGCCCGAGAGAGAATGGGATTTTGAACATCATCACCTTCTTGAGCCACGTTTCTTTGAGCGGCTCGAATATCCCTTTGTTCGGCTTCCTTGCCGATTTCTTGACGAACCCTCTCCACCCCTTCTACGCTTGGAGATGGGATTACGACCAGTGGAATTCTTTGGGGGAGCCATATATGTAATATTCTTGTGAGAATAAGAAGATTAGCAACAGAAATCGTGAAAAATGATGAAAAATCAAGATTATAGGAGAAAGGGGGAAGATTTTTGCGATAAGGGTTTTGAGAATTTTATCTCGTGGCTTTTTAAAAAACGAAGACAGACGATTTTAACAAAGGAAAAATAGCCTGGCGACCGGCCGTATGGTATGGGGACCGTCGATGTGCGATGCGGCCAGGTCGCCGCCCCTCGCTTGACCGTCCCTGTAATTTCCCTTTTCCCGAGTTTTCCAAAAATACAATTTTTCACCCCAAAAGTTTTAAAACTTTGCAAAAAGATAATTTTGGACAAAGTCCAACAAATACGGGTTTCGGAAAACATAAATTTGAGAAAATCGAGACTTAGCGAGTAGTGCCCTTTTAAGAGAATTTTCGCAAAATCATTTAGGGGCACTTAAGGGGCTAAAATGAAATATCTTGAAAGATATGTGCATAAGTATAATATCGAGTTCTAAGGTGAATACGAGTGAACGTACCTCGATAGTTTAAGAAACTTTGATGACGAAATAGCCAATGAGTATGAAATATGTATCCTACACAATTCTTAGACAACATTTGCATAGAAAATACAAGTGTAGGCAAGTAATAGGAGATATCAAAAAGAGCTTATGCTATAAGATTTCATAAGAGATAATAAGCCACATAAGTCTAATAAAAATGCTCAAGAGTTTTAGAAAATCATGCAAGGTCTCTTTTAAAAATTTTGAAACTCATAAATATATAAGAGACCTATATTAAAAATAAATACTTGAAGACTCATTTTGCAATTAAGACACAATTAAAAACATGCATAGAATTAAAAAAAATGCATATATAAATGGGGAGATACGATTTACCAATTTATTGCCCATTTCCATGGGTTGTGTCTTTCCCATTGTTGATGATATCTTCCCATTGAGAAGTCACTTTGTTGATGATGACTTCCTTGATTACTCCATTTCCAAGGTTTGTTACCTTCCCGTTGTTGATGATCTCTTCTTCTTTGAAAATCATCTTGATGATGTCTTTGCCGTTTCCAAGGGCTATGTTCTTCCCAATTTTGATTATATCCTCTTCTTGAAAATTGGCTTTGTTGGGAATAGTTTCTCTTTTTGATCAAATGACACGGTCATTTGATATCTTCTTGGCGGTATGAATTTTCTTCGATCATTATTTCGCCGGGTACCTAATATGACATTATTTTGTGGTACCCTCATGTGTTTGGGTCCTTTGGGATTAGTATCGAGACTTTTAGGTCTCCAACAATAATTAGAGCTATTTTTAGCTCGACAAAAATTAGCCGTATGACCCTTTTTGCCACAATAAAAACAAGTAATAATTCTAGGAGCATAATGACCAATATGCATAGTGACTTGATCCTTTTTCATATGATTAACAACAGTAGGCTTATGATCAAGTCCTTTATCACAATTATGAATATCAACAATATTGGACATTTTATTGGTACTCAAGTTGGATTTTAATAAATCCTTTTTCATGCAATCAATATTCTCAATAAGAGTACTATTTTCTTTTTCAAGGTTTCTTACCTTGTTAAGAGTGATGGTGTGAGCACATGATAGTGATTCATAGGAAGTAAATAAACTATCCTTATCATTTTTCAAAATATTGAATTCCTTTTTCAAATTTTTGTATCTAACAAGTAAGCTTTGGAATTCATTTTGAAGTTCATCATAATCATTTTGTAAATCACTATAATCATTTTGAATGACAATATCATATGAAGTAGAGGGTTTAAGACATACCTCGTTTTTTTCATTTATGCCCATAAAACAATATTCAACTTCTTCATAGTTGGAAATTGTAGGAGGCTTGTTCCTTAGATTTGAGCTTGTATGACCTTGAGAAGTAGATGCTTTTGTTTGACTCCTTTCATTTGCAAATACTCCATAGATGGCTTCTAATTTTTGCCATACTTCATGTGCCGACTTTATTCCTACAATATGTTCATATTCTAAATTAGTAAATGAACAATACAAAATATTGAGAGCTTTACCGTTTAATGAGATGATTTTCTTCTCTTCATCATTGAGCTTTTTGAAGCCTTTTGAGGTGTGTGGTGTATCTTTCGTCGGAATGGATTCTCCATTAATGATGGTGTTCCAAATGTCGAACCCGCAACCTTGTAGATAGCATTCCATTCTTTCTTTCCAAAAATTAAAATTCTTGGAATCAAATAGTGGTGGAGGTGCCGAATAGATGAGCTTCGTTCGTAGCTGACGATCGTTTCTCTTCAGTCGCGATGTGAAACGTTCGTAGCCGACGATCGTTTCTCTTCACTCGCGATGTGAAACGAGCTTGCCAAAGAGTTTGGCTTTGATACCACTTGTAAGTCCAAACGGCTACGATAATCTAGAGGGGGGTGAATAGATTATCTCCATCTTTTCGATTTCGCCCTCTTTTTATACCCGAATGCTCAAATACAATAATAAAGGTGCGGAATAAAAACAACACACGTCGATTTAAAGAGGTTCAACCCACCTAGGGCCTAATCCTCTACCACCCCAAAGATATCCTGGGATGGATTTCGAAAAGAAAAAGAATTTTATTAATTACCAAAATTAATACAAATTCAACTTACAACACCTTGAAGAGCACCACACTCTTCTTCAACACCACCTTTGGAGATTACCACAATCTCCCTTTGAAGATTACCACAATCTTCTTTCAATCCACACCTTGTGAAGATTACCACAATCTTCAACCTTGAAGAATACCAAATTCTTCAACACCTCAATAAGAAGATTACCACAATCTTCTTCACCTATCACCTAGATCATCCAAGTGTGTTCTTACCACAAGAACACTCACAAGGATATCTTGTGTTTGAATGATAACCAAAAGTCAAGATTACAACTCAATAATGAATAATACAATTTGAGTGCGAAGTGTAATCAAGAATAGCCTAGACCTCAAAGATGTGAAAGTGATAAGCTAGGCAAATTTACAACAAGAATAATAACAATGAAAGACCAAGTATTTGCTTGAAGTGTATCTTGTTGTGTTGTATCTCAATTGTTGTATTGGTTGCTCCAAAACTTCCTCTATTTATAGGAGATGATTGATCAAGCATAGGCTCTTCTTGGGGATTGAAAATCTACAGAAAAATACAATTAAAATCAAGAATATAGCTGTTAGAAATCAATCCCACAATTTAAGGAAATGTGTCTGCGGTCAAACGGTCATATTTTTGCTGTCAATACACAGGGCGACCGGTCGCACAGAAATAAGAGAAATAACTATTTTTTTTTTGAAGTGACGCACACACACTTCACTAAGGATAGAACTCTTGACCTCCCACACATAGGATGGAGTGATACCACTAGGCCAAATGGCTAGTGGTAGAAATAAGAGAAATAAGAACACTTTGAAAATTACAACAGGGCGACCGGTCGACGTCGACCCCTGTCTCAACCGGTCCCCCTAATCAAAAAAACGAAGAGGTTTTGTTCTGTTTCAAAATGAAACTTGTAGGTACCGGTCGACCACTGGGCGACCGGTCGACCTGCTTGTTTTTTACTTCCGTCTCATTTTCTGTTTCTAAAAACATCTTCGAGTACGGGTTGCCCTATAGGGCGGCCGGTCGACCACGAGACAAATGTTGTCCAATTTTTGTCGAAAATAAAACTCAAGAAATACTCCAAAAATTTAGTAAAAACATTTTAAACCAATCGGGAGTATTTAGACAACATTTAGAAATCTTGTTTAGGAGTAAAAAATCATTGATATAAAATCATTAAAAGTGTTGTCCATTATTATCAAAAATAAACTTGAGGAAATACTCCGGAAAATATTAAAACCATTTTAAATCATTTAGGAGTATTTGGACAACCTTTAAAAACATTGTTTTGGTGATAAAATAAAATCATCAAAATTAAGATAAAAACATGTATCAAACAGGCATTGCAATCCTCAGTCAAATTTACTCTCTCAAATTCTGTCATCTTTCTCTTTTTAGACATCACCTCTTTTAGAAACTTTGCATAGTTGGGCATTTGCTCTAATGCGTCTGCAAAAGGTATGTTAATGTATAGTTTCTTAAAGATGTCAAGAAATTTAGCAAATTGGGCATCTAACTTTTTTCTTTTGAAAGCTTTAAGGAAAAGGAAGTGGAGTAGAAAGTTTTGAAAAATCATAGTTAGAAGAAGATTTAAGCTTCTCAGCCCTTTTTTGTTCATATTTGTGTCCCTCATTTCCATCATCGACCTCAATTTCTCTGTTTGCTACAGTGTCCTCTTTTCCAGGGGTCGAAATTCTTTCATCTGGCACGCGCACGGTCCGTGAGTGTCTTCGAATTTTTGATGATTTTTTGGAATCTTCGGCCCCTCGTACTCTATACCACTCCTCAGACGAATGTTTTTACACTGCTCCTTTGGGTTGACTTCAGTGTTGCTCGGAAATTGGCCCTTCTGATGTTGTCCACCTACGTTCGTAGCTAATTGGCCAATCTGAGTTTCAAGATTTTTCATTTGTGAGCCCATAGTGTTTGCCAATGGCGTAACATGTGTCTCAATCTTGTCCATCTTAGCCTTATCTTTATTAAATCGGTTCCACGTTTCATTCATAAACAAACTCGTCTGACTCATAAACGAAGCAAGAATATCCTCCATAGATGACTTTGCCTTCGTATTAATAACTCCATTCGTCACGCTAAATTCTGGTGGTGGTTGAATCACATTTTTTGTGATAGCATATGAGAAATTTTCATGATTCATCAAACTTGCATGATAATGAGTAGGAGTAGAATTATTTTGGAAATTGCTGAAATTCCGGTTATTGACATAATGAGCCTCTTCCATAGGATCCCGCTGAACTCCCCCATTATTTGCACCCATGCCTCTGCCCCTTTAGTTAAACACTTAACTGGTTCATTAAAGCAGTCATCTGAGCCTTTAATGCTTTGATCGAATCCGAGTCTGAAACTTCAGCTACCCTTTTGATGTTTGTCCTCTTGGAGGACCACTGATAACTGTTCATCGCCATCTCCTCAAGCAAATTAAATGCATCTTGTGGGATTTTTGCTAATAAAGCCCCTCCTGCTGCAGCGTCCACAAATGATCTCGTCTGTCCCAACAACCCATTGTAGAAGAAACAAAGGTGTTGATCCTCCGGAAACCCATGTTGAGGATACCTCCTCAACAAGTCTTTGAATCTCTCCCATGCTTTGTATAATGGTTCGTAATCGAATTGTTTGAACTGTGTGATCTCGCTCTTGAGCCGCAGTTGTTTTGGTTGGTGGAAAAAACTTGAATAAGAATTTCTCGCTCGATCATCCTGTATTAACACTCCTTTGAGTCAATGTGTCTAACCAGTTTCTCGCCTTATCCCTTAAAGAGAAAGGAAATAGGCGCAGAAATATAGCATCATCTGACACTCCATTCATCTTGATTGTGTTACAGATTTGCATGAAGTATGCAAGATGAGAATTGGGATCCTCAGTTGGAAATCCCCCAAACTGGTTTTGCTGAATCATCGAAATCAATGCCGGTTTTAACTCGAAGTTATTAACATTAAATGGTACATGGGCAATTCCACCATAATTGCGATTTGTTTGAGGGCGAAAGTAATCGCGAATCACTTGCTGCTGGACCACATGTACTTCTGGCTAAGGTACGTGATTGTTTTCATTGTTCTGATTGTTATTCTCATTGTTCACGTTCACACCCTCCATAGCTTGATCTAGATTTCTTACTGCTTGTCTAGTAGTTGCACTTATTCTTCTAGCGAATGCTTCAACCTCCGGAATGAATGGTTCTAATTCTCTTCGCTTGGAGTGAGTGTTCATGCACTACCTGGACCAACTAAAAGAAACAAATCAAATACTATAGAAATAGAACTAACAAAATAAAATAAAAAGAAAAAATGTCTAAATTAAAAATAACATCATTTATTGCAATACTTGTCTAAAAATTTAATTAGTCCCCAGCAACGGCGCCAAAAACTTGTTCGCCTATTTTTTTTAGCTTCACCGCAAGTGAACGGCTTAGTTAATAGATATGGTAAGCAAGGTCGATCCCACAAGGACTAATAAATTAATGTACTAAGTATTGAGATTATAATAACATTGTTTTTATTTAGATGATCGAATTGTGATTGATGATTTATAAAAACTAAGAAAACATTCTACCACAAAACTAACAAAGCAAAGAATCACAAGTGAAAATATTAAGTAAATGGATAGATTCCAGAGTTATGGTTTTAGTTAATCACTCTCTTGTTATCAGATCAATCAAACCAAAGTTATTATTTATCTTCCCTATAAGATGATCACACAAGTTATTTATTCTCTCTCTCGAGACAAAATAAACATGTTGATTGGATTACCTATGCTAGCATCTCTACTAAACATAGAATAACCAACTCCCAAAAGTATAAAAGATCAATAAATCCTCACAAATAATCACAGACTTCTCAATCATTCAATATATTCATGTCAAGTATTCAAGATCTAGTATTGAAACTCATCTCTCGGTTTATGGATCAACACATCAAACATGCTAAATCATTGGCCAAATGATAAATCAAACAATAAAACAAAGTACTCGAATAAGGTTCGAAATATAACTTCAATTAAATTCAATCATCCAACAAGAGGTAAATTAACCTAATCCCAAGCCCCGGAATCACAAGATGTTTAGCCGGACATGGGGTATAAACAACTCTAGACAAATTGTTCATATTCATATCAAACTAGATGAAAATAAAATATAATGGAGAAAGAAAACTCAGGGATATCGATGGATCTCTCGATCAATCTTCAATCCTCAAGCGTGAATGTGGATCTTGACTTTTCTCACATTTCCTCTTAAAGACGGATGCTCTTTTCTCTAGTTTCTGGGGTAAAAATATATTCTCCCCCGATTATGTTTGCCTTCTATCAATTTATACCCTAAAAGGATAATTTATGATTGGAAAATGAAGTAATCTATCAAATCCTGCACAGACGCACAACCGTGCCAAAGTGCACGGGCTGCCCATGTGTCAAGTCGAACACTCTATTTTTCATTCACATAGGAGCACGGGTCGTGCGAAGGCGTACGGGCCATGCCAAAGTGCACGGGCTGCCCGTGCGTCATCCCGAACCAAATGTCAACTTTTCACTACACGCACGAGCTGCCCGTGCGTGGTCATTTTCTGCTCTGATTCAATCAATTTTTTCTCGTATCAACTCTTTATTTCGTGTACTCATTGTTCCACATATCTCAAGGGTTCTTCTATCTGCAATGCTCCAAATTACCACAAAAGTACTACAAAATGAGCAAAGCGTAATATCTTTTCTAAACATTAAGAACACAACTCTTATTACTAATTTAATGCATGTACATCACTTCATTTTAGTCAAAAACATGCCCAAAATACATACAAAAACCATTATTAACACCCAAACCATCATCACCACGAAGGCACGAACTAACTTCTAGTTTCCATCTGAAAACACACTCTCCCAATTGGTTAATTTAGTTCAGGAGCTTCATAACTCCAACCCATCAAGACCCCACCTCATATCATTTGTGACCATCGATTCTGTTCCCACAAGGTTTCTCGACTTGCCATCGAGATCGAATCGGATCTCCATGCCTTGATTGACCGCGAAACTGTGTCAAATTTGATGGGAACTCTAGCGGGTATGTGCAATTCTTCTAAAACATCGCCGTTATTCGTGAAGACATGCAAATTATTCTACATGAGAGGCTTTCACTGGGATTCACCATAAATTTACACCATTTACTGTGAAGTCGGAGATTTCCGCAGAGCTTGAATTGCTTTTGTGCAATCCACTTTTCTCCAAAAAGGTTTGTGAAAAGGCAGCAGATCGTGTGATGAACTGGAAATTATAATAATGGTCATGGAATTTGTGATAAAAATTTGATAAAGAAAATGGTGGAATTGCAGAGGTCAAATTTGATAGACAATGAGCGCAAGAAATGATGAAATTATATTGATTTGTGAGCTATGTGGGTGTGGCAAGATTTGCAGAGCAGTTGGAGGTGGGAGAAGGGCTTAGGCAGAGAGAAAAAATGGCGTCTAAGTAGCTAATCTTGAACAAAGTTAGAGAGGCTATGTTGAATGTAGCACCATTGTTGTTGAGATCTTGTGTGGTTCTTCCCTTGAAAATGCTAAATCGTATTCTTGAAAATTGGGTGGGACCAAATTGATTAGTTAATTAAGCATTTGTTTGATGTGAATATTAATACTTTTTAAGAGAAAAGTTAATACTTTTAAGAGGAACTACTATATACCTTTCAGAAGAAAAACGAATATTTTTTACGGGAACTACTAATACATTTTAGAGGGACTAATGACACTTTTCAATAAAAAAAAAAAACTATTACTTTTCAAAGTGGAACCAATAATATCTTTCGGAAGAACTACTAAATATCTTTAAGTAGAAACCTAATACTTTCATGGAGGACTACTAATACGTTTTAGGAGGACTACTAATACTTTTGAGAAGAAAAAATAATACTTTTAGGAGGACTAATAAAATATTGTTCAAGGAATTACTAATATTTTTCCGAGGAACTGCTAATACTTTTCGGGGAAAAATGTTAATACTTTTCAGGAGGACTATTAAAATACTCTCTAGGGAACTACCAATAACTTTTCAATGGACTACTAATACTTTTCAAAGGGAAAAAATAATACTTTTCATGGTTGTGGTGATACAATTAGGGATGGCAAAATGACCCGCCCCGACGGGTACCCATCCTGCCCCGCCCTATTTGGGCCGACCCACCCCGTGACCCGTGGTGGGGCGGGGCGGGGCCGGTCTGGTATCTCCTCCGCCCCGCCCCACCCCGTGCTATTTTTTTATTTTTTAAATATATATAATGTATATTTCACATGTATATTATATAAAATAATATAGTTTTATGTATTTAACATTATATTTAACCTATATAATGACAAATTTTATAAACAATATGTATTTATAATACAAAATATAATATTAAAAAAATATTAATAATATAAAATATAAGATAAAAATATTAAAAAAATAAAAAAAATTCAACGCGGGGCGACCCGCCCCGCACCGTGGAGGGGACGGGGCGGGTCTGGGTATTGAGATACCCGCCCCACCCCACCCCCACCCCATTGCCATCCCTAGATACAATGTCACTGTCTAATATTACAAAAATATCACCAGGTCGGTTTTGGGATCCGTCTAATATTATGTTCAAATGAAAGATACTTGGAGAGTTAACATAAATTTGGATGGTTATAACTAATCAAACATAATAGAAAGATAATCAATTGATTTAATTTTTCTTTTATGTTTATTTAATTGCGCACCATGCCCCACCGGTTCGGCCCTAAAACCCTGGCCGATGAGGTAAATAGCGGGATATATCTTCAAAGACTGATTTACTCTACCTAGTATGTGGGGCACGTGCCCCCATAACTTTTTTTTCTTTTTTCTTTTTTTTTTTTGTATTTTTAATATTTAATATTTATTTTAAAAATTGCATATTAATTATGTTTAAAAAAGTGTTTAAATATAATTTTTTTACTAATATAATTTATTTTAAAAGCTATTAATTAGCTTAAAAAAATAAAATGTGCCACCACTAATTGTTTTTTATATAGTTTATAATTGCATTTATTTTGTTCCCCCATTGTAAAAAATTCATAGATCCGTCGCTAAATGCATTTTACTGATACACACAAGAGGTCAATTATCAACTAAACGACACCCAAGCTGAGACATGTCAAAATGGGCAAGTTGGGTGGCCCGACCTACAAAGCAAGCTCTCATTTTGCGGGACGAGTCAAGATTATCCCGCCCAACTCAACCCAACCCAACTCGGGCTAGGTGGTCAGACAAGCCCAAATCGCAAATAAGATAAAATGAAATTATATGTTATGTGTTCTAATGAATTAGTTTAACAAATAATTTAAGTTAAAATATGTGATGAAAAATCAATTGAAATCGAGTATATTCCACTTGGGTTACAAAAGAATTACATATAAAGAGAATTATATACTAACGGCATCTCCAACCCAACTATATAACCCACACTATTAGATCAAATATGCACAAAAACCTCTCCAAATTTCAACTCTAAACCTTACACCAAATTTGTTGTAGTGAATAGTATTACACCAAATTTGGTGCACCACTATTCATTTACACCAAATTTGGTGAATACAATATCTCCTATTTGCCTACCACTTCTCTTCTACTTCAAATTTAAATTCTAATTGTATTCTTTATATATAGTTAATTTATATAACATGGAGTTAATTACTATTACTATTTTCTATAAATAACAATTAACAATGATTAATTTAAACCAAAAGAGATACTAATATTAATTGTAATATTTATTTTTGTAATAATTAATTAACATAATAATAATTAAATGTAGATTTTTAGTTAATTACATTAATAGTAATAAAATATACGTAAATGAAATAATTGTATAAATAAATAAATTTGTTTATTATAAAATAAAAAAGAAAGATTAAATACTCATCTGGTGTAAGATTTGGTGTAATGGGTTGGAGATGTGTTGGGGGGGCAAAAACGATATTTAATAATTAATATATAATTCAGTTTATATATTGATATAATAAAATAGTTGCCCAATGGGCTATTAGGCCCATGAGCTAATTTCTCCTATACGGCCCACGAGGCTCATCACCCAGGTATAAAAAGGTCCTTCCTCTTTATTTGTAAGTTATCTGATTGATAAATCTATTATTCAGTATTTAACTGATGTCTTATATTTTCTCTCATTCACCGTGCTGACCTGAGCGTCAGATGGGCCCAGAGACCCCCCTAATGTTTGCGTGTGTGCAGGCAAGTTCCCAGTAGAAGATTTCCAGCTCAAGGAGAAGAAGACTTTCCTCTTGGGGAGAAGAAGACTTGGACTTATTCAGAAACCCTAACTTGGAATGATATGCCCTAAAAAGCGGCATCATTTTGGCACCGTCTGTGGGAACAACCAAAACACATGAAGATGCAGATCCGATCTCAAGCATGTGGAGCTCGGGTCCTAAGTCGCTGGAATGCTTTGAGGTATCAAGTCGTGGTTGGAGTTATTGAAGACCGCACGGCTCCGCCATAGAAGACCCTCACTTGGGAGGTCAGGGAGGAATAGATGGAGGACACAGCAAGAATCATGAATAGCCACCACTAGTTGAAGAATCCCAAGATGCTGGCTATGGAGCCAGGAATCAGCAAGAAGAACTATCACATTGAAGACGGGAGGCGAGCCTCCCTCCTCCGGGAGAGGTGTTGCATCCGCCACAACCAATGAGGGTACCGCCCCCTCCTCTCTTGGGGGCCCCGCACTCTTGAAAAGTTTGCTTGACGTGAAAAGCCCTCCAAGCCCCACTCGAAGAAGCTGCTCGAGCTGCTTCGAGAAATCATGTTGCGGCGGAAGCCGCAGGGAGACCTCCCTCAAGCTCCACCAGATGTTGAAAACCTCAGCTTTGGGGAAGAAGATAAAAGAAATGAAAGACTTGGAGAAAATTAAATAGACCAGCATGCTCCCGTTGGAAGAGAAGCTGGGAATCGAGCCCAACTTTCCCAAGTCCATACTCACAAACCCGCAGAAGAGTCATAGGTGGTACACATTAGCCAAGCCAACTCGCGGGCCATCCCTATAGAGAGAAAGTTCAAGTAGCCCCGCCATCCTCGGCCAAGCCATTACCCTTGGGCATCAAGATCTCCAACCTCCTGAGTATGATGAGACCGGTTCCCCTAGGAGCACTTAGACAAACTCCATGCGGGGCGGGTCTCTACAACTTGATGGACGCGTCCTATTGTAAAGTGTTCGAACAACACTGACCAATCGCCACCAACTTGGTTGATTAGCTCCCAGTTGGATCAATCACTGGGATGGACAAGCTCACTACTATAGTGGCTACGAAAATCTAGAGGGGGGAGAATAAATTTTCCTGATTTCTGATTTTTGCCCTCTTTTTCGAATATGAAAATGACGAACAAATAAAAGTGCAGAAATATAAACAACACACGATGATTTATAGAGATTCACCCCACCTAGGGACTACGTGCTCTACCACCCGGTATATCCGGATGGATTTAGAAAAGGAAAAAGTTTTATTGATACCAAACAAATACAACCTTTACCTTGAAGAGTACCACACTCTTCTTACAACAACACCTATCAAGATTACCACAATCTTCTTCAACAATGAAGAGCACCAAACTCTTCAACACCTAGAATCAACCAAGTGTGTTCTTACAATAAGAATACTAATAAGGATTTCTTGTTTTAGATGATTTGAGAATTACAATCAAGATTACACTTTGTTTGAAAATATTACAACTCAAAAGTGCAAGTGTAATCAAGAAGGAAGCCTAATACTCAAGATTTGCAAGTGTAAAACTTAGGCTAAAATACAACAAGAATATAAACAAGTAAGAATAAGAAGTTTGCTGATTTTTCTATTTGTTTTGAATACTTGTGTTGTGTGTTTGATCCTTCAAATCATTCATCTATTTATAGAAAAGTCTTCAAGATTGGATCTCCAACATAGGCTCCTCCATCTTCACTTTTGTCTACAAAAGAAGGATCAAAAGATGCACAAATAATGTACAAAAATGATAAAGTGATAAAAGCAAATCTTGTTATCTCCTATAGGTTCAAAATCTTCATATTTTGAACCGCTCGACCGGTGGGTCAACCGGTCCACCAGTAGAAAATTTTGAATTTCAAAACCGTTAAAAATGAATATAGCCGAGGTCATCACGTAGGTCAACCGGTCGACCGGAGGGTCGATTGGTCCACCAGGGGGTCGACAAGTCGACCCACCGGTTGACCTGGGTTCGACCTGTGCCTGGGACTAGTTGAAACAGGGAAGAGGGGTTGTCCTGTTTTAAGTTACGGTTGACCCCCTGTTCAACCGGTTGACCTAGTCCAAGGGGTTTTTGATCCGTGAATAAATTTAGACTAAGTCTATCGGGCTCTATTTTACCGTGATGGTATTCGGTAATAGTCAAAAATACTTTAAAAAGTAAAAATCAAATTGTATATCGCCCAAAAAAATCATTTTGAATATACAAAAAAATATTAAGGTGAAATCATCAAAACCGAAAATAATTTCAATCTAACAACTACTGCCTTCACACGATAACTCTCCATCAAAGAGAAATATCCGAGACCATTGCTCATCTTTTTCAAGTAAAATGGAGGGAAAGAGAGTTACCGCAAGACTCCAAAGCCAGAACACAAAAGAAGCGGGCAGCATCGAAGAAGACACGAGGATAGTCCCATCCTTCCACAGGAGCGCCATTCAACAACTCGGGGAGCTCAACGGTGTGCCCTTGCCCAGCTGCAAGGGACGCCCTTACCAGACTGAAGGGGGCGCCCTTGCCCGACTGAAGCGGACGCCCTTCTCCGCTCAAAAGGGCGCCCTTGCCCGACTGAAAGGAGCGCCCCTCTCGCTCAAGGGTACGCCCTTCCCCAAGCTCCTCCTCCTAAAGGGATCCGCCTATAGAGTAATTCCACTAGACTCGGGAAGCTCTCTAGCTCAATAAAGCTACCCGGAACGCTCTAACCCATCAATCCACTCCTGGAGCCGCCCAAAGACATCTCCGTGCTCCACTAGCTACTGAAGACCCCTCATAAGGGCACCATGCTGTAGAAGGCCGCAACAACAGCTACATGAAGACCCCTCGCAAGGGCACCCTGCCGTAGTAGGCCGCAGCGGCAGCTGCATGAAGAATGGCCCTCACTCAACTAGAATGAAAGAGAAGAACAATGGACTGAAAAGCAACCAAACACTGAAGAAGTCATTACGTTGACAAACAAACCTTCAAGTCCAGCGCTAATACCCACAAACTCCCCCTGGCAATCGGGACCCCTTACCGAGAAGCAGAACTCCCTAGATGATCTGTCGACGAACCATCCCCCAACTAAAATCATATCAAGAAAGACTCACATATTGTGGAGTCATTAACGTTATTTCCGGGACTCCAGAAAGTAGTGACCATGGAGTACACTTCCAACATACTATAAGGAGTGCAATGAAGCCAGCATGAGCACCACCACTCCCAGGCAGAGAACACCGAACTTCAATAGAGAGAAGAAGGTGCCCACAACGAGGAAATTGCACTTTTGGTCCCATAAGAATAGAGGTCAAGCACTTTTAGTCCCACAATTTGTATTTTTGGTCCCAATTGATTTTTTTAGCACATTTAGTCACATATGATTCAAAAGTTGCAGTTTTAGTCCCAAAATTAACGGAAAACTTAACTGACTGTTAACTCTATTCATACGGGAGCAAAAGTGCATTTATCCAAAAATTAATAAAAACAAGAAAAAAATTATTTAAAAAATCTGAAAAATTGTCTAACAAATTTGAAAATTATTTCAATAAAATTTAAAGTCATTTTCAATTTATTAAAAAAGTTATAAAACTCCAAAAATTATATTAAAATCTAAAAAGTAAAATATAAAAAAAATATGATAGTTTGTTTAAAAAAATCGGTTACTTTAAAATCCGAAAATTGCAAAAACTTAAATATGAAACATTGTTAAAAAAACTATACATTGTTTTAATTTTTAAAACATTTTAAATTTATTTAAAACATTTTAAAATTCTAAAATAAGAAAACTCAAAATTATTTTCAAAAAGTTATTTTTAAAAGTAAACAACGTTTTAAAAATCTGAAATTTTGTTTAAAAAACTAAAAATGTGTTGAAACACCTGAAAACTATTTAAAATGAGATAATATTAAAAATAACTGAGAAAATATTAAAAATGAATTCAAATATAAAATTAAAAGGAAAATTGATTAAAATATGGAAATTTTCGAAAAATCTGAAAAATGTATTGAAAACTATTGAAGACTTTTGAAAATGTTTTACCAAAAAATCTTATTTTTATTTATAGAATCCCAAATGGATAAAAACACAGAATATTTATTACAAAACTAAATTGATAAAAAAATCTTAAAAACTAAAGAAAATATTGAAATTTATTTTTAAAAATAAAAACTTGTTTAATAGTCTTAAAAGTATTCCAGAATCGGGATATTAAAATCTGAATATTTTTATAAAATTTCCAGAATTTTTTAAAAAAATTTTCAAAATTTTAAACAGCATTTTTTAGTATTTTATTTTAGTATTTAAAATATTTCTAAAGATTTTAAATAAATGTAAATTATTTTTTAAAAAATGATTTATGATTTTTTCAATAATTTCCATATTTTATTTTTATAATTTTTGGATTTTAGAATAAACTAGATTTTTTTTACTATTTTTAGTTTTTAAACAAATTATCAGATTTTATATTTTTTTAATTTTGGGTTTTTTATAACTTTTTATAATAAACTGAAAATAATTTTAAATTTTATTGAAATGCAATTTGAAATATTAGACAATTTTCAGATTTTTCAAATATTTTTTTCTTTGATTTGATTAATTTTGGGATAAATGCAATTTTGGTCCCGTATGAATAGAGTTAACGATTAGTTAAGTTTTCCGTTTGTTTTGCGACTAAAATTGCAACTTTTGAATCGTATGGGACTAAATGTGCTAAAATAAATCTATTGGGACCAAAAAAGCAAACAAGGGACTAAAAGTGCTTGATCCATTTTCTTATGGGACCAAAAGTGCAATTTTCTCTGCCCACAACATTTGGAACATAAGACTCAGGAAGACCAAGTCTGAACCAACCAAGGGCTCCCGCACACCGCGATTCGGCTGAAGGTTGAGTTCTTAACAAACACAAAAGTCAAGGAGCCGCTCAGAAAAGGAGAGGCTCCATCACGGGGAAGCCCTCATAAATTTTTCCTCCTCTGGTGCTCCCGAAGGGGAGAGGCTCCCTCACGAGAGAGTCCTCATGACCATAATCCCAAAAATGTGCAACGAAAAGAGAGCGAAAAATGCTAACACCTGCACTGAAGGAATGAATGCGTGATTAGAGTAATAATGAAGATAAGGGCTCCGAATAGAAACCCCAAGGCTCCTAAAGGGTGCCCCTCCGCACAAATATCTCCGGCCATTCCGAAAGAACTAAGGCTTCCTCCTGAAGGGAATGATCCATCTCCACACAAAGTGTGTACAAGTCTCCACCAACAAAAAAACCATTTGCAAAAACTACAAGTCAAGCATGGAGAAGCGAATACACATAAGGAAAAGTACAAGTATAAGTGTAACATCAAGCCAGAATAAACTGTCACTAGTTGCCTTCCCGAGAAGGCTAAGTTCCGCGAGGACTCGTCACATGCAAGAAACCCTTATGTTGGGCTCCCACGCCTAGAACCTCATCACCGGGACAAATCCAACTCAAGATCTATTTCCCTCACCATCATAACATAACTCGGAGCTAGAGGGGAATATCGAAATCCACGGCAGAGGTGAAAATAGAATAACAACTGTAGATCGAATGACTCGTGACACCCACCACGAGCAGCAAAATCAAAGAAAGGCCGAATCCAAAGTCCTACCGAAATATGTGAAAACTCTAGAAGATGGATAAACGCAAAAGGAAGAACGGACTGGGGCTTAGGCGCCCCTGGGGGCGCACTGAGGGCGCCATGGGCGTCCTTGCTCACTCCAGGGAGGTGCCCCGAGGCGCGTTCGCTCCTCTCTTGGGCTCTCATCTCACTACTTGATGCACTCCACTCCTCGCTCCAACTCTCCATGGGCACTCTCCTCAATTTTCAAAGAAAATCTCACTAGATGTTCTACCAAGCGAGGGAATTGGAAGACATGATCAAAGATGGGCTCCCTCATCCTCGTAAATTCAAGGAATCTTAAGACAAGCCAAACACGGTATCAGTTTAGCTCTCGCACTGCTTTATTCTCCCACAGCACCGGAGCTGGGGGCTTATGTTGGGGGCAAAAACGATATTTAATAATTAATATATAATTCAATTTTTATATTGATATAATGTTAATTGCCTAATAGACTATTAATGGAATAATCCAGCCCAAAAGAGTCCGGGACTAGCCCACGAGCTAATTTCTCATGGCCCACGAGGCCCATCACCCAGGTATATAAAGGTCCCTCTTCTTCATTTGTAAGTTATTTGATTCATAACTCTATTATTCAATATTCAGTTATTGTCTTATATTCTCTCTCGTTCACCGTGCTGACTTGAGCATCGGAGGGGCCTCCCTGGGCAACCCCCAGGGACCCCCTAATATTTGTGTGTGTGCAGACAAGTTCCCAGTAGAAGATTTCAGCTCAAGGAGAAGAAAACTTCCCGCTTGGAGAGAAGAAAACTTGGACTTATTTAGAAACCCTAATTTGGAGTGATTTGCCCTAAAAAGCAGCATCAAGATGATTTTGACGAAACTACACTCAACACCAAATTTATTGTACTTTTTACACCAAATTTGGTGCAATGGGTTGAGATGGCCTAATACATATTTACATTAGGATACCAACACATGGACAACTCCCAAATTAGGCCCTCAATCGATCAGAAATTTAGGAAGAATAAAAAATAGTCATGACTCATGACATATAATTATTAGCAGATTCGGTCCTCGGTTCGAGGGGCACGGAGCAAAAAAAAATAATAGGGGCCCATGTGTTTACATGAAAATATTAAAAATAACAAAAATAATATTACGAATGTAATTTCGTTGATTTAATACAAAATAAGATACATAATAACAAAAATTCATTCTCCAACTTTAAAATTTCGGTCTCAATTAAATAAAGTTACAAAAAGATCGTTCAATATATTACCTTAGAGAAAAGACTCAAAAAAAATTATTAATGAATTAGCTATGACAAATTGTTCGTCTTGCACTGCAAGTGAATAATCAATCTTTTGTAATCAATTTGTTCCAGTAATTCATTCTCAATTGAAATCAAAGACAATACAAAGTTAAAATGACTTTTTTAATTTTGTAAAATTAAATCGTATCCTCATTCAAAGACAACATAAATTCACTTTAACAACAAAAGTCAATGATAGGAAAAGGGAAAAAATAACTTTAATTTTGCAGTTGTCAGGAACCGAACATAAGATCTTCGTAAGTAAAAATAAAGCTTATATATATATATATAACTTTAGGATTCTTGTCAGAGGGAGGCCCTGTGCGGCGGCACCACTTGCGCCGCCCCCAGGCCGCCCCTAACTATTAGAAGGTATGTAGTTCAACCATGCATTTACGAGTTTCTGAAGCGATTTCATGATTTCCTGTTGTCCAAATCATTCCTCAAATTTCGTAGTAGTGCATTTATCTAGGGGGTTGTTGGTCTCTGTCAAAGTTCGTTGTCCACATGGGCTAGCCCATTTAGGCCTGCTTCCTGGCGAGCCACTAAACTCTCAAACCGCTCCCATATCTTTGGCGAGTCAAACCAAACCTATTTTAACAGCTCTACCCAAGGGTCCAGTGCAGGGGCGTAGCCAGCGCGCTCGACTACTCCTAGTCCAACTATTTTTTACCTATAGAAAAAATAGGATAAAAAGAATTTAGGATGTGTCGGGGATCATGGAGGCCCCCCCTAAATCTGCCTCTGGTCCAGTGGGAATCAAATCCCACCCTGCCCAAGTATACTTTTTTTTAAGGAAGTATATTGTTATAATGGTACATTGAGTGAGTTACAATTTACTGTGAGTACGAAAAAAACATGTTTGCGTGTTAGGCGGTTTGATGAACTAAGAGAGTGCTTGCTTGTGAATATTTCCCTCCTTTCTATTTTTCAGACAACTTTTTCAATGAACTTGTGATTGTTTGTGAAAATAATCAAATAATGCACTATTCACTGATTCTCAGTTTTCTCCATCATCAATTACATCTATTTATTATTTTACCAAAAATATCAAATCAACTAACATCATTATACACAATTATATCACAAATATACTATTTACTCTCTCTTATATTTCAAATCACCAATCACTTCAAATCACTATTACACTAAAAGAACTATTACATCAACTATCATCATCTTATTTTCATCTTATATCTAATCACACTCTTAAAAACTATTTTTTTTAAACTATTCTCACTAAAGGTAGAAAAAAACGAAATGAAAGGTCAAACAACTACAATATAAAATTTCTAACTACCAACATGACAGGGTCAATGGAGTAGTATTTGAATGAAAATAGTTTTCAGAAATATGAATTTCCAAAGTCAATGAATTGTTTGAGTCGTAAGAAGTTCTATATTTTTAAGAATTTCAATAATTAGAGTAGAATAAACCCCACTCGATTTTATTTTTAATTATTTATATGATGATATCGATTATTCTCAATTTCTTTATGTTTGTACATCCATATTTTTATTAATTATTAAATTAAAAAACTGAATTGATTATTTCACGCCCCAAACAGACGCGACGACGATCCACAACTTAAATACTAATAAACCAACAATGGGTCTATACGAATATCAATGAAAACCTGAGAAAACAGAGAGTCAAATAGCGGCAAATAAAATAACATAGGTACAAATTACAGTCCACAATCCATAATCCAAATTACATCCTCGAAAATCAACCAACGATAACAACTTAAAAGTCAAAGGGTCCTACGCCCTTCGCCATAAAACCGGAATGAAAAGAAAATAAAATAGTCCAACAAAGAAATCAAAAGAAATGAGTCCATCAATAACAACAAGAAATAGTAAATCCAACAAGCGGAGTACAAAGGCTCAATCCAAGGCCTGTTCAAAGATCTTCAACGAAGTCCTCATCTAAAGGTTAGAAAACGGTGAGGATGAGACATAAATCTCGGTGGATGGGGTGATCGTGTGCAAGTGTGGCGATATATAGTTAATGCGAGAAAACAGCTTATATGAAAACGCGTGAGTATGATTTATAAATTCACACACACCAAGCGTCGTGATAAATATATTTAAGTAATATACTTATATAGTTCAAGAAAATAGTTCATGGTCACACAGCACTATGTGATTCGGTCAAGACAGTAGGATTGCGTGCGGAAATGTAACGCCAATCCCATGCAAGGCGAGATAATGGTTGCGTGACGGATTTGTAGCGCCAACCAATGCAAAACAAGTAGCGGTTGCGTCGGTTTGTAGCGCCAACCAAACGGGTCCGATAACTCCTAATCGTGTGGATCGACGATTCCTTCGTTCTTCCTTGTAACTCCCGGTCAAGATGGTCCAAGTCCGTAGGCAAAGACAAAATCCACAAAGAGAGCTAGCTAGGCCCTGATTGTCATAATCATGATTATACCTCAAGTACTACGACTCACTTCCTCGACAAACTCCGTTCCTCGCCATTGCGGGATTAGGGCGATGGGGCCTAAGAGTGGAATAGCGGCCAGCTGCCTTGTTCCATCTCCGACGTATCCATTCCGATCGTGAGCTCGACACACCAAGTTGACTCCAGGCATGAAAGTAAATACAAGTACAGTGCAACAACCAGCAATGAGTATGATTGATTCAGGGAAGCAGTTCAGGAATTTTTTTGAAAATTCACGAGTAGAAATATGGCGTTGGTGGAGTTATTTGGATGAAAATGATTATCGGAAGGATAAGCAATCTTCGATATCTTGAAAGATTAGGTGGAACATAAGTCCCGTTATAGATTCAAAACCGCAAGATTTTAAGCGTCGCTCCGCGATCGGGTATTAATCGGTCGAATCGGTCCGATAAGTCAAGGGTTTTTTGAGAAAATAAAATACTTTAATTAAATCTCCAAGTCAGAGGGTCCAGAGCTATTTTAGTAAAAGGAAAATAATTTGAGTTATGTCCTTTATAAAAGAAAATTACAATTTAGCCCCGTTTTGTAAAAACTAACACTTTTGGGGTTAAAAATTGAATAAATAAATATACCGACCTTGAAAAATTATGAGGTCAGTTCCTAAATTCTCCAAATTGTCCAGAGATTCAGGTTTTTAAAGTTTTGAGGTCGAGTTTTTGTAAAATCTCACATTGGCCCCAGATTTGTAAAAATTGCCAATTCGGACCTTAAGTTTAAAATAATCGGAACTCACAAACTGGAAGGGATTTTAATGTGATTCCAGTTGGAAAATGCCACTAAGGTTAGTAGGATATTGGGACAAAAGCGGTTTTTAAAAGAAATAAATTTAGGTCCTTTAACTTTTGAAAATATCATTTTTGTCCCATTTTGAAATAATTGCCTTTAAGGCTTTTAGGGGTCCAATTGTTATGAAATTTGAACATTGGGTCCAAAATATAATTACGTTATAGTTAAGTTAGTATTTCCAGGTGCATGGGCTGCATAAGTCCTGGAAATTTCATTTGGGTCATCAAGTTTAGTATTTTACACATTAGTCCCTCAATTTTAGAAAACTTACTTTCCAAGCTCTAAACACTTGGATTTTTGGAATACATTTAAAATATGTCATTTCCAGTACCTTAAGAATAAAATTTTCAAAATTTAAAGTTAAGGTCTGGTACAGTTTTAAAATTTGCATTGTAGCCCTTAAACTTTCAAAATTTTACAATCTAGTCCTTGGGCTTTTAAAGGTTGATTTTATTTATCTAAAAACTCTTAAAAATTTATTAAAATGTCCAAAAGCCATTTTTGAACCTGAGTACAGTCCCAAATTTCGAAATTTGCAGAGGAGTCCTTTAACTTTCATTTTCTTGCAATTTAGTCCACCAACTTTCCATTTTTACATTTTAAAGTCCAAAATTGAAATTTAATCAATTATGCTCGACTTGTCCAGGTTATAAGTCATCCAAAACATGGATTTTAAAGATCATACACATGCATGTTCAATTCATACAAGAATTCATTAAATAGAACATTAAATTGTACATGCATGCACCTAAAATTCAAGCTCTATATTTTTATTAGATAAGTAAGAAATATCTCTTAAAATATTTATAAGGCAACTGAGTTAGAAAATCTCAATTTCAATGTCCTTAGCAATTTTAAAAATAAAAAAATCATTTTTACTAAGGAGAACATTCCCTTGCCGGGCTTTAAAATTCAATAAGTTTCAATTCCGGATTCAAAAAATGATAAAGTCAGTTTCAAAAATTTCCAAATTCCCAGAGGGTTATATTTTCCAGAGGCTCGGGACAGATTTTAAAAATTTGCAGATTCATCCTCTAGTTTACAAAAATTGCGATTTTTGACTTGATATTTTAAAATTAGGTAACTCTTAAACCGGGAAGGATTTTGAGGTGATTATAATTTTAAAGACCTTATTTGGACAGTAATAAGTTGTGGTAAAAAAAGTTTTAAAAATTTCGAAAGTTAGGTACCTCATTTTTGAAATTACAATTTTGGCCCAAAAACGATTTTTTGTCGTTAAAGGCTCGTTTTCAAGATACCTTGATCGCTTGATTTCAAAAATTACATTTTTGGTCCTTTAAGTTTTACAATTTTACATTTTGATATTAAACTTGTTCCTTATTGTATTTTCTTGCCCTAAGGGGTCCCAATCTTTCAAGTCAGTTCATATATGAAATTTACAGATTATTGGGTCGAATATTTCGAATTTTCAGATTATTGGGTCCCAATCTTTACACTTTTGACCCAAGATTTCACAATAATTGAAAAATAACCAAGCTTCAATTTTTCTTGCACAAGTGACAAGTCCAGAATTCCAAGAATATATATAAACTTATTTTAAATATTTCTATAAAATATATTTGAACATTCATAGCATCATAAATTATAAAAGCATAATGATGAGTAATTTTATCAACATTTTGTGCAAGAAAAATATCATACTCATCTTTTTATTTTCTCAAAATTTCATTAAAATATAAATCTCACAAAAACTTGCTAAAATTCATAAAATTTCATATTATCACATGAACATGCATTTTTGTGCACTAGTAGAAAGAATGATGCATTTTTGTAGAAATATTTTTTACCCACCTCGTAGTAGTTTTCGGGTTGTGGTTTAAAATAGAGATCTTCTTAAGAATCCAAGCTCTTGGTTCTAACACTCAAAGTTCAGCCCCTTAATTTCCTCAAGTAGTCTTCAAAAATAAATTTCTCTCTTCAAGCTTCTAACCTCAAATTTGAGCTCTATAGGTCAGCCCATAAGCTCCAAAAAATTAAATCCTTGAGTCAAAATTAATTCCTCATGTTGTGAAGAGAAAAAAAAAATATTAAAACCATAATTTTCTCACCTTAAAAGTTTATAGTCTTGAATTTCCTCTTCAAGCTTGTAGTCAAGTTTAGGTCTCTTAATTCTTCATGAAAAATTCTCTTGCTTGATATTTTTGGCCACTTGGTGCTTCAAAAGAACATAGTTTCCAAGATTAGAGGTGAAAAGGAAGTCTTGAGTTAAGAAGATGAAGATAGAAGAAGAAGAAAAAAATCCCTTACCATGCTTGGGAGTTTTCGCCCTTAAGGTGCAAAAGTAGGAGATTTTGTGCTATGTTTGATGTGTGAGGGAATCAAGTGTTAAGTGAAGGGTATAGTGTCCAAGTTGGTATTATTCTCCTCTTCCTAAAGCTAAGTGGTCGACCACCTCATCTTTCTTGCACACACATGCACTTGTTTTGGTCTAAATTAAATTTGGCATGCTTGCATAGGTAAGTAGGTAGATTTGTAGGTCAATTATTAGAATAGTCTGGGATATGTTTTGAAAAGGAAAAGGTATGGAATCCAAAAAAAAAAATTTGTCACCCTTGACCCTCATGACTGTCCACCATGTTCTCCCCTCAATTTTTTTTTTGTGTGTCTAATTATAGGTTAAAGCTTGTAGGGAGGTGAGAAGAAAAATTGAATTGATTCATCCCCTACAATTATGGCCGAAAGTTGTATGGATAAGGGGAATAAAGTTTTGTTTTCTTGTCTTTTGTCAAAGTTGAGAGAAAAAATAAATGTATATGTATGTATAAACATATAGGAAGATAAAAATAAGAATGTGTAATATCAATGTGTTTGGTGTATAATATAAATCTCAAATTATACCATGATATTTTATTATATATATTTTTCTTTGTCCCAAATTAATCTAGTTGGGAGATAAAAAAAATTAAAATGGTAATGAAAAGAAAAGTGAGTTATTTCCCCATTTTATGTGATAAATTTGAAAATTAGGACAAAAAATATTTGGTTTCTTTTCTTTATAAAATTGAGGAAATATAACATGTATAAATATCCATAACTAAATATTTAGAAATTTAAAATAAAGATGTGAAATAAGAAATGTGTATTCCAAAAATAAATTGGAAGTTGGTTGGGATGAATTATAGAATAAGATGAATTATTTGGATAAGGGTCAAAATGTACTCCTAAATTTTCGAGGGTCTAATATTTCTAAAGTCGTAGTTAACCGATCAAGTAATAATACTAGAGGAGAATATAAAATCATTAGGCTCGAAACGAGGAAGGCGTAATTGGCGTTGGAAAGAATAAATAAATAAGAGTCTCAATCACGTTTCATTAATAATTGATTCATGTTACTTAACCAAATAAATAAATCACTACACAACGTCCGTATCTCACGCCGCTAAAATTCGGGCATCACGCTTTGTACAACAAAATGCGGTGCAACAAATGAATGCGTTGATCCAGGGTCGAACAATATTTTAGCGTAGTGGTTAGATACTAGAAGCGTACCTTCCACCACGCCTGTTGCCTCCGAGCCTCCCGTCCGGCTAGTGCAAATGCTCGAGCGGGCATCCTCGCCCGATTACCCTGGCCATTTCCCGCTCATGGGCTGCGTTTGTTTGGTTCGGTCCTCGTATTGGCAATCTTTCACCGGTGCCGACATTACCACAAACAAACACCTTCCTTGTTTACGCCAACACTCATTGGCAAGATGTCCCGTTTTCGCAATATGCACACAATTGACCCGATTTTCCTCAGACGTCCCCTGGGTGCGCCGTCATCCCCGTGGAACGCGGCAAGGTCTCCCACGCCCTCGATGTTCAGCCATTTTGTATCTTGAAGTGTTAGTTGCAATCCACGAGTAAATGAATACAATAATTATTCGCGTAAAGCAAGTTATATCGTAGGGAAAGTAACAACAAAACTAAGGCGAATCACCAAAGGTAAAGGAAAGATAAGAAGAGAGTAAGGAAAGAATGAATAAAGGAAATCACAAGAATCAACTAAGTCAAGACAAGTATGACTATGGAATCTCAAAATATGCGTTCTAACTTAGTTCAAATATCAATAAGGCGGTTCTATGCCAATTTGAAATCGATTTCACACTTAATTGGTCAAGTCGCAGATTACCCAAAACACGCATCGAGGGTCCTATCCTGGGGTCGCCTGTAAGTTTCCATCTTACTAACCAAGCTTTGATACCACTTAATCGTCACGCCCAAACGGGACGCGACGACGATCCACAACTTAAATACTAATAAACCAACAAATAGACGAATATCAATGAAAACCCGAGAAACAGAGTCAAATAGCAAATGAAATAAAATAACATAGGTACAAATTACGTACCACAATCCATAATCCAAATTACATCCTCGAAAATCAACCAACGATAACAACTTAAAAGTCAAAGGGTCCTACGCCCTTCTTTATATAAACCGGAATGAAAAGAAAATAAAATAGTCCAATAGCAAAAGAAAAGAAATGAGTCCATCAATAACAACAAGAAATAGTAAATCCAACAAGCGAGTACAAAGGCTCAATCCAAGGCCGGTTCAAAGATCTTCAACGAAGTCCTCATCTAAAGGTTAGAAAATGGTGGGGATGAGAGATGTAAATCTCAATGGATGGGGTGATCGTGTGCAAGTGTGGCGATATATAGTTAATGCGAGAAAACAGCTATATGAAAATGCGTGAGTATGATGCATGAATTCACACACCACACCACAAGCATCGTGATAAATATATTTAAGTAATATACTTATACGATTCAAGAAAATAGTTCATGGTCACACAGCACTATGTGATTCACCAATATAGGTAGGATTGCGTACGGAAATGTAACGTCAATCCCATGCAAGGCAGACATACTGGTTGCATACGGATTTGTAGCGCCAACCAATGCAAAACAAGTAAGCGGTTGCGTGCGGATTTGTAGCGCCAACCAAACGGGTCCGATAACTCCGGAATCGTGTGGATCGATAAATGATTCCTTCGTTCTTCCTTGTAACTCCTCGAGCAAGATGGTCCAAGACCTGTCACCTTATCGCTCCATAGGCAAAGACAAATCCACAAGAGAGCTAGCTAGGCCCTGGATTGTCATAATCATGATTATACCTCAAGTACTACGACCCGCTTCCCGGACAAACTCCGTCCCTCGCCATGGATTAGGACGATGGGGCCTAAGAGTGGAATAGCAAATGAGCTGCTCGGCCCATCCCCGACGATCCATTCCGACCGTGAGCTCGACACACCAAGTTGACTCAGCAGAAAGTAAATACAAGTACAGCAATACCAGCAATGAGTATGATGATTGATTCAGTGAAGTTCAGAAAAATTTTTGAAAATTCACGAGTATAAATATGGCGTTGGTGGAGTTATTTGGATGAAGATGATTATCGGAAGGATAAGCAATCTTCGATATCTTGAAAGATTAGGTGGAACATAAGTCCTGCGTTATAGATTCAAAACCGCAAGACGAGGAAAGTCGCCCGCGACGGGTATTAATCGGTCGAATCGGCCCAATAAGTCAAGGGTTTTTTGAGAAAATAAAATACTTTAATTAAATCTCCAAGTCAGAGGGTCCAGAGCTATTTTAGTAAAAGGAAAATAATTTGAGTTATGTCCTTTATAAAAGAAAATTACAATTTAGCCCCGTTTTGTAAAAACTAACACTTTTGGGGTTAAAAATTGAATAAATAAATATACCGACCTTGAAAAATTTTGAGGTCAGTTCCTAAATTCTCCAAATTGTCCAGAGATTCAGGTTTTTAAAGTTTTGAGGTCGAGTTTTTGTAAAATCTCACATTGGCCCCGATTTGTAAAAATTGCCAATTCGACCTTAAGTTTAAAATAATCGGAACTCACAAACTGAAGGGATTTTAATGTGATTCCAGTTGGAAAATGCCACTAAGGTTAGTAGGATATTGGGACAAAAGCGGTTTTTAAAAGAAATAAATTTAGGTCCTTTAACTTTTGAAAATATCATTTTTGTCCCATTTTGAAATAATTGCCTTTAAGGCTTTTAGGGTCCAATTGTTATGAAATTTGAACATTGGGTCCAAAATATAATTACGTTATAGTTAAGTTAGTATTTCCAGGTGCATGGGCTGCATAAGTCCTGGAAATTTCATTTGGGTCATCAAGTTTAGTATTTTACACATTAGTCCCTCAATTTTAGAAAACTTACTTTCCAAGCTCTAAACACTTGGATTTTTGGAATACATTTAAAATATGTTATTTCCAGTACCTTAAGAATAAAATTTTCAAAATTTAAAGTTAAAGTCTGGTACAGTTTTAAAATTTGCATCGTAGCCCTTAAACTTTCAAAATTTTACAATCTAGTCCTTGGGCTTTTAAAGGTTGATTTTATTTATCTAAAAACTCTTAAAATTTATTAAAATGTCCAAAAGCCATTTTTGAACCTGAGTACAGTCCCAAATTTTGAAATTTGTAGAGGGATCCTTTAACTTTCATTTTCTTGCAATTTAGTCCACCAACTTTCCATTTTCACATTTTAAAGTCCAAAATTGAAATTTAATCAATTATGCTCGACTTGTCCAGGTTATAAGTCATCCAAAACATGGATTTCAAAGATCATACACATGCATGTTCAATTCATACAAGAATTCATTAAATAGAACATTAAATTGTACATGCATGCACCTAAAATTCAATAAATAGCAATTTTGAGCAAATCTTGAGAATTTTCATGATTTGATACATAAAATTGATATGCAATACATAGATTATATATCTCAAGGCTCATGATCAAAATTTCTACATGCATTTTAATAAAAACACCTAATAGTTGGAAAGTATTTTTCCACCCACCTTAAAATTGGAAATTGTGAAATAAAAGGATAAATTTCACAATTTTTGGATGAGGCCTCTTAGGTCAGCCCCTAAGTTAAGAAATATCAAAAATTTGGAGTTAGAAAAATGAGAGAAAAATTAAGGTGAAAAAGAAGGAGATAAGAAAATGAGAAAGACTACACTTTACCTTGTGTAGTAGGTGATTGGAGACTAGTTGAAGCTTTAAATTTGGAATTTTTTGTTCAACCCCAAAATCACCTAAGGTCAGCCCCTATTTCTCAAAAATGAAAAAGGGGTGTTAAAATTTGAAAAAAAAATAGAAAGAAGAGGAAAGAAGGGTTCTAGTGTCCAATTCTTACCTTGTAGTCCAAATTCTCTACTAGTTCTTCTTCAGGTCTTCAAGTTTCACCACCATGCATGCATGTCTCCAAGTGGTCTCCTAAGTACCTCAAAAATCCAAAATATAAACTTAAGTTAAAAGAAGAAGGTGATGAGTAGAAAGAATTTAAGTTGAATTAAGGAGTGAAATTTCTTACCTTGAGAAAGAGGGTGTTCGAATTTTTGAGTTTTAAGTGGTAAGATTGTTTGTTTTGGTTTGGATGTTTGAAGAAAGGAAGTATGTTTGATGTTAGGAAGAAGATGTTCTTGGAGTTATGAAGATGAGTTTGAAGATGTGAAGGACTTGTGTTTGAATATTTGAAGATATGAAGAAGTGGTACTTGAAGATATGAGGAACTTATGTTGAAGATGTGAAGAGTTGGTGTTTGAAGGTTTGAAGATATGAATGAATTTTGTTTGAATGTTTGAAGATGTGAATGAATTTTAGAGAGAGGTTAGAGAGAAGGAGGAGAATTAGCTTGAGAGATGAAGGTGTTGGATGAAAAATGAACAAATTTGTTCATTTTTCCTTCATGTGGCCGTCCACATGCTTGAGAGGGGTGAGAAAATTTTGATTAATTTGTGTCTTGCATTTTGCCTCTTGCATGGGAGACATTTTGGAGGTCAAAGGTATGGACATGAGATGGTTTGAATGGAATGTTGGAAGACTTCCAACATGTTGGCAAAATTAATAATAAAGAATTGATGTATAAGATGATGTGTATAATATTTGAATTAATGGTATAATTATACACAAGATGACTAATTTAAGGTGTAAGTGTACAAGAGTTGGATGATATTTCTACTCTATATCATCACCATGGTCGTCCATACTAAGGGCATTATGGTAATTCCATATTTTTTTTGTCCCAAATTTGATGATAATAGATGAAATATATCAATCTCCAAAATAATTAGTGATTTCCTTGATCACTTATAAGTCTCATGATCACTTAATCTAAATCAAAATCTTAATTCTATAAGGTAAAAGTCTCTAAAATAAATAGTCTCTTAAAATTCTAAGGTGACTAATAAATACAAAAATAGTAATAATGATCAATCAAGTGATCATAAATGCAAAATAGAATTAATAAAGATCATGATCACAAGTAATAAATGAAATGAAATAAAATACAAAATATATATTATTAATATTTACCCGTCAAAGTGACGCGTAAAATAGTCGATTAAATACATGACGATAATAAGAATCAATTATAAGCTCGGAAAAATCGGGGCTTCACATCCTCCCCTCCTTAAAAGAATTTGGTCCCCAAATTCTCTTTTTTCGAATAGTTCGGGTATTGATTCCTCATGTCTTCTTCCATCTCCCACGTTGCGTCTTCGCCTCGCCAGTGGTTCTCGCCATACCACTTTAACCATCGGAATTTCTCTCTTACGAATCGTCGATCTCGCGATCAATGATCCGGATCGGCCTCTCGGTGTAGGATAGATTTTCCATTAGAGGAGGAGTATCTCGAGTGATGATATGCTTGGGATCCGGTTGATACTTCTTCGCCTCAACACGTGGAATACGCTTTCATGCATTCCCGCATATGGTGCCGGTAACTCGAGCCGGTAGGCTAACTTCCCGATCCTCCGTAAAATCTTGTAAGGTCCAACATATCTCGGACTCAACTTGCCTCCTTTCTTCGGATTGATCAATCCTTTCCGTGGTGAGAGTCTCGAGAAATACTTCATCTCCGACTTCAAATTCCAAATCATTTCTTCTCTTATCCGCGTAACTCTTTGGCGGCTCCGAGTTGTGCGAATCCGCTCCTTGATCAGCTTGACCTTTTCCATGGCCTCCCGAACTAAGTCGACCTTTGGAATCGAGGCGGCTTTCTTTCTCTTTCGGAGTCCATTGGTCCTCAATCTCCCAAAGGTAGTGGGGATCTACATTTTCGCCCATATAATGCCTCGTAGGGTGCCATCCCAATCGTGGCCCGATAACTCATTATTGTAGGCGAACTCGGCTAAGGGTAAGTGTGAATCCCAACTTCCTTGAAAATCCAATGTGCAGGCTCGCAAAGATATCTTCAAGGGTTTGAATTGTTCGCCAGATCGGCCCATCGGTTTGTGGATGTCTTTGTTGTCTTAAACTTAGCGAGGTACCCACCCTCGTGCAAGCACTTCCAAAACTGAGACAAACCTCGGTCTCTATCGAATACTATGTCGACCGGTACTCCATGCAAATGTCGAATGATTTCTGATATAAGTCTCAGGCAAGTTTCTCGCAAGCTATCGGTTTTTCGTGATGGGTAAAAAGTGTGCGATTTCGTGAGTCGGTCTACAACTACCCAAATAGCATCATGGCCTCCTCCTGGTCTTTGGTAGATCCGTCACGAAGTCCATCGTTATGTGTTCCCATTTCCACTGAATTCTCAATGGTTGTAGTAAACTGCATACCGATCGTTGGTGATCTGCTTTTACTCATTGATAAGTCAAACATCTCGCAATGAATTCCGCTTACCTGGTTCTTCATGTTTACCCACCAATAAATCCGTTTCAAATCCTTATACATCTTGTTTCCTCCAGGATGTATAGTGTATTTTGAACGGTGTGCCTCTCTAGATTCTATTCCTAATCAAGCCGTCATTCTAAGACACACACTCGATTCCGAGAACGATAACTCCATCTTCGTGCACCGAGAATTCTCGATCTTTCTACTTTAAGTATCTTTTCCTTCGCTTTTGAAGATGTGCATCTTTCTCTTGTGCTTCTTTGATCTCTTTCAAAGAAATCGGTTTTAACCGAAATGTTAGCACACGAAATCTGAGTATTGGTTCTCGTCAGATTCCAATTGCTCAGCTCTTCTAATGATTCCCACTCTCGAATCATAAGCCTGGCTAAGCTCACCTTTCTGCTTAGAGCATCTGCTACGACGTTAGCTTTCCCAGGATGGTATTGAATATCAAAGTGATAGTCCTCAATCAACTCCATCCATCTCCGTTGCCTCAGATTGAGGTCTTTCTGAGATAATAGATACTTCAAGCTCTTATGATCCGTGAAAACCGTGAATGTTGCTCCATAGAGATAGTATCTCCATTTCTTTAACACGAAAACTATCTCTGCCAATTCCAAGTCATGCGTTGGATAATTGGCTTCATACGGCTTGTGCTTTCGTGATGCGTAAGCGATAACTTTTCCTTCCCCGCATGAGCACCGCTCCTAGTCCTTCTTTTGATGCATCACCGTAGACGACAAAGTTTTCTATTCCCTTTGGAAGGGTTAAGATCGAGTCGTAGTAAGTCGTTTCTTCACTCTTGAAACGCCCGCATTTGTCATTCCACTCAAACTTGACTTGCTTCCGGTTAGTCGAGTGAGTGGTCCGCTATCTTGGAGAAGTCCTGGATAAATCTTCGATAATATCCAACTAGTCCTAGAAACTCCCGATTTCCGTTACTGTTCACTGGTTGTTTCCATTCAACCACCGCCTGTACTTCAAGGATCTACTGCAATCCCAGTGCCGGATACTATGTGTCCCAAGAACGCGACTTCACTAAGCCAAAATTCACACTTGTTGAATTTGGCATACATCTTATGCTCTCGTAGTGTCTCCAAAACGATTTTCAGATGACGTTCGTGTTCTTCTCTAGACTTAGAGTATACGAGTATGTCATCAATGAATATCACTATGAATTGATCCAAATAAGGTTAAAAGACTCGATGCATCAGGTCCATAAATGCTTCTGGTGCATTCGTCAGACCGAAAGGCATCACTACAAACTCGTAGTGTCCATATCGGGTTTGAAATGCAGTTTTGGAATTGTCTTCTTCGTGGATCTTCAGTTGGTAATATCATTGTTGTAAATCAAACTTCGAGTACACCGTCGCTCCTTGAAGTTGATCAAATAGTTCGTCTATCCTCGGGAGGGGATATTTGTTCTTGATGGTCACGCTATTAAGACCACGATAATTTATACACAATCTTAATGTGCCATCTTTCTTCTTGACAAACAGCACAGGTGCTTCCCACGGAGACGTACTCGGTCGGATAAATCCCACATCCATCGGTTTTTAGAATTGCGTTTTCAACTCTTGCAACTCAAGAGGAGCCATTCTATACAAAGATGTTCTAGCGATCGGGGCGCTTCCCAGTAACACCTTGATGGTGAACTCGACTTCCCTATCTGGAGGGACAGTGGTGAGTTCTTGTGGAAATACATCCGTGTATTCTGATACTATAGGTACTTGGTTAATGTGTGTATCAATCGTGGGTTTGTTAATTACAAACGCCAAGTACCCTTGAGCCCCTCTAGTGGTCGCCTTCCTCGCTTTCATTGCTGAAATGATTGGGGCAATCTTAACTCGTGCCCTTCCCGAAATTTCCACTTCGGGTTTTCCGGGTTCATATAGCTTAATGGACTTGTTATGGCAGTCCATTTGTGTATGATGTGTAGATAACCAGTTCATCCCCAATATCACGTCGTATTCGGATATAGGTAACAGGATTAAATCGGCAGGAAAGTTTATCTCAGCAATCTTAACTTCGCATGCATTATAGATAATATATGTTACCTGACTTGCACCCATAGGAGTTGACACTTCTAGACATATAGGCATATGTTCCATGCATGCATGCAGTTTGTGTCACGCCCTAAAATGGAAGCCGTGACACAATTTACCAAACTTATGTCAGTTTACCAAGCCGGCTTATTTATCCTCCAACATACGTCAATAGAACGATAAAATCCGGACTAATTATAAATAAGGGGAATAACTAAGTCAGAGTATGGTTACAGCGGAATCCAGAAAAATAAAAATACAACATAATAATTATTCTTCAGGGTCCTACGCCCTGCTAATACATTAAATAAGTTCAAAGTCTAAATCATCACAAATAAAATTCATCGTCTTAATAAAGTCCATAATACATTACATAACTAAGCTACGTCTTGAAATCCATCGTCGCCATTGTCCTGATACAACTCTTCATCCTCTGGTTGATAAAAGAGGTGGGGTGAGAACAAAAATTCTCAGTAGGTGGGTGTTGGTGTGCGAGTGTGGCTCGTTTTATGCACGAAAAATCATTTCATGGAAAACAATGCATGATGTACATATGGCTTTGTCTCGTTGTTTGTATAAAGATTTTCGATTAACCATTATGTTAGATTGGTCAGAATCAGTCAAACACTATGAATATTTTATTAAATTTACTTCCACTTTGAATCGGATAAACCTGAAGCAAATTATCCCACTTCCCTTGGATAAAGCCGAAGCAAATTATCCCACGCCACTTGGATAAAGCCGAAGCAAATTATCCCACGCCACTTGGATAAAGCCGAAGCAAATTATCCCACTTCACATAGATAAAGTTGAAGCAAATTATCCCACATCACTTGGATAAAGCCGAAGCAAATTATCCCACATCACTTGGATAAAGCCGAAGCAAATTATCCCACTCGGATAAAGCCGAAGCAAATTATCCCACTTCCCTTAGATAAAGCCGAAGCAAATTATCCCACGCCACTTGGATAAAGCCGAAGCAAATTATCCCACTTCACTTGGATAAAGCTGAAGCAAATTATCCCACATCACTTGGATAAAGCCGAAGCAAATTATCCCACATCACTTTTAATTCCACTTTACGTTTCACTTAATTCTTCACTTCAAGATTTCTCTTCCAAGTACTATCTTGCTCGTTCGAAAATTTGATAAAATCAGTTAGCAAGTCCGGAGTGATCTTGGTCACACGATATCCGGTATTTATTTCAAAACAAAACTCGCGGTCTAGTTATCGGGCGGATAATCTAGCCGGTTTTAATATTCGGTTTGGCGTATTATGTTCAAGCTCTATATTTTTATTAGATAAGTAAGAAATATCTCTTAAAATATTTATAAGGCAACTGAGTTAGAAAATCTCAATTTCAATGTCCTTAGCAATTTTAAAAATAAAAAAATCATTTTTACTAAGGAGAACATTCCCTTGCCGGGTTTTAAAATTCAATAAGTTTCAATTCCGGATTCAAAAAATGATAAAGTCAGTTTCAAAATTTTCCAAATTCCCAGAGGGTTATATTTTCCAGAGGCTCGGGACAGATTTTAAAAATTTGCAGATTCATCCTCTAGTTTACAAAAATTGCGATTTTTGACTTGATATTTTAAAATTAGGTAACTCTTAAACCGGGAATGATTTTGAGGTAATTATAATTTTAAAGACCTTATTTGGACAGTAATAAGTTGTGGTAAAAAAAGTTTTAAAAATTTCGAAAGTTAGGTACCTCATTTTTTAAATTTACAATTTTGGCCCAAAAGCGATTTTTTGTCGTTAAAGGCTCGTTTTCAAGATACCTTGACTGCCCCAGTTTCAAAAATTATATTTTTGGTCCTTTAAGTTTTACAATTTTACATTTTGATATTAAACTTGTTCCTTATTGTATTTTCTTGCCCGGAAGGGGTCCCAATCTTTCAAGTCAGTTCATATATGAAATTTACAGATTATTGGGTCGAATATTTCGAATTTTCAGATTATTGGGTCCCAATCTTTACACTTTTGACCCAATATTTCACAATAATTGAAAAAATAACCCAAGCTTCAATTTTTCTTGCACAAGTGACAAGTCCAGAATTCCAAGAATATATATAAACTTATTTTAAATATTTCTATAAAATATATTTGAACATTCATAGCATCATAAATTATAAAAGCATAATGATGAGTAATTTTATCAACATTTTGTGCAAGAAAAATATCATACTCATCTTTTTATTTTCTCAAAATTTCATTAAAATATAAATCTCACAAAAACTTGCTAAAATTCATAAAATTTCATATTATCACATGAACATGCATTTTTGTGCACTAGTAGAAAGAATGATGCATTTTTGTAGAAATATTTTTTACCCACCTCGTAGTAGTTTTCGGGTTGTGGTTTAAAATAGAGATCTTCTTAAGAATCCAAGCTCTTGGTTCTAACACTCAAAGTTCAAATTTCCTTAATTTCCTCAAGTAGTCTTCAAAAATAAATTTCTCTCTTCAAGCTTCTAACCTCAAATTTGAGCTCTATAGGTCAGCCCCTAAGCTCCAAAAATTTAAATCCTTGAGTCAAAATTAATTCCTCATGTTGTGAAGAGAAAAAAAAAATATTAAAACCATAATTTTCTCACCTTAAAAGTTTATAGTCTTGAATTTCCTCTTCAAGCTTGTAGTCAAGTTTAGGTCTCTTAATTCTTCATGAAAAATTCTCTTGCTTGATATTTTTGGCCACCTGGTGCTTCAAAAGAACATAGTTTCCAAGATTAGAGGTGAAAAGGAAGTCTTGAGTTAAGAAGATGAAGATAGAAGAAGAAAAAAAAAATCCCTTACCATGCTTGGGAGTTTTCGGCCCTTAAGGTGCAAAAGTAGGAGATTTTGTGCTATGTTTGATGTGTGAGGGAATCAAGTGTTAAGTGAAGGGTATAGTGTCCAAGTTGGTATTATTCTCCTCTTCCTAAAGCTAAGTGGTCGACCACCTCATCTTTCTTGCACACACATGCACTTGTTTTGGTCTAAATTAAATTTGGCATGCTTGCATAGGTAAGTAGGTAGATTTGTAGGTCAATTATTAGAATAGTCTGGGATATGTTTTGAAAAGGAAAAGGTATGGAATCCAAAAAAAAAAAATTTGTCCCCCTTGACCCTCATGACTGTCCACCATGTTCTCCCCTCAATTTTTTTTTTTGTGTGTCTAATTATAGGTTAAAGCTTGTAGGGAGGTGAGAAGAAAAATTGAATTGATTCATCCCCTACAATTATGGCCGAAAGTTGTATGGATAAGGGGAATAAAGTTTTGTTTTCTTGTCTTTTGTCAAAGTTGAGAGAAAAAATAAATGTATATGTATGTATAAACATATAGGAAGATAAAAATAAGAATGTGTAATATCAATGTGTTTGGTGTATAATATAAATCTCAAATTATACCATGATATTTTATTATATATATTTTTCTTTGTCCCAAATTAATCTAGTTGGGAGATAAAAAAAAATTAAAATGGTAATGAAAAGAAAAGTGAGTTATTTCCCCATTTTATGTGATAAATTTGAAAATTAGGACAAAAAATATTTGGTTTCTTTTCTTTATAAAATTGAGGAAATATAACATGTATAAATATCCATAACTAAATATTTAGAAATTTAAAATAAAGATGTGAAATAAGAAATGTGTATTCCAAAAATAAATTGGAAGTTGGTTGGGATGAATTATAGAATAAGATGAATTATTTGGATAAGGGTCAAAATGTACTCCTAAATTTTCGAGGGTCTAATATTTCTAAAGTCGTAGTTAACCGATCAAGTAATAATACTAGAGGAGAATATAAAATCATTAGGCTCGAAAACGAGGAAGGCGTAATTGGCGTTGGAAAGAATAAATAAATAAGAGTTTGGTCACGTTTCATTAATAATTGATTCGTGTTACTTAACCAAATAAATAAATCACTACACAACGTCGTATCTCACGTCGCTAAAATTCGGGGCATCACAGTTTGTGTACAAAATGCGGTGCAACAAATGAATGCGTTGATCCAGGGTCGAACAATATTTTAGCGTAGTGGTTAGATACTAGAAGCGCACCTTCCACCACGCCTGTTGCCTCCCGAGCCTCCCCGTCCGGCTAGTGCAAATGCTCGAGCGGGCATCCTTGCCCGATTACCCTGGCCATTTCCCGCCTCAAGGCTGCGTTTGTTTGGTTCGGTCCTCGTATTTCTGGCAATCTTTCACCTGGTGCGACATTACCACAACAAGCAAACACCTTCCTTGTTTACGCCAACAGTCATTGGCAGTATGTCCCGGTTTCTGGCAATATGCACACAATTGACCCGATTTTCCTTATACTGGTCCCTGGGTACGTCGTCATCCCCTCGTGGAACGCGACAAGGTCTCCCACGTCCTCGATGTTCAGCCATTTTGTATCTTGAAGTGTTAGTTGCAATCCACGAGTAAATGAATACAATAATTATTCGCGTAAAGCAAGTTATATCGTAGGGAAAGTAACAACAAAACTAAGGCGAATCAGTCAAAGGTAAAGGAAAGATAAGAAGAGAGTAAGGAAAGAATGAATAAAGGAAATCAGTCAAGAATCAACTAAGTCAAGACAAGTATGACTATGGAATCTCAAAATATGCGTTCTAACTTAGTTCAAATATCAATAAGGCGGTTCTATGCCAATTTGAAATCGATTTCACACTTAATTGGTCAAGTCGCGGTACTACCCAAAACACAGACCGAGGGTCCTATCCTAGGTCAGCTCGGTGTAAGTTTCCATCTTACTAACCAAGCTTTGATACCACTCTAACTGTCACGCCCCAAACGGGACGCGACGACGATCCACAACTTAAATACTAATAAACCAACAGTCTAGACGAATATCAATGAAAACCCAGAGAAACAGAGTCAAATAGCAGCGGAAATAAAATAACATAGGTACAAATTACAGTCCACAATCCATAATCCAAATTACATCCTCGAAAATCAACCAACGATAACAACTTAAAAGTCAAAGGGTCCTACGCCCTTCAATTATAAACCGGAATGAAAAGAAAATAAAATAGTCCAATAGCAGTCAAAAGAAATGAGTCCATCAATAACAATAAGAAATAGTAAATCCAACAAGCGGAGTACAAAGGCTCAATCCAAGGCCGGTTCAGCATCTTCAACGAAGTCCTCATCTAAAGGTTAGAAAACAGGTGGGGATGAGACAAAATCTCGATGGATGGGGTGATCGTGTGCAAGTGTGGCGATATATAGTTAATGCGAAAAACAGCTATATGAAAATGCGTGAGTATGATGCATGAATTCACACACACCCACAAGCATCGTGATAAATATATTTAAGTAATATACTTATACGATTCAAGAAAATAGCTTCATGGTCACACAGCACTATGTGATTCATAATATAGGTAGGATTGCGTGCGGAAATGTAACGTCAATCCCATGCAAGGCGACATCGGTTGCATACGGATTTGTAGCGCCAACCAATGCAAAACAAGTAGCGGTTGCGTCACGGATTTGTAGCGCCAACCAAACGGGTCCGATAACTCCTAATCGTGTGGATCGATAAATGCGATTCCTTCGTTCTTCCTTGTAACTCCTCGAGCAAGATGGTCCAAGACCTGTCACCTTATCGCTCCATAGGCAAAGACAAATCCACAAGAGAGCTAGCTAGGCCCGGATTGTCATAATCATGATTATACCTCAAGTACTACGACCCGCTTCCCTTGACAAACTCCGTCCCTCGCCATGGATTAGGGCGATGGGGCCTAAGAGTGGAATAGCAGCCGAGCTGCTTCGGTTCCATCCCCGACGATCCATTCCGACCGTGAGCTCGACACACCAAGTTGACTCAGCAGAAAGTAAATACAAGTACAGCAAAATACCAGCAATGAGTATGATTGATTCAGTAGCGATTCAGGAAAATTTTTGAAAATTCACGAGTATAAATATGGCGTTGGTGGAGTTATTTGGATGAAGATGATTATCGGAAGGATAAGCAATCTTCGATATCTTGAAAGATTAGGTGGAACATAAGTCCCGTTATAGATTCAAAACCGCAAGACGAGGAAGTCGCCCCGCGATCGGGTATTAATCGGTCGAATCGGTCCAATAAGTCAAGGGTTTTTTGAGAAAATAAAATACTTTAATTAAATCTCCAAGTCAGAGGGTCCAGAGCTATTTTAGTAAAAGGAAAATAATTTGAGTTATGTCCTTTATAAAAGAAAATTACAATTTAGCCCCGTTTTGTAAAAACTAACACTTTTGGGGTTAAAAATTGAATAAATAAATATACCGACCTTGAAAAATTTTGAGGTCAGTTCCTAAATTCTCCAAATTGTCCAGAGATTCAGGTTTTTAAAGTTTTGAGGTCGAGTTTTTGTAAAATCTCACATTGGCCCCAGATTTGTAAAAATTGCCAATTCGGACCTTAAGTTTAAAATAATCGGAACTCACAAACTGGAAGGGATTTTAATGTGATTCCAGTTGGAAAATGCCACTAAGGTTAGTAGGATATTGGGACAAAAGCGGTTTTTAAAAGAAATAAATTTAGGTCCTTTAACTTTTGAAAATATCATTTTTGTCCCATTTTGAAATAATTGCCTTTAAGGCTTTTAGGGGTCCAATTGTTATGAAATTTGAACATTGGGTCCAAAATATAATTACGTTATAGTTAAGTTAGTATTTCCAGGTGCATGGGCTGCATAAGTCCTGGAAATTTCATTTGGGTCATCAAGTTTAGTATTTTACACATTAGTCCCTCAATTTTAGAAAACTTACTTTCCAAGCTCTAAACACTTGGATTTTTGGAATACATTTAAAATATGTCATTTCCAGTACCTTAAGAATAAAATTTTCAAAATTTAAAGTTAAGGTCTGGTACAGTTTTAAAATTTGCATTGTAGCCCTTAAACTTTCAAAATTTTACAATCTAGTCCTTGGGCTTTTAAAGGTTGATTTTATTTATCTAAAAACTCTTAAAAATTTATTAAAATGTCCAAAAGCCATTTTTGAACCTGAGTACAGTCCCAAATTTCGAAATTTGCAGAGGGGTCCTTTAACTTTCATTTTCTTGCAATTTAGTCCACCAACTTTCCATTTTTACATTTTAAAGTCCAAAATTGAAATTTAATCAATTATGCTCGACTTGTCCAGGTTATAAGTCATCCAAAACATGGATTTTAAAGATCATACACATGCATGTTCAATTCATACAAGAATTCATTAAATAGAACATTAAATTGTACATGCATGCACCTAAAATTCAATAAATAGCAATTTTGAGCAAATCTTGAGAATTTTCATGATTTGATACATAAAATTGATATGCAATACATAGATTATATATCTCAAGGCTCATGATCAAAATTTCTACATGCATTTTAATAAAAACACCTAATAGTTGGAAAGTATTTTTCCACCCACCTTAAAATTGGAAATTGTGAAATAAAAGGATAAATTTCACAATTTTTGGATGAGGCCTCTTAGGTCAGCCCCTAAGTTAAGAAATATCAAAAATTTGGAGTTAGAAAAATGAGAGAAAAATTAAGGTGAAAAAGAAGGAGATAAGAAAATGAGAAAGACTACACTTTACCTTGTGTAGTAGGTGATTGGAGACTAGTTGAAGCTTTAAATTTGGAATTTTTGTTCAACTCCAAAATCACCTAAGGTCAGCCCCTATTTCTCAAAAATGAAAAAAGGGTGTTAAAATTTGAAAAAAAATAGAAAGAAGAGGAAAGAAGGGTTCTAGTGTCCAATTTACCTTGTAGTCCAAATTCTCTACTAGTTCTTCTTCAGTCTTCAAGTTTCACCACCATGCATGCATGTCTCCAAGTGGTCTCCTAAGTACCTCAAAAATCCAAAATATAAACTTAAGTTAAAAGAAGAAGGTGATGAGTAGAAAGAATTTAAGTTGAATTAAGGAGTGAAATTTCTTACCTTGAGAAAGAGGGTGTTCGAATTTTTGAGTTTTAAGTGGTAAGATTGTTTGTTTTGGTTTGGATGTTTGAAGAAAGGAAGTATGTTTGATGTTAGGAAGAAGATGTTCTTGGAGTTATGAAGATGAGTTTGAAGATGTGAAGGACTTGTGTTTGAATATTGAAGATATGAAGAAGTGGTACTTGAAGATATGAGGAACTTATGTTGAAGATGTGAAGAGTTGGTGTTTGAAGGTTTGAAGATATGAATGAATTTTGTTTGAATGTTTGAAGATGTGAATGAATTTTAGAGAGAGGTTAGAGAGAAGGAGGAGAATCAGCTTGAGAGATGAAGGTGTTGGATGAAAAATGAACAAATTTGTTCATTTTTCCTTCATGTGGCCGTCCACATGCTTGAGAGGGGGAGAAAATTTTGATTAATTTGTGTCTTGCATTTTGCCTCTTGCATACGGGAGACATTTTGGAGGTCAAAGGTATGGACATGAGATGGTTTGAATGGAATGTTGGAAGACTTCCAACATGTTGGCAAAATTAATAATAAAGAATTGATGTATAAGATGATGTGTATAATGTTTGAATTAATGGTATAATTATACACAAGATGACTAATTTAAGGTGTAAGTGTACAAGAGTTGGATGATATTTCTACTCCAAATCATCACCATGGTCGTCCATACTAAGGGCATTATGGTAATTCCATATATTTTTTTTTGTCCCAAATTTGATGATAATAGATGAAATATATCAATCTCCAAAATAATTAGTGATTTCTTTGATCACTTATAAGTCTCATGATCACTTAATCTAAATCAAAATCTTAATTCTATAAGGTAAAAGTCTCTAAAATAAATAGTCTCTTAAAATTCTATTGTGACTAATAAATACAAAAATAGTAATAAATATCAATCAAGTGATCATAAATGCAAAATAGAATTAATAAAGATCATGATCACAAGTAATAAATGAAATGAAATAAAATACAAAATATATATATTATTAATATTTACCCGTCAAAGTGACGCGGTAAAATAGTCGATTAAATACTTAGACGACAATAAAATCAATTATAAGCTCGGAAAAATCGGGGCTTCACAATTTCTCCTTTAATTTTAACTAATAATCCCGTACGTGCGTTGCACGTGTATTATTATTTTAATATTATTAATTTATAATGAAAGAATCTATTAACATGAGCTGATATTTATTACTTTATTTTAAGAATAATATTCATATAAAGTAAATAAAAATAAAAATTTATACATCAAATTTATATTTTCAATTATAGACTTAAATGTTAAATTTAGCTTGTTTAGAATTATTCCATTATATTTATATCTCCATAAGATTAGACCTATCACTCTCTTTCTCACACACACTCTACCTCTATAAAAAATTACATGTATGTATTTGTGGCACGTATATATTTATAATTGAACTTATATTATTGAAAAAGTGTATACTTGACATTTTTAATTAAATGTTTTCTTAACAAATATGTATTATAAATCTATTAAGTTTCTTCTTAATTAAAAAAGAAATCTATCAAGTTTCCATAAATAATGGTAATGAAGGAATGCAATTTACAAATCACAAAAAACTTTTTTGTATACAAAATTCGTAGTTTTTTATGATTAGTCACTCTCGATATAACAATTTATGATTGACTGTAACTGAATACTAGTTTTTACAAAAGAAGTCCAACATGAGAGAGATAGAGAGTTTGTCCTTGACTTTTATTGATCGTCATCACATATCAAACGATCAAAGAGAATTGTCTTCATGGGAAATTAAATGGCAACCTCAAAATCGGATGAGGTCACTGTCATTCGAGGAATTAATGCATTTTGACCATCATTGTTTACTAAAAAAAATCATTGCCTCTTATGATCACAAAATCTTTGTGACAACCAACCTAATGTCGTTATTTTCATCTAGCATTACTTTGAATTCAAGTACAATTTGACTGTATAAATCAGTAATTTCATTATTGTTCATGCATGAGAAATTTATTTCAATTGTTATTCCTACATGAGAAATTTATTACAATATCTAAATTTAATACTGTCGATGTTGACGGGACACTTGATGAAAACGGAAATAGAGGGGAACGTGAAGATGAATCTATATTTGGTGGTTATGCTTCGAATTTAGGATCAATAAGATCAAAGTGTTTATCTAGTGTAATTTAAGTAGTATAAATATAAGATTATTTAGCATAAATAATAAGCTGCCAAAAAAATCTCTGAACACAAAATCAATTATTAATTCAATTATTAATTCAATGGTAAAAGATACATAATATCATAATTAGTCTATTTTAACTATTATTAAATAATTTAGGAAAGTTTGAATAGTCATCAGTATTTAAAACTTGATTAATTAATATTATATTGTACAAAATTGCATCGACACCATTGAAACAAATAAATAATATATTTGATGAAGATATGATGTATATAATCAACACATCATTGTAATATATATTTAAGAAGAACTCGACATATACTAAAATCAATTATGGTGAAATACTATTTATAATTTTTAAATTCTATATATTATACATATAGATAGAATCGATATTATAGACTCACTTTTAGTATAAAGTAGGAATACCAGTAAACAAAATTTTCCTAATTTTTATACATATAAAATAAGAGTACCATTTATGATATTTTCCTAATTTATATACATATAAAGTAGGAGTTACAATCTTTTGTTATAATATTTTCCTAATTTATATAATTACAACGATTTTCTTATAATATTTTTCTAATATAAGAATTTATAATAATTACAATTTATATTGTTTACAATTGTTTCCTAATATAATAAGCAAAAAGAGCGAGAAAATAAAAATTCCGGACTTCTGCTATTATATATAGATATAGATTATTTATTAAAGAATAATACTAGCTGAATTATCAACTCATCACCTATATAATTAAGGGAGAATTTTATAATATAGTCCAAATTTAAGAAAATCTATCATTTCAAGACCCAAAATTTCAACCTTCTTAAATCAAGACCCAATTTTTATTTTTCTCTCAAATTAGGTCCTCTCTCAAATTTTGGGTTCTCACTTCAAGACCCAAAATTTCAATCTTCTCAAATCAAGACCCGGTTTTTATTTTTTTCTCAAATCCGGCCCTCCCCCAAAATTTTCGGTTCTCAATTCAGGTTTTAAATTTAATAAAAAGAGAAATATTATTGTAATCTATCACGCCAGCTATAAAAAATATTTTTCATTCTCTTTCATTTGTTTGCTCATCCATTTTTTCCTAATCGATACTTGTTTTAAACTTTAAAATTCAATCATAATTTGCCTATCTTATTTTTTTTAGTAATCGAAAAATATTTTACTACTTTTTTCATTCATGATATCTTATTTTTTTTATTAGCCGACAAATATTTTAATTAGAGATGTTAAACGGGCTGGTCCTAGCCCTATAGGGCCAGCCCTAATGAGCTTCGGGCTAAACGAGCTTCGGGCTAAACGGGTCACTATTATGCGGGCTAGCATTTTGCGAACCTAACCCTAACCTTAGTGGACTTCGGGCTAAATGGGCCACTAACGGGCTATAAGCCAAAAAAATTAATTTTTTTATTTAAATCTAATTTTTATACTAAAAGCATGTATAACAATATAACAATCAAACTAATTATGCAAAACTAAATTACACAATTTTTTTTATGTTGCATTACAAGGATAAAAGTCTTAAAATTCAAATATAATCAAACATCATCAATATCGTCAAAGGCTTTGAAACTTTAAGAACATACTTACTGCAATAAGAGTTAAAACAAACATATGTGCAAAAACTCATTTCTAAAATGAAAATAGAAACAACAAACTACAATGTAGAATGATAAATACTATATAATGAATATTTTCTTAATACCTTTTGATTTTTGTCAAACAAATTAAATAAATATAAATAATGATAAAACGCGATTTGATGTTCAATGTTTGTGCGTGAGATAAGTTGGAATCTCAAAATACAACAAATTCATCTTTATAATTATTTGCATAAAGTTTCAATTATTTGTCACATTTAAGTCACAAAAATTTTAAACTTTTTAGATTATAGTATTGTATCTATTAGAGAGATATAAATTATATAACATTTTAAATCATAATAATTGATTACATTTTAAGTCACTATAAAAATATATTTCTTAGCAAATGTTACGTAAATTTTGTTATCCCTTTATTTACCAATCCTCTATTTTGAAAAACAAAAAATTTAAAATACCAAAATTCAAAAAGAAAAAAAAAAGGGTGGCGGGCCAGCCCGGTGGCCCGGCGGGCTGACCCGTTTAGCCCGCGGGCTGGACCGGTCCGGGCCAAAAAAGCCCAGATTTAAACGGGCCAACATTTAGAGGCCCTAACCCTGTTTTTTTTTTTGCGGTTTAAACGGGCTGGCCCGCGGGGCCCGGCCCATTTAACATCTCTAATTTTAATTACTATTTTTTTTCATCTTGTTAGCTTCATACATTTAGATGTACAGATCTCGATATCTGCACATTAAATAAAATTGACAATAAGTATGAAGTAAAAAAAAAAGAATTAAGAGGGGAAGAAAAATATTTTTTTGTGACTGACGTAATAGATTACACTGATATTTCTCTTTTTGTTAAATTCGAAAACCTAGAGTGAGAACCCAAAATTTAGGGGAGGGCCTGATTTGACAAAAAAATAAAAATTGGGTCTTGATTTGAGAATGTTGAAATTTTGGATCTTGAAGTGAGAACCCAAAATTTGAGTGAGGGCCCATTTGAGCAAAAAAAAAAAAACAAAATTGGGTCATGATTTGAGAAGTTTGAAATTTTAGATTTTATAGTGATAACTGATATATTTTCTTAAATTTAGACCATATTATGAAATTCTGCCATATAATTAAACACATAATCGATAGTATAAGATGCTTCCATAAACTTATTTAATCTATAACTATTAACAATTATTATTGGAAAATTAGGGAAAATACCCCCACCAAGGGGGTATTAAAGAAAAATACCCCCACTTTATTAAATAAGGAAATATGCCCCTTTTCACCCCCTAAAAAGTCTAATTTGCACTTGACTTAGAAAAATCCCCCCAAAAAAAAGAAAAAAGCTGCAACAACCTTTTGGAAGAGCAAGAGTTAGAATTAGGAGTTAATTTTCACCATTACAAACCCTAGTTTCATAAAGAATACAAGCTTTTGAGAAGGAGAAATAAGATTTATGAGTAAGAGCAAGATTTACGAGTTTATCTTCACAATTACAAACCCTAGTTTTGCCATTCGAATGAGAGACGAAATATTTATCTTCACATCAACCAATATATTTTAACCCAAAAATTGCAACTTAAATCAACGAAATACAATAATTGTACATAAATTGTTTTATAATCTCGATATTTTATGAAAAAAGACATGCCCACAACATGCCCACGTATTTGCCTACGCAACTGCCTACTACACTTGACCTTAGGAAAAATAACGATTTTGGATTGCTTCCATGTAAACCTCCATCACAATGTGCTTATGTCACAATCCCAAACTCCATTCCATAAGAAAAATATATGAACCCCTGCAATGAATAAATAGATATAAAAGTTTAGTTTCCTTGGTACAAACTATATTTGACATTTAATATAACAGCCCACACAAATGCCCACCTAAGTGCTCACAATCGGTTCAGTCCCCTTGTCACCCATAATATTTAACATTTAACATAACTGCCCACGCAAATATTCACCTAAGTGCCCACAACCGCTCGTTCCTTGTCATCTACTAATATTTGACATTTAACATAACTCGTCCACCCAAATGTCTGCAAGTGCCCACTTAATACACATGCCCACATTTGTGCCTACTCAAATGCCCACGTTTGTGCCCACCAATTACAAGTTGCGAAAAATCGATTACACCATTTTCGAAAAAATTCAACAACAATTACGAAATGGGGATCATTCTATACACAATATCTAACTATTCAAATTATACCCAACCAAAAATCATGAAAAATTGGGTAATCGAACCATTTTGCGAACTTGTGCCCACTAATACACATGCCCACTTAGGTGCCTACTGTTCGCCCACATTTTTGCCCACCCAATTGTCCACGCCAAAACCCACCCAAATGCCCACTAATCGGTAGTCTATTCCCGCCCCAAAGTGCCCACGCAAGCCCACTTAATACACATGCCCACTTAGGTGCCTACGATTTTGCCCACATTTTTGCCCACCAAATACAAGTTGCGAGAAATCGAAACTATTCAAATTATACCCATTCCAAAAATCATGAAAAATTGGTCAATCGAACCATTTTGCGAAAAACAAACAAAACTAACCTTTATCCATATTTTGAGGTAATAAATGAGATTTATTTTGTCGAACCCAGTCATTTCGAAGCAAACTCTCCAGTCAACAAATGTTTCTATTTCTTCAATATTCCGCTTCTCCTTCGAATGCCAAAACTAGGGTTTGTAATTGTAATTAAAGATAAACTCGTAAATCTTGCTCGTGCTCATAAATCTTGTTTCTCCTTCTCAAAAGTTTGTCTTCTTTGTGAAACTAGGGTTTGTTATGGTGAAAATGAACTCCTGATTCGAACTCCAACTCTTCCAAAAGATTATTGCAGTTTTTTCCTTTTTTTTTTGGACTTTTCTAAGTCAAGGGTAAAATAGACTTTTTAGGGGGTGAAGAGTGGTATATTTCCTTATTTAATAAAGTGGGGGCATTTTTCTTTAATACCCCTTTGATGGGGGGTATTTTCCCAAATTTCCCATTATTATTAGGAACAAAGTGAAGGTATAGAATAGGTGCAACAAAGTACAGTATCTGGAATGGTGCCCTAACCCTTGAATTTGGTAGGATTGGGGATTTAGAATGTCCACTAGCTGGGTGATTACGCATCAATGGGGAAATCCGCTGATATCATTTCGACCATCTTCCCATTTCCTTCCTGTCCTCCAATCTGCAAGGGGGTTAACTGTAATCCAACCCATTTGTTGTAAGACAAAGGTGTTAAATTCAGTTTCGAATATAGACACAGTTGTTGCCACCGATGATAATTGCGGGCATAAGGAAGTTATCAGTGTTAATCCCAGGCTCTATGATTACTTATTGGCTAATGTCAGAGAGCCAGAGGTTTTTGAGTTTCCAGCCTCATTTTCTTATTCTATTGTTTTCATAAACTTGTTACTGTGTATAGGGTTGAAGTTTAGTTCATTTTCATGTTATGAGAATCTTTTTCTGCATGTCAGATATTGCGCGAGCTTAGGGAGGAAACTGCTACCATGCGGGTAGCCAAATGCAGGTAATCATGTGTTAATTACTGCTCAGTTTGTTGATAGTATTTCCGGGTGATATGAAAATTCACCATTTATTTGGTGGAATTATTTCCGTTTACTAGTTCGTGGAACTATTTTCTGACATCCAGTTATGTGTTATCTTTGTGCTATTTGCAATATTCATTTATGCTAAAGTTTGTGAGTGTTCATTTTGTCTAAGGTATCCCTGATCAAGCGCAGCTTCTTGCAATGCTTGTTCAGATTCTAGGAGCAGAAAGGTGTATTGAAGTTGGCGTCTACACCGTATGCATCTCTTGATTCATTTATCTTTTTTATAAATGCCCTGATCCACGTTTTCTATGATGTGATTGCATCTTCAATATTATGATTGTGCGCATATATGCTAGCAGTTTGACATTTCAAACAAACAATGCTGCAACCTTTGATGGTAACCCCTGACTATATTTCCAAAAAATAAAATATTAAAATTCTGGAAAAGCAATTTTGCTTTAATTAGAAATATATGCTTTAGACACACTCGACAAGTATCTCAAGGCAATTTAACTTACCAGCTCTGTGAAAGTGACCTAAATCATGGGAAAGGTAAAAATTCTCAGATCCTAAGGAATTTGAACTCCCTAGCTTGAAGAGGTTTGTTTTAGATTTCTTAATGCCAATAAAGGGCCATTTTGTATGTAAGATGACCAGTGCTCATAAAGTTGCTCATTACTTTTGGAAGGTACCGACTTCGACGGTTCTTGTGTTGTCTCTACGAATTAAAGTCTCTTACATTTTTTTTGCTGCTAATTAAACTAAATTTCTGCTTTCCATAATGTTTTATTGAATAGTCCGGAAATACTTGTGCAGTACTTCAAGCGTTTATGTTTTTCGCCAGGGGTACTCATCTCTCGCAGTTGCTTTGGTCCTACCAGAAGGAGGTCAGCTGGTTGCATGTGAGAGAGACGCAAAATCACTAGAAGTTGCACAAAGGTACTATGATCGTGCAGGTGTTTCGAATAAGGTATGGTTTTGTAGAAGTTGTCTCTTTGTTTCTCTGTCTCCTCTCTCTCACTACATACATACAAAAACGTGCAGACACAGGCAGAAATCACAGCTATTGGTGCAACTCTGCACAATAGCGGTTTTATGAGAGGGGAAATCCTAATTTATTTGAGAAATGATAACCGAATCCATAGCTTATAATTGTTTATCATACAACCTGTTGTGGTAATCCATACATCACCTTTCCGCAAAATTATGAAGAATTAACTTATTTGCTCATGTGACTGTAAATGGGACATGACTACCTAAGATATTATCAACTATCTTAATTTCTTTGTATATTTACAAGCCGTTTTCCTCTTCTAGTTCTCCTTAAATAGAGGTTTATTGGAATTTGTAGTCAATAAGGTTTTCCTAATTATTTCTGATATTCTTCTTTCCATGACGAGGACTTATGATTTAATTATTGGCACTTAGGTAAATGTGAAACATGGGCTAGCTGCTGATACTCTGAAGTCTATGATTCAAAATGGTGAAGGTAACAGGTCTGTTGATGACTAGATAGGTCTAATATAGTTAGTTAGTTTGTATGATTCAGTAGATTGTCTGCATCACTCAACACTGCTTATACGCAATAAGTATGGCTGAATGATTGCCTTTCCATTTTATTCGTGGATAGTTTAACTATTCCAGTTCATATATATCAATGTGTCTCTTGCTCACAAGCTGCTCTAATGCAGATTTCTTTTTTCACATTTTTCAGCCACTATTATCTATATATCTCGGAGAAAGTGGACTGACCATGTCTTTTATTCATCTCTGTAGCTATGATTTTGCCTTTGTAGACGCAGAGAAGAAAATGTACCAGGATTATTTCGAATTGCTGCTACAACTGGTTAGTAGAATAATATCCTAAGCATCCTATCGAGATCCATGCCATTCTCATTTTTCTGTAACTATCAGTTATTAATATTTGTATTTGTGGTCTGTATAAGACGAATCCCTTAATGTCCCATTATACAGGTGAGAGTTGGAGGCATAATAGTGAATAGTGATTGACAATGTCCTTTGGCACGGAAGAGTTGCTGATCCACTGGTCAAGTACACTTGAACTTCCCCAAAACCACCCAATTTAACCTCCTAAAAAATATTATCTTGCTGAACTAGTGTTCTTGGGCAGGTAAATGACTCCAAGACTCTAAGTATCAGAAGCTTCAATAGGAAATTGATGGAGGATAATCGCGTAAGCATTAGCATGGTATGTGTTCGAGCATTTCTGTTCCTGTCTGCTAGTTCTGGACAATTCCATCATCTTTATTTTCAAATGTAGGTTCCAATTGGCGATGGTATGACAATTTGTCGCAAAAGATAGTCGTTGATGGCTGCTGTAAAGATGCATCAGCAGAGTTTCCAAGTTATAAAATGTGCCAGGGCATTATAGGAGAGGTTTTTGTTGAAACCTGTGGCAATTAGACGCGCAAGAGCTGTTTGGCCGGTTCATGTTCAAGCAAACACGAAGAGTGTTGTATATATGCCTAGAGAGTAAAAAATCTACGAGCTTGAGATATGGTTTTTGGTTGGTTGGTTATGTATGAATCTTGGCTCTCGTGAAATTCAGAAGTTTGGAGTCTAGATTCTGGAATTGTCACATTATAGTTGCTCAAAGTGTTTTGACAAACTGACTCGTTAATGAAATTCATAGCTGAGGATGGTAATACATTTTGTATATGCTTCATTAGACATACAACCAAATAGAAGTCTATACACGGGCATAACTAGACTGGCAAAAGGAGTGTGATAAAAATCGGGCTGGCTGTTATGCTGGGGGAATCATCTCTTCTTTACGGGATAGGACTTTGGCCCCAGTCAGTTGATCCAACCACACAATTCTGGCCCCGCAAGACACATCCCACTATTTAACTTAGTGGCAGCAATGAGGGATCAGAGATGTTACCCCTAGATATAGTCGGGCGCAAGCTTGGAAGTTAAGTTTATATATATATAGGGGGAGGGTTATATAGGACCCCCCTATTATATGAGTACGTAGGACCAGATCCAAGCCACAAATATATTAATTTCAATGGTGAGATTAATCCTGCTTAATGATGATAAATTATTCGAAAAAATCAATGAGAGGGTAAATTAGTCCATATAATAATCAGTTGTGGTAGCTAAATCTAGTAAATCCCACTAAAATAGGATGAGTTACCATCAAATTTGCAATCACAATCCACCAAATCTGTTATTGAAAAAATCGTCCAGGCCATATCACCTTCTCCACCGTGTTTACGCAACTCAAATCTTCCTCCATTCTCTTCTGCAAAACTCGACATTTGCGAGTTCAAGCAAGAAAAAAAAAAAATGGATGACACCTATGAGGAATGCTTCAACATTAATGAAGAACAAGGTAACACTTTTTCTTGCCTTCCAAATTGTTTATATTGTCCATTTTTTACTGAATCAATTTAAAATTTGATTCGTAATTTTTCCTAAATCAATCATTCGATCAATCATTTCATTTTTTTTTTGTAATTGTTACCCAGAAATATGCTTATCCGTGTCTATAATATTGCTTATGTGTGCCAAATAATATGCTTAGAAATATGAACTTACTTGGTAGTCAAGAAAAATTTCAATTCCTCATCCCAATTTTTTTTTATGTTTATCCAGTGAGTTGCTTATTCGTGATCACAATTATGCTTTTGCTTGCCTACAAATGTGCTTATAAGTATCAACATACTTTTGAATGCAGAAAAATTCAATTCCTCTTCCATGTGTTTTTTTTTTTTCATATTTACCCAGCAAGTTGCTTGTTCGTATCCATAATGTTGCTTATTGATGAATACGAATATGCTTATCATTATGAACATATTGGTGAAGCATGAAATGCAATTCTTCGTCCCTCATTTTTTTCTTTAAAAAACATATATGCTATGATAAAAAATGCATTTTTTCGGTGTTATAAGCTATCGGGTTAATTGGTCATTGTTTTTTCGTCATATGTAGGTTGTATCTATTGAAATTATTTGATTACAACCCCATTTAGGGATGGCAACGGGGCGGGTTTGGCTAAACCCGGGACCCGCCCCGCCAAGAAAAATTAAGACCCGGGACCCGCCCCGCCCCGCCTCAAAACCCGCCCGCCCCGCCCGCCTCAAAACCCCAAACGGCCAGGTCTAGACCCGCTTAGACCCGCCAATATATTTTTTAATTTATAATAATTTGTTTTTTTTGTATTTGTGGTCAAATTTTCAAAATCAATCAAATGTCAATAGGTCAAAATTAAATAAATATAATTATGCAACTTATTATAATTATTTTTTACAACTAATTAGCTAATATTAAGATTTTTACAACTATTTAGCTACTAATTTATTGAGTCATAATTCAATCACACTTTTATACATATGTTACCATTTACTGCTACCTTTCACCTCTGCACATGGCATCCTTCATAATGTCATAGAAGCAAGAATTCAGTTTGATGAAGCCAAGTAATCAGATTATTCAACATTTCAAGTAGGACAACCTTTCTGTAAGCTAGGATAATCCAAAGACTAATATCATCCCAATATTTTGTGGAAATTGACTACATTTTTCCATTCAGCTAATTATATAATTAACTAAATTTAGCTACTATTAAGATTTTTTTTGGTTGTTGCAATATTACTCAACTAATACTCAAAATCAATGTTCAAAGTAGAATATTACAAGATGTTATAGTAGCAAATTAAAATCAATAAACACTCAAATATAAAAGTAAATAATGCAACAATATCTCAATATATATTTAAAAATATAATAAAAATTCATATAGCGGGCGGTCCGGGCGGGTCCTATAGGACCCGGGACCCGCCCCGGACCCGGGCGGGTTTCATGCGGGGGCGGGTTTTGACCCACCCCATTGCCATCCCTAACCCCGTTGGGGACAAATCTCAGCTAGGCGTTGTAGTGTTGCCACCAACACAGGCCAAAAATAAGGGAAGCGACAGTCGAGTCAAGAGCTGACTTCAGAGTCAGAAGGAGAAATCAATAAAGGTCGGGCAGAAAATGAAGAGACGTTGTGGGAAATGCGGAGAAATAGGTTCGCACAATAGCAGAACGTGCGACAAGTAGAATTCACTCTTATTGTATTGATGTTATTTTTTGAAGTGCATGTTTGAGACTGCTTATTAAAGCATTTGATACTGCTTATTTATGTTTATTCAAACGCTTGATTTTTATTTTTATTTCAGATTTTATAATTATTTGTTTCATACAGTCCTAAAAATTATTTCTTAAAAATAAAAAAAGGCATGTGCTCGATAAAAAATATTGTGACTGCCTATTTAATTTTTATTACCTTGCACTCTGCTTATTTGCTAACAGTATAAAATACCATGAGATATATGCTTACAAGTCCATCCAATTCTGCTTACAAAGCATTTGAATCACGCTTACAAAAATATTTGAATAATGCTAGAAGTATACGATACTTGATAAGTTATAATATATTTGAAATAGTGCTTACAAATCAATTGACTTCTGCTTACAAATCATTTGAATCCTGCTTACGAAACATTTAAATACTGCTAAAAAAGGTATAAAGATGCTTGAAAAGATAAAACATCTGAATATTGCTTACAATGCAGCTGATTTCTGCTTACAAAGAACACGAACACTGCTTAAAAATATTTGAAATAATGCTAGAAACATTATAACATACCATGAAAATGATTGCATAAAATAGAATTGAATTCTCATGATACGCACTAATGAATTACGCTTACATGAGCAACTGAATTACTCGCTTTGAGGAAAGTATAACAACCATGAACTAACACTCATCAATTATCAAAAAAACATTCAAACATCACTACAGAAAGTACTTCAAAGACCAAACAAATTTACCATGTCCGAAAAACACTACAGTAACCAATACTTTTGCCAAAAAAAGTGCGAAGCAACAAAACGTTTCGGATTGATCTTATTTCATTTTGGCAAACTCCTTCACCCCTCCCAATACCGCCTCCCTCAGCTCATTCATTGTATCCAGACATATTGCAGTTGCATACTTTATACGCATCATCAATAGTTGCGCCTCGTCATTTTTTCGGAGCCCGCTATCCCAGTTTTTGATCCCACCTCCCAGTATTTTTTTGCACATACCTGAATATACATAAGCATGATATAAAACATAGATAAGCAATATTTTTGCCTCATTAAAGCAATCACCAAAATCCGTGAATTTATTGCACATACTTCATTTTTCCAAACAATAAAAACAGTAAGAATAAAAAACAAACCCATTCCCAGTATTTCGCACATACTTGAATATTCACAAGCATAATATATCACAAAGATAAGCAATGTTTTTGCCTCATTAAAGCAGTCACCAACTACTTGTAAAAACAGATGTGAGCATACTTATTGACAACAATAACCAATTTTTTGCCACATTAAAACAATCTCCTCTTGAATAAGCACTGCCAATCTCCCCATAGTTCTGAAAAACTAGGAAATACTAATTTCCACAATTTCCCCCTTATAAGCATAATTCATAACAATAATAAGCATATTTAACAACAAAAATATGCAATATTAAAAACAAATCCAACAATAACAAAAAAATTCTACATAAAAAATGCAATAAAAATAAAAAAAAAATACGAAAATAAAAAGACAAAAAAGTAGCCCTACCTACACATTGTTGTACGGAAAAAAAAAATTCACACACTCGGTGTGTTCTTCACAACAAATGGTTCCAAGACGAAACTTCGTGAAAAACAACGTCTGATTTTCGCCCTCACGCGGGAGTTTGATTCTCGACCGAAGATTTGGGGATTTTCGACCGAAGGGTTGAGGTTTTCCACGAAGGGTTAAGTTGGATATGGTTAGGACTTGGGATTTTGATTTCTCACTTTAATGGAGGTTGTTTCACGATTTGCGAGAAGAAGGATGGTGGAGGGCGGTATACTTGTTTGCGGCGAAAGATGGTGGAAGACGGTTGAAGTTGTTTGCGAGAGAGAATCGTGTTGAAGATGGAAGAAATGGGGAAATGACTCTTCATTTACCAAATAATGTAAAGATATGCAGTATCTTGAATAATTTCCCTCCCAAAAATTGATTTAAATTAAAATTACCAATAAGCCCTTTTTTAAATTAAGTTACATATTAAATAATGGTAAAACCTGATTAATCTTAACCGTTTAAAAATTAAATCAATGACTGATCGTCAAGTTCAAATTCCCACATCTACACCCCTTGATTGAACATGTTGCACAAGGCCAAAATAAGAAAAAAGTTAATACAATTTTACATTTATTACATCCCTATAGTTAATAGTATGTAGGTACTCAAATTGGAGAGTGATCAAAGGTTTAAGTTATGTCATAACTTTAATTTGTTACTTCCAGTTGCTTACATTACGCTAATATTAGTTTGGATCACACTCAAAGGCAAAACATATTCCATTTTTATAAAAACTTATGTATCGAAACTATAACTCCAATTATAGCCCCTTTTGCAATTTAAAATTGGTCCTTTCTCATCATCCCCTCGTGTGTGAGAATATGTATGTTCTTCGATTAAGATTGTATATTTTTTATTCCATTGAAAATCAATTTTACCATTCCTCGAGTATTATGATATTTGCCACAATAATGTTGTCCATAAATTCAAACTGATTATGTAAAGATATGTAATGTCAATTAGGTATATTTTGCTTAAATGTGTATATCATTGGTAATTGATTTTTTTTTTTTTAAAGGATTGGTAATTGATTATTGATAATTGAAGTACATATCCACATTAGGGGTGATGGAAATGGAACCCGGACATTTAATTTGGACTTTAGAGTGTTAACCACTCAAGCACGTTTACAATCGGCGAAGGGAATATGAGCTGAGAATAGATATTATCATTGAGAAAGTGTATTGCTGCATGTAAGCCAAGTGTTGGGCAAAAACCTCAGTTTTCAGTTACACACATTATCTTGTGTATTTGACCAAGTCTCCTCCAACCATCACCCACCCCACAATTACCTCTTAGCTGAGCTCATTTTTCGGCTGTTGAGAAACCCCAAAATACAACTCATATTTTGCATGACCAAACTAACCCAAAACAAGCAAGGAGAGGAAAGAAAACCATGACTAAAGCCTTAAAATAATATCTTTTATATTTTTTTCTTTTTCTTTTTCCTCTTTTATTGGGGACAGAAAAACGGAAACCGGGAAACTTCTGAAGAAATTATTATTAACAACTTCCCCGTTATTGATTAAGCTTAACTTAATTATTTCATTTGATTGTGAACTCTACAATAATTGGTTGGTTTTTTTTTTTTTTTTTTTTTTTTGAGCAATACAATAATTGGTTGGTTTTATTGCAAACCTATCTCCCCTTCTTTTTCTTCATCTTGTCTTTTTGGCATTTACTTTTTCTTCTTTTAAGTCTCTCAAACTTTCTTCTTGTCTCTCTCCCCTACTCCTTCCTTCAGGTCCTCTTTCTCTCTCTATTAGCCTCCTTTTCCTTGTACATACAGATAACAATATGTGCATATGTTATTTTCATGCATTTTTCTTTATTTTTCTTAAATATGCGAAACAATGAAAATACACATCCCTTGAGGAAGTTTTTTCTAGAATCAAATTGTGATCAAGATTCGATTTTGAAGTTAAGAAAGGGGAAAATATCAAAAGGGTTAATTTTATTTTTCTAATGAAGGTTCGTGATGTAAATAGCATTTCATATGCGCCCACGAAGAAATATGAAGACTTGCTAATATTTTGTTGCGTAATTTTGTACTGGGATTAAATGGGTTTTAGAGGTGGAAAAGCGATATTAGATTTTGCTAATATTTTTTCATTTTAAAGGCTTGTATTATGTTGCACGTGCATGATAGATCTATTCTTGAACATGAAGTTTTATGTGATTTATTGCTTTTTTTTTGTATTTCTTTTTTTTTATGTGCAGGTCGGATTGAAAAAGTCCGTGATTTGAATTGAAACTTCTTCTGATGCTGTGATGGTGTGATCTTGTCCCTTTTGGTTTTTAGACACATCTCTTTTGAAACAATAAACATTTTACCCATTTTGGCTTTTTAAGATTTATTACACAAGATTACAGAGGAAAAATTTCGTGATTTCTTGTATTGAATAGGAAAAGTCAACACATTGAACGAAAACAGGAATTTGAATTAAAACAATTTAGAGAGATTGGTTACATGGGTTATCTAAACTCAGTGTTATCACAATCTACAAGCCAAGTCCATGTCGATGACGCCCCAGTCAGCGGCGGTGGCCTTAGGTGATTCCCTTTCCTCACCTATTTATTTTTGCTGTATGGATATATGTCTGAACATCTTGTTGAATCTATTTATTTTTATTTTTTGGTTGATTTGGTGGCAATGTACTGGACTCCTTGTTTTTGATTTAAGTATTCGATTGTGCCTTTTCTTATTATCTGATTCAAATATCTTTTTGCGTTGTAGCTACTAATGAGGTTTCTGGATTTGTTTCGATCGGGCCTTTGTTGTTAATGAACCAGATGAAGATTAATAAAAAGGAATAAAATGGATGTTAAATCCTTTGTGTGTGCCAGTTTCTAAGTCAATAAAATGTGTGTTTCCACAATTTCTGCATGAGGATAACTTGTGTGTTAATTTTGATTTGGTTGGTGGCTTAAGTTTTCCGAATCCTGTGGTGCAAGTTGTCGGACTTTGTCGCATTTTTTAGGGTTTCATATACGTATGCGTATCTGAAGACAATATTTGTTGTCAATCATTAAAAAACTTTTGGGGCAAATCATAAATTTTCCGTACGACATATGTTACATCTATGTCATTGGGATCTGATTGCTTACGCACAACAATGGAAGTGCCTTTGTAGACTATATTTGTCGTATGTGCATGTGAAATCTTTATAATTCCATATATATGCGGCGCCAAAAGCATCCCGGAACCCTTTTTTTGTCGCATCTGGTATGCTATCATTGTTTACTATAAACAAGAAGTTATTTTTCACTGTCTTCCATGTTGAGGAATTTGTCGTTGTACACCTAAGACAAAAAGGTCTAGTTTGTTTTCATTGGACAAAGTATCCAAAGTAGCATATTGAGAAGAGAATGTTTAGGCAGCAGCCCTTATTTAAATTCAAGAGATCTAGTAAATATCATGTCCTGGTTAATATGTTTAGTACAACAATTTTTCTTTCTTTCTTTCTTTCTTTTTACTTATTTTTATTTTTATTTTTATTTTTTTGGCCTGAGGAAAAATGTCTGGTTGTTAACGCTAGAGTGGAGAATGATTTTCTTTAAGGATTAATGTACGGTAATTTGTAAATAATCAAATAAATATACTGCAGCAATGATGCTGTCTATCATCCATGTTTCATTCCTTGATTTTGATTTAATGCGTTGTTACCCATGTAAATGCATTTCTTTTGCCTTAGCTGGACATCATCTGGTAGTAGACTTATTAATTCATGTTTCTTTTCAAAGTAGATTTCTTGTGTTTTTCGTCATGCATAATGTTTCTGAATTCGTAATCTCAAGAAAGGGAACCTTTAGCATGGTCTCATTAGGTGCATAGTGTTCAATTGTGTACGAAAAATATATTTGTGAATAATTTGATTTAAATTGTCTTAAATAATGTTCAATTTATAAGTTTTGCTTTCCACCTTTGTCCTCTATTGAGATACCTATGGATGTCCATCAAGTTATAAAAATGGTTTTATGTGGGCTTTTTTCTAATATCTAGTGTATCAATTACCTTCGTGCAGTCAAGATGGAAAGTTCAGCTATGGATATGCAAGTTCCCCAGGAAAAAGGTCTTCAATGGAGGACTTCTATGAGACAAGGATTGATGGCGTAGATGGCGAGGTGGTCGGTCTCTTTGGAGTCTTTGATGGTATCTCTCCCTCTCTCTCTCTCTCACGTGTGTGTGTCTCTCTTTGTGTGTGTTGTGTGTTTCTACATCTCTGAGTCTGGACCTATGTGCATGCTTGCAAGTGTACACAAGTGCAAGAAAGGAAAAAGAAAAGGGATAATTGCAAAAACTACCCCGAGGGTTTGGGTTAATAACAAAAAAACCAGATATGCTTGAAAATTACTAAAAACCCTTGAGGTGTGATTTTGTGTTAAATGTAAGGGGATAATTGTAATATTATTACGAATGTAGGGGGGGGGGGGTTGAAATGTTTTTGCTTATGAACGGGGTAAATTGTAATACAAAATCAAACTTGAAGAGGTTTTTTGTAATTTTCAAAAGCCTCTAGTTTTTTTTAATTAACCCAAACCTCAGGAGTAGTTTTTGTAATTATCTCAAAAGGAAAAGAAAATCACATCATTTATTGAGCTCTCAACTTCTTTATGCCATGTTTCATTACCGAAAACAACGATATGACTCACAACCAGGGAAGAAGAGGTTCCTCCCCCACTGCCCCCCCTTGGGGGTCTTGGTGAGGGGTTTAAATCAAATTTACCAATTGAACCACAAAGAAGAAAAGAATAGCAAATTTATTTTCCGTTAGAAATATTTTCTATAAACTTGAGTTTATCACAGATGCAGAATTATACATGGTAATCCATTGGACGACTGTTTATCAAGTATACAAAAAAGATGGTGGGATGACTACTTAGTCTACTATTATAAGTTATAACACGATAATTCAAGAGGGCTCACTCGCACAATATGGAAATGCATACTCTAGTGGAAATCATTATCTAATTCATGACTTAATGAATTCTTTTAACCACATGTTCATTAAGATACTTAGAAATCTATCTTTCACAAAATTAATTGCTGTAGTATTTTTTAACAGTATTTCTTTACTTTATTCATAAGTTCTTATTTTCATGAAATGATGAGAGTTTAAGCTATCCTTATCATTGTTTAGTGTTAACCCTATTTCTCCCAAACTACTCTGTCAAGCTCTAGGTTTACTGCCGTATTATACGTGGATATTCAGTAGACATGATTTATGAATATCTTCCCCTCCATGTATGGAATATATATTTTACCTTTTTTTTGCATCTTATTAAAACTTTTTCTAGTTTTTCCTGCTTTACCTGGTGTTTAGGAAATGGTAGATTGACGCACATTATTTATCTATAGGAATAATTATTAAAAAATATAAAAAAGACCCTTACGTTTGGGCTAATTACAAAAAAATTCCAGAGATTTTTGAAAATTGCAAAAGCCCCTTGAGGTTGGATTCCATCTTACATTTTCCCTTCCCCGATATATGTAATTACCCCATACCTCGTTTTTTATCCCTTATTTATACATATCTGTGTTTTCTGTTTCAGGTCATGGGGAGCTAGAGCTGCAGAGTATGTCAAACAAAACCTCTTCAGTAATCTGATCAGCCACCCAAAGTTTATTTCTGATACCAAATCAGCTATTGGTATGTCCTTATGATGCCAGTATGCTACAATCTGTACGGTCCACAAGTTGCTCTGTTAGCTTACATTTTTCTATTTTTATTGTTTTCAGCTGATGCCTACAGTCATACAGATTCAGAATTCCTGAAATCTGAAAACAATCAGAACAGGGATGCTGGATCTACGGCTTCGACTGCTATTCTTGTTGGCAACCGCTTATTGGTGGCAAATGTTGGGGATTCAAGAGCTGTTATTTGCAGGGGTGGTAATGGTAAGACTCGGAAACTTTTTGTTTTTGGTCAAATCTTTTTGTTGGTTGTGAACGGAAATTGTCTGTTTAATACTTCAAAGTTCAAATATAGTGCTGTCTCATGGTGAATTTTTCGCCAGGATCATTAATTTCTGTTTTGATGCAACCTTAATGCCTGTTTTATGATGTGCTTTCTTGGTTTATACAGTACTTCCTTTTTATTTGGTCATTTCAAAAGATCAAATCTGCTAAGGGCTTGACCAGTATTGGGAAAATCCAAAATCAACTAATTTATAGCTAAGGAAACAGTTTGCCGTAATAATTTCACACTGGTTTTTGAATGTGATCAGTTAGTAATTCAAAGTTAAAAAGTAAACCTTTTTGAACTATAATTACTGGACAAAGATGTTTACTTTGAGCCATGTACTGGACTAGGGGAATGTTTGCAATCACTAAACATAAGTGCTTCTCAGCCTTTGGCTGAAAAAATCACATTTTAGTGTTTGCAAATGCCAACTTATGTTTATGCTTCTGCTTCATTTAATCAGAATCTAAAAGCAGTGAGATGGGTGCTTTAGATTTCTGATTCTACTTCTGGTTTGACTTTTATAAACAAATAAGCACTTTTACAACTTTTCACCAAACACTCTCATCTTCTGATTCTCAACTTTTGATTCTATTTGCAAAAACTACTAACTTCTGATTCTCAATGACTTTTACTTTTGCTACAATAAATCAATTTTTCTAAAAGCACAAGTTTTTGCAAACACTCCCTTAAACATTTTGAGATTTTTTCTGGAATTTGATTGAAATTTGTTATCCTTAGCTACTTTCTGGGAGTTGTTTTATGGAATATGTTATTTTATTGATTTTAATTGTTTTGTTGGATCTTGAAGCTATTGCTGTCTCTCGAGATCACAAACCAGACCAAACAGATGAGAGACAGCGAATTGAAGATGCTGGAGGTTTTGTGATGTGGGCAGGTAAAGGCATTCTTGTGGTTGTTTCGACCTTTATTATACTATCTTTTACAGGAGCAATAATATTCTAACTTTCTTGTCCTTTTGGATATTCTCTGTAGGAACTTGGAGAGTTGGAGGAGTGCTTGCTGTATCTCGTGCGTTCGGTGATAGGCTGTTGAAGCAGTATGTTGTCGCTGATCCAGAAATCCAGGTGCGATTTAAGATTTAGAGGGTGTTTTGCTAAGCTTATAAGATAGTAGATCTTATTTTATAAATAAGTTTTTGATGTGTGGATCAAATAAGATGATAGATAGAGCTTATAAGATGTTAGTAATGGTAAAATGGTCAAAATCAAAGGCGGGATCTTATTTCGAAAATAAGTTGCGATCCCCCACATTTATTAAATACAACTTGTAAGCTCCTAATATCTTATTTTGAGAGTTTATAAGTCGTTTTTTTAAAAAATTTACCCCACACATTTAGAGAGCTTGGTAAAAATAAGGTTTTCGTCACTTATTTTTAGTATGTATTTGAATGGAGAAGTCGTTTGGTAAAAATATTTCGTGAGTGTTGATTTATGTCTAGATCTCAATATAATCCATTACACAATGCATTCTATAACAATTTTTAACATGACAAAGGAAACATTTTTGCCAGCCTAATCTATGCATTTTAGAAGTTTATCGACAGCATTGATGTTATTATTACCTCTCGATGACAGATTATTTCAGTTATTGGAATAGAAATTTATCGCTAATCGGCAGTTCTTTTCTTTTCTTGCTTTCACCTAGCATAGAGCATACTTACTGTTCTTTTTTGATGTAAAATACAGGAGGAAAAAGTTGATGATACCCTCGAGTTTCTCATCCTTGCAAGTGATGGGCTTTGGGACGTAGTAACAAATGAGGTGCTATATTTTGGGTTCAGTGATGTGTTTATTGTAAGGGTTAATTAAAAAACAACCCTTAATGTTCAGCCTGATTACAAAAAACCCAATTATATTTCAAAATTACCACATAGCCCCTTGACATTTGTTTCTCTTTTACAAATTGCAGCCTTAAGGGGTATATGTAATTTTGAAAGATAACGAGAGTTTTTTGTAACTAAATATCAGGGGTAGTTTTTTCAATTATCCCTTATTGTTATCTCGACCTTTGTCTTGTTTTAGAAGGAATAATCAATTGTCGATCATTTCCATCCAATGTTTTTTACAGGAAGCTGTCTCAATGACTAAACCGATCCAAGATCCAGAAGAAGCGGCAAAAAGGCTGATGCAAGAAGCATATCAGAGAGGCAGTGGTGATAATATCACCATCGTTGTTGTTCGTTTTCTGGCTAACCAAGAGGAGTCCTCTCATAGTACCTCTGCTTAACGAGAATGCTTTTCTCGGTCGAATGCCTTTCATCTGGTTTTTTTCTCCATGGAGACGCAATGGGAAAAGAACACCAATAGAAAGTTGTGCTTTCACTAAACTGTAGAAACATATAGAGATGTGTCCTGCTAAGAATGCTTTAATTAAGAGACTTGGTTCTTTAGAACTATACAGTGTCTGTAACTTCAGATTTCCAAGTTGATGGATATTTATGTCAATTGGAGGATGATTTCTTTGTGTGATGAGTATGCTGCCTCTGATTTCTCATTGTCTTTTTTTTTTTTTTTCAATAATGGTCAAATGTTTGTAACCATCACGATTTTCGTCTGTAGATTTATTGATTTCAACTTTACAAGATAGCTTTCGAATGGTTAATTGCAGAAAATACCCTTGAAATTCAATCTAAGTACAAATACCTGTTAATATTTATTTTTATTTGACAAATTGCACCTCAATATGTTATTTACTAAGCAAAATTACAAATACAGGTTAACATTTTTTTTATTTGACAAATTGCATCTCCACGGGGTATTTGTTAAGCAAATACAAATCTTAATAGGTAGTTGTTATATCCTTAAGGAGTAAAGGGGTATTTGTAAGTTTATAAATTAACTTAAGTTTTTCTAATTAGACTAATCTACCAGAGTAGTTTTTTAATAATTTACCCTAATAAACTAACTCTGAAACGAGCATTTTCTGGAAATGATGGCGCCAAAATTCCTATAAATTCTGCTGGGTTTACACAGGCGCATGAAGTTGGAGCCTGAATGAAGGGCAGCAAGTCACAATATTTCCCTTGTTCGACTTCAAAAGTTTTCCCTTCTTTTACAAAAAACACCTTTCGCATTCTGTTGCAGTACTTAGACGTGTGTGGGTGGAAACAACTTTGCCAAATCAACTCTCAATCTTAAAAAAACATGCCCAATTAACAGAAATTAAGGAAGACAAGAAACACTCATGGCTAAAGGCAAAAAGTATCAAGGCACTCAAATTGAAGAATCAAAACAGCATCTACAAAATAATTGCACAGGGACAACATACAGCACGAGGGAGGATATAGTATAGAATGTCATGTCATGAGTAAATTCACAAACTGGTCTTTAGCACAAATTTTCTGGTTTTCCCTTGAATACATCAAATCAAAGTAGTTTATTGCAAATTTCCAGGCATAACTAGCCATCTAAAGACTACTACCACCTCTCAAAGCAAGGACCAGGTGAAGAACAGAACCACCCTCAATGTTGTAGTCTTTAGCAGTTTTGTCATCTCCAAGCTGCTTGCCAGCATAAATGAGCCTAGAATAGAAATGTGCAAGTGTCATCGCATTTTATTTGAATTTTCCAGACTTGAAATATCAAAAACCTACTATACAACTGGAGAATACCACAATATAATAATATTTTTTGAGATGAACACAATTCTACAAGAAACAATTTGACTTTAGGAAACCAATCCATTGATAGATACAGGCTTCACAGAAACAAATGAGCACAATACCTGATCTCTCATTTCTCATTATAGTACAAGGGGACAGAGACAGAGCTCATGAAAGATGAGGAATGAAGGAAAAACAAGACAAAGCAGATGATAGGCTTCTGTTCATAGGAAGATCTTTTAAAACTTGCTTCTTGCTGATATCCCAAGTAAATGTATAGATGGATTGGTATCACATGGAAATAAATAAACAGACTTTCCATAATGTTTCATCTACTTATTTTGTATGAGGTATGTAAATGAATGACATATGGCTCAAAACTATAAGACACCCAGGGTAAACCAATAATGGAACAACAACGGAATAAGGACAATTGCAACTAATGAGGGATAAATACACCACACAAATCAATAGACTTCCAGCCAATCAAAGCAGGAAGTAAAAGCAACACAAGGAAGAATAGCAGCACAATGTGCGGGCTAAAAATTGATTAATAAACATTTGATTTATAAAACGACTACAACGAACCTTTGCTGCACCGGAGGAATTCCCTCTTTCTCCTCAACCCTTTCTTTAATCCGGTCAATAGTATCAGTTGGCTCGATATCAATTTCAATTTCCTTTCCTGTAAGGGTTTTTACCTTGATCATAGTACCTCCCCTAAGTCTCAAAACAAGGTGGAGTGTTGATTCTTTCTGGATATTGTAATCTGCCAAGGTTCTGCCATCTTCCAACTGTTTACCAGCAAATATTAGCCTCTGCTGGTCAGGAGGTATGCCTTCTTTGTCCTGGGAGCAGCAATTGTCGAATAAATTTATAGTCGGAAAGTTGGATATAAAAGACAGACAATGAGTTGAATAGTAATAGCAATATAGATTCTTGCTCCCTAACCCGCCAGTAAACGTGTCACTGAAGCAAAATAAACTCTGCTAACTGATGCCTAATTTTTCTGTAAAACAATAGTGCTCAACATGGATAGGCACAAAAGCATTAAATATTCACAACCGCCAGGTTTCATTACACTAACAAGAGTGAATTGCGTGCCCAAGGACTAGGGAAGTAAAAATGTAAAAAGTGTAATATCATTTCTGACACATACTGGAATTTATCGAAGAACTTAAAATTTTCTAATTAGTATTTACCCAGAAAGCAAAAATATGTGAGAATTTATTTAATTCAAATTGCATGGAGTTAGTCACAATTTACAGAGCACCTCATAATCAACAAATTTAGAGACTAAGTTTCATCTGGATTGGGGAAGAAGGGGTAAATCTTTGAAAAACCGACATGTAAATAATAAACACTGCGCTCCCACAACCATAACTCTTGGATTATAATCTAAAAGCGTCTTTTCCCCATAACGACACACGTATTCAATTGTTATTCATAAGAAAGACATGAGAATGCATCATAATACTTTATTCAATCAATGAGGAACTAAGGGCAAATTAACCCTAAACCAATTAAATTCCAGCCAATAGATGACAGGTATTAGCAACTAACTACCAATTATTTGAGTTTGTTCCTTGATAATAGACGAATTAAAAGAAAACTAATAAATGGAGATGAAATAACAAATTCCTTGAAACCCTAGTTTGTTCAAAATCGTATACCAACAATCACACGAAAACAACAAACAATCCGATAACCAAAATCATTAACTCAGACAAAAGACTCAACAATAACAACAAAAACAGATAATCGAATCACCAATTCCTTTTTTTCCTAAAGAAAAAAAAAGGTAAAAAAATTAGGACCTGAATCTTGGCCTTGACATTGTCGATGGTGTCACTGCTCTCGACCTCGAGAGTGATCGTCTTTCCGGTAAGGGTTTTGACGAAGATTTGCATCTTTTTTTCAGTTATCACGCTGACTCAATGTTGTTGGGGTGAAGAGAGTCAGCAAAATGGGTGATTTTGTTTTACTCTCACTTGACCATTTATGGCCTATAGTTAGAAATAACGGGTTATTTATAAGGGCTCTCCTGATTTCTTTCAATGGTGCAGTAAGAATTACGGACCTAACAATTATTCTCCAATAGTGATCCAAGAATTTTAAGACGGCTCGCCCTTCTACAGGTTTTACTTTTTCCTCAAAATGCTCCGAATCTTTTGAGAAATATATTAATAAGTGGCGCTAATAGGACGGCAGCCCGGCGCTTAGGCCGCCTATGAACAGTACTTTTTTTTTTTGAAAAAATAATTAATCTACTTTTGGTTACCTAGACTGTCTAGGCTAGCTCCTGAATCCGATTTTATGGCCGCCTAGGTCCAGTTTTGGCCAATGCAATTTTTTTACTGATTTAGACATTGACTCGGTTTAGGGGCATCTTGACCGATCTTTACCACACTACATTTTATATATTATCATTACTTTTTAGTTTATCAAATTAAGTTTGTGATAAGTTTTATTAATTGTTTATAATAGGAAAGTTCCAACATAAAATTATGCGAGTTTGTAAATTGTAGAAAACCAGGCCAGTTTGTAGATAGTAGAGAGTTCTTGCGTAATTTTGCACAATCTTTGTTGGCTAGATTGTAGGCATTATATTCTATCTAGAATAAACCATGGAGAAGTATTCTCACGTATACATTTTTATATTATGGCAAAACAGGAGAGTCTAGATCATGATGAATGAGAATATTTCAGAAAAAGAGATACAGATAATTAACTAAGTTAGTTTTGGCAATTGAATCATATTCTAGCTAGGAACAACAAAAGAATTGCATTATTATCAATAAAGAGAGAACAAGTGAAAAATAGTCCTTGAATTTGTCAATTTTGGTCTAAAATCAATTCTATCAAATAAATTCCTAGAATTTATACATATGTATATATATATATATATTGCATGAAATATCCCAATGTAGGATGTGGGATTAAGGGCGCATCCCCGACCTATTTATAGATGTGAAAAGAATTACAAAATTGTTCAGAAACAATTACAATATCAACCAGGGGCGGAGCCAGGAACTCTTGTAGGGGCCAAAAGTAAAAAACAAAAGATCATATTTGTGTATAAATACAAGATAACAAAGTTTAAATATATATATTACATTTGTATCGAAGAAATATATTAATATTCATTAGTAAATGTTAACAAAATACATCACTAAATCCTTAATATTTTTAGAGTCTCTTTTACATATCACGAAAACTATCTACAATTTAATTTATCCTAATTTTTTTTGTAATTTTCTTTTCAATATACATTAGCAAACAATTATGAGAAACCCATCTTTTGATGAATAGAAAATAAATTTTTAAGATGATAAAAAGAAAAATTAAGACCCAAAAAATCTCTAATTTAACTTACTAAAATTCATGAAATAATTTTTATCCAACAGAATTATTAGGGGGGCCAAGATACTAAATAAGGAAAATATAGGTACTAAAAAGAAAAAAAGAAAAAATTTGCCCCCCCGAGCCACCATGTGGCTCCGCTACTGATATCAACACAAAATTATATACTTGTACTAGACCTAAAAGAAGGGAGCCCTAGCTAGTTGATCTATTCGAGCAATTCCTCTAGCATTAGAAGGGAATGAATTAGGACTGAATTCCTTGCTTTCCCTTGCTTTCCTTGGAAGTAAAGCCCAAAGAAGCCAGGAAGTCTGCCACCTTATTCCCTTCTCTATGTATGTGTGTAATTCTAAAATGTAACATATATAATCTATTAGCAATATTAACAAGACTATATCTACAAATTCAATGCCCATGAAGATTATTAATGACTGTTTGACAAAGAATGCTGGAGTCCGTTTCAATCCACAAGTAGTCCAATTCCTGTGTGTAGGAGAATGAAAGTGCTGTCTCAAGAGCCAAAACCTCGGCATGCAATGGTCCCTCTGCTCTTGGGAAATATCCAGAGAAAGCCCATACTATATCCCCAAGTGATCCCTAATGATGCCACCAATCCCAGCTCCTAAGTGTCTTTTGTAAGCACCATCTATGTTGAGCTTTAACCATGATGGAGCAGGTGCATGCCACATAATTGGTATCTGATGAAGAGTGAGAGCAACTCTATACTGAATTCCAATCCTTGAAGTAATATCTAGAAATCCCTTCCAAGAATGTGCCCGAAACAATTTAGCTTTGGAGAACAAATGGATATGATTTTTAACATTTTTAAAAATCTTGATGTGAGAGAACTTGGCATTATCATGCCTGCAGTGGTTTCTTTCTTTCCAAATATACCATATCACTAAGCTGGGTAATAGTACATAAACATGTGTTCTGTGTGCATGTGGTGTAGTGTTTCTCCAAAAGAAAAAAATATATTTAAGTGCTCAGTGTGTGCATCTTACCCATGTAGCAAAATGAGTCCATACTTTCATCACTTGAGTATTATGAAGGAAGAGATGAGACAAAGTTTCTTCCTGAGAAGATGTAGTTGTGTGTGGAGCCAAAGTAGAAAGCATACAACAGGTTCACTTTGATGCAAGTGATATCTTTCTTTTTTGCAATTGAGTATCCACAGGAATTCTATTTTGAACCAGCCTCCAAAAGAAAATAGATGCGGAAGGTGTGAGACAGCAATTTCAAAATTGTTCATATAGAGGTTGGGGTTCTGGCACATTGTGTATGGTAGCATATGCAGAGGATAAGGAAAATTTGTCATTAGAGCTTGGCTTCTATTTCATGGATCATCATGTGTCCAGGATATAGGAGTATCACTCAGTTTGGCTACCCACTCATGGCAAACAATAATTTGAAGTCTATTAAGATCCCAGTTACCATTTGACCAAAAATAAACAATGGCAATGTTATTTAAACCAGATTTATCACAAGGAATGACATCATACAAAGGAAGATTTTCAAACCATATATCATACAAAAAACTGATTTTGCCAGCCCCAATGGTCCAAAGGATATTATTCTGCATGTGAGCTCTAATTTTGCAAATTCTTTTCCACCCTAAACTATCAAGAGGAGAGACAAGAGCAATACTAATAGGCATCCCACCAGCATACTTAATGTGCATAAAATCAGCCCAAAGAGAAATTTTTTTCTCTAAGCCTCCACCAAAGCTTCATAGAAAAAGCATTAATGAGACGATGTAAAGATCTGAGACTTAAACCACCACTAGGAATAGGAGTGCAATCCAATGGATTCTTTTTTGGTTGTCAGTGCTACCCCAAAATAATCTAGCAAGATTTTGTTCCAACTTGAGAACAATGAATTTAGGGGGCTTGAGGACCTGAATGAGGTGCATCAGCATGGAGTTTAGATTGCTCTTAATGAGCATGAGTTTACCTCCATAAGAAAGAAATCTCCAAGCCCATCCTTGGATTTTGGCTTGCATTTTGGTAATAAGGGGAAGAAACAAATGACTTTGTTTATGTCTTTTATATAAAGAAGCACCAAGGTAAGTGAAGGGAAGATTTTGGTTACTAAACTGAGTAAGAGTAGCAATCCTAGTGATTCTGTGATCTGGCATATGGTTGTCAACAACAAAGGAGCTTTTATGTTTGTTGATAGCCTGTCCAGAAAGATCACAGTAGAGGTCTAAGAAGTCAGTAAGCATATTCTTGGAATATATCATGATATCATATGCATAAGATAAATGAGACACATGAATGCCACCTTGGGAGTTATAGTACATCTCTAGGTGATTTTTAAATAAAGAATCAAGCCCAGAAGATAGAAACTCAGTCGCCAGGATAAAAAGGAAAGAAGACAGAGGATCACCTTGTCTTAAGCCCCTCTCAGACTTGAAAAAACCACAAGAAAAACCATTTACAAGGACAAAGAACCAACAATTGGAGATGGCATTTTCAATTAAAAGAATCCACTGGTGAGGGAAATCCATCTTATGAAGCATCCAATAAAGGAATTTCCATTGGACCCTATCATAAGCCTTAACCATGTCTAATTTGAACACAATATTTCTAGGCTCAGTTTTAACATTGATGGAGTGGATAAGCTCTTGAGCCAAAACCACATTATCACTAATGAGCCTGTTCTTAATAAATCCACTTTGTCCTTGGGAAATGAGAACAGGGAGAAGAGCAACAAGCCTAGTATTCAGAATTTTGGTGAAGATCTTATTAGAGACATTACACAGGCTAATAGGCATGCATTCACTCCAGGAAGAAGTATGGGGAATCTTAGGAATCAACACAATGAAAGTAGCGATTGTAACATGTAGGTAAAAAGGTGCCCTTAAAAAAAATCATGCACATCAGCAATTGCATCTTTTTTTAATAATATGCCAACAAGTCTGATAAAAACGACTAGAGAAACTATCAGGGCCAGCTGAGCTATTAGGACAGACTGAAAAGAAAGCATTTCTAATTTCCTCTCTAGAAGGAAGGGAACAAAGACTCTCCCTTTCAACAAAATCAGGGAGGTGAGATATGGGAAAAGGTCAGACAATATGAGGAGTGAAAGAGTCATTATACATGACTTAGGTGAAATGCTGAACACAAGAGTTATGTAGATCAAAATCAGAAGTGAGAGAGTTACGGTTATCAAGGATATGATGGACTCTGGCCCTTAATCTTTTCTGTTTAACAAGGTTATGAAAATAGCCATTGTTTCTCTCACCCTCCACAATCCACTTACAAGAAGCTTTTTGATGCCAATATTCCTCTTCTATTTTAGTGGCAAGGACTAACTCAGCAACATAAAGATTAAGGGTAGTCCTAGTAAAAGGATTAGGGCAATCATCAAAATCCCTTTCAGCCTGAGTAACTTTTGCTTCAGCCCTTTTAAGGTTACTGAAAATGTCCCCAAAGATGTGTTTATTCTAGGGATGGCAATGGGGCGGGTCAAAACCCGCCCCGATGGAGCTGGTCTGTGACTCGGACAAATGGGTCCCGGACGGGTCTCGGTCCAAGGTTACAAAACCCGCCGGTCCGGGAGGGTCCCGGTCCTATAGACCCGCCCGCATGTTAATTTTTATTAAATTTTTAAATATATATTAAAATATTTTTGCATTATTTACTTTAAAATTTGAGTATTATATGTTTAAAAATATTAGTTGAGTACTAATATAATATTATTTACTTTTAAAGTTTAATTTACTAATATAATATCTTGTAATATTCTACTTTGAATATTTATTTTAAGTATTAGTTGAGTACTATGTAGTATAATAGTATTTGTTTTTTAAAATAAATCTTAATAGTAGCCAATTCTAAAAAAATAGTTATAATAAGTTGCATAATTATATTTATTTATTTTTTAACCTATTGACATTTGATTACTTTTGAAAAATTGGCCATAAATAGAAAAATATAAATTATTATAAATTAAAAAATATATTTGGCGGGTCTAGACCCGCCCCGGCGGGTTTTGAGGCGGGGCGGGGCGGGTCCCGGGTCTTACTTCTCCTTGGCGGGGCGGGTCCCGGGTTTGGCCAAACCCGCCCCGTTGCCATCCCTAGTTTATTCTACCATTTTAGTTTTTGTTTGACCCTGATAAGTTTGTGGTGAAGGTTCATTAGTTCATTAAACCCAGTAGGGTGCTTCCAGACTTGCTCCACAGTATCTAAAAAACTATGGTGTCTTCTAGTCCACATTTTAAAGTATCTAAAGGCAGCAGGGGGCCTAGAGGCTGAAATAAAAGAATTGAGCAACAAAGGAGCATGGCCAGATTTAATCCTAGCTAAATGAGTAACACTAAATTTGGGAAACACCTCAGGCCACTTGGTATTAAGAAAAATTATGTCAAGTCTCTCATGAAGACTATTGTTGACCCAAGTATGTATAGGACCCTTAAAACCAGCATCCACAATACCACAATCACTAACCATTTGCCCGAATTTCTCCATATCAATAGTTCTATTGGTATTGCTACTAGTCATCTCATTCTCATGAAGAAAACAGTTGAAATCTCCTCCAATAAACCATGGAATACTACTTTATCTAGAAGCAAACTCTCTAAGGTCATTCCATAAGACTCTCCTCTCAATTCTAATACTCTTAGCATAGATAAAAGAAGCATGTAAGGTAGACTGATAAGCAGGGGAAGTGAAAGCAATATCAATCACTTGCTCACAATCTTTAAGAACCTAACCATGAATAGTAGATTTCCAAAAAACCCAAATCTTATTAGAGAGATTAGAAACACCATGATGGAAACCTAATTTTCTATAGAACAAGGGGAAATTATCAGGGGAGGTCATAGGCTCAAGAAGAGCTAGGATGAGAACATTATGTTCTTTACAGAGAAAATGAGCATGATTAATCGAGGGGTTATTATGAATGACCCCCACATTCCCAAATCAAGGTTTGGAAACTCATCTTTTGGTTTTGATCCTGAGTCTTAGAGGACTGGTAGGCTTTTCAGGGAACTTTTTGGAGTTAGAGGGAGAGACAGATTGAGCTCTTTTATGAAGAGCTATGATTTTCTGGGAATCCCCTTCTTCAAGGGCAACAATATGTGAGACAGATGAAGTATCAGCCAGAGGTTGGTGATCACTAGAATCCTCAATAGGATAGAATTCAGGCACAAATGTAGGAAGATCACTATTAGTACTAGGCTCACTATGACTGCCATTATCATGAGCAATGGGAGGAGGAAGGGGTTATTGAAGAGAACTAAAGGAATTAAAAGTAATAAGAATCTCAACATCTGTATCCATCAATACAGGATGTTTACCAGGTCTTTGAATCCAGCCCTCATCTTTTGAAGGTGATGGCCTAGGGCAAATGGCCTGTTCCTGAACATAGATGGTCACATGACCTTCCTCAGGGGTAGGATGATGGGATGAGGATACAATAGTAGTAGTAGGAGGAGAAGTTGGTTGAGTGTTTTGAGGAACTGTTTTAGGGGGTCTAGGGGCATTACCAATAGTGTAACACTGATTGATATCATGTCCAATATGAAAACATCCTGGACAGAATTTAGGGACATTTTCATAATCAACTTTTTACTCTCTAGTTTCAGTACGAATTTTAAGAAGAATGGACTCTTTACGAAGGGCAAACAGATCTAGGCCAATGCAGATTCTACCCAGGGAGAGTTTAGATAAAGAAATAGTAGCTCTATCCATTTGGATAGGTTGTCCAAGAAGTTTAGTGAGATCAACTTTATCAAATAAATGGATAAGCCCTGGGAGTTTAATCCAAACATGAACAATATGGGACTCTTTTTTGACTTAAAGATCAGGACTCCATTTAAACATTCTCATAGCAAAACAATTAACATGCCACACTGGACGAAGCCACACTTTAGTAAAATCAGACTCATGACTAAAATTAAGTAAAACATGCATATATCCACATTGCCCTGTAATTTCAAATTATCAACAAAGGGATCTAATAGACTTCATATCAGGGAGACCTTGAGAAAACTTACCAACCAGAGCAAGCTCCCATTTCTTAGCCAAAATTGTAGATTCCATTTCCGTGAAGCTCAATATTTCTTTATCCTCTTCTATGACTATAGTACCAAGACCAAGGGTTTGGCAATCAGAGCATAAGGCTATATCCATGGGTGGTATTGAAGTTGAACACATGTATCTATGAAGGATTTGGTAATAACAGGTGTAGTGATACCCTTAGGGCTTAAAATTGGGGGAATTGGTAACATGTTGGGTCGAATTGGGGAAATTGGGGCAGATTTCAAAATGTTACCAGTCATTTTGACTGATTCGCTAGGAAGCAAAAATTCGTGAAAATCAATCGGAGGAGGCTGATTCAAATCGGAAACCTGGAATACTAATTGCAAATCCATGATCGCGATGCATCAAAATGAAAATACTATAGCAAAATTGAAACAAAAACAACAGAATTAAATGGTAGGGATGAAAGAGTATGAAAGCAAAGAACACTGTGAAGAAATGCAATAGATTTTCAATCAGTATGGGCGCCATTGTTGCTATAGTGGAGATTCAGAAAAACGGTTTCTAGAGATAGAAATATCACATTGCTTATCAAACATTCCTAGAATTTATATTTTGAGAGAAATGTTCTAGCAGATGAGCTTGGATTCAAGTTCCAAAATTGAGTTGAACAATATATATATATATATATATAGAGAGAGAGAGAGAGAGGATCCAGTGAGACCAGGGCCTTAGATCAAAAATATATATCATTATAAAATATATATCATTATAAAATAACTAAAAAACCAGCAGGGATATTTTTGGCAGACCAGAAACACCCATAAACCTCCAACCAATTAAGCAGCTACAAAAAAGGAAAACAGAATCTGTGATTAATCACGTTCCCTATAATTATGTATTCATCACTCCATGCCCTCTCCATGCAAATCCTCCCTGCACAACGAGAAAACTCCATGAGCTTCCATTAAAATCTACATTTTATATCTTTGTCTCAACAAAACACAACAAAAACAACATATCCAATCTGTGAATCAGAAGAATCATTATATATAGAATATATATACTAATCTACCATGGGAGAGAACCAAAAATCCAACCCAGCTGATGAATCGATTCAAGGTAATTTCGAACGAATGCTTTCTACAGTTATGTGATGAAACACATAAAAAGATGAAAAACCCAAATCTGTGCACCAATATGCGATGCAAAATTACATATTCACTCTCTTTTTTGTTGCATATTTAGAATATATATAGTGCATACTTAAAATAATAAACTGCATAATTACTATTCCCTCCGTCCCAAAAAGATAGACCACCTTTTCTTTTTGGTCCATCCCAAATTATAGGCTTGTTTCCGTATTGAGAGTATTAATTATACAACAACAGACTAAATTACTCCTATTTAATTTACTTTATTTTTGACAAATTTCATTTTTTCAAGAAAGTTGGAATACTAAATTATAATGATATTCCACCATTTAATGAAAGGGCAAAATAGGAAGACTATGGAAAAATTATAATTCCAATTACATTTATTATGTTTTCTTAATCTGTTTGAGTTGTTCTACTTGCCCATCTTTATGGGATCGATGGAATAATAATTATCCTGTATTCTAATTAAATATGCGAATTGCAATTGTTTTAATCATATATACATAACTGTTAGGAAAATTTATGTTTTAGATTTTGATGATACCATGCAATACTTAGAATAGGAAGTTGGCACTCCATTTTCCTTGTAATTCAATATGTAATAGATAGGACTGCATGAGTTGAGTTGGAGTAAGCTAAGTTGAAGAAATACAAGAGTCGACTGAAGGTTGAAGTGAAAACCCAGCTGTTGGGAAATTTATTGTTTAGATTTTGATGAATGCCATGTAAAACTTAAACTAGAAAGTTTTCACCCCATTTTCCTTGTAATTTGTATTGTAATAGATAGGGCTGAATAACCTGAGTCAAGTCAGCTATGCCTGGAAATACAAGAAGTCAACTGAAGACTAAAGTGAAGACTCCGATGAGGAACAACTGAGTATGGGCAAGAAGAAGAGTCAATAACTCCACTGATGGTGTATCAACTGAGGAATATCTGTATGAAGAGTCAGTCCAGTCAGCTCAAGGAGCCAAGTCTCAAGTTGAAGTGACAGATGAGTCATCCAAAGTTTGGAAGCTAACTTAAGTCACCTGGGGAAAAGGCAGCTGCAAAGAGGAGTTAACTGAAAAGAATCCATTGCACAGAAGTCAAGAACATTACTTAAATAAGTAATACTTCCATGCTGCCATGTCTTAAAGTGCTCAGTCCCAGAAGAGTGCAAAAGGAATAAACCAATGGGAAGCACTGCACCTCGTGTCAGATCCTGAAAAGCTGAACATTCATTTAATACGAGGAAAGGTCTACATCTCAAAACTGAAGACCAAGAAAAGACAAGCCAACGAACATAAGTGAATTTTGAAAATCAGCGTATCTCTTCAACGGGCAAATTTTTGAAAGTTCACTATAAAAGACTGAGGAATTTCATTGAGAAAAGGTTACCTTGCACACCTGAGAAATCAAACATTATTCAAACTGTAACCTGCAAATATTCTCAAGTTATTCAAGCAAAATCCTCAAGCATAAATCTCGAAGGAAATCGATCCAACACCAAGCTGTGAAGGAAAGACAACTTCAAACTGTTGAAGAGGAACCTTTTGAAGAATCAAAAGGGGTCTACTTTCTAAGGAGGATTGTAGGAAGGTTCAAGGTCGAACCAATCTCAAGTTATTGGAGGGCTTCGTGATCAAATCCAAGAAGCTTGAGAAAGTGAGCTGAAGTAGCAAGGCAACCGCCCGTGAAGAAGCCGAGCCTGACGAGAAGCCACCAGTGTGACCAAGGCATCTCCAGACTGAGTCCAAGGAGCAAGTCAGCTGCGTGATCAAGACTTGTCTCTAGACTGATAACCACTTTGTGAACTGATCATTACTTAGTGGATTCCTCCAGGAGTTGGAGAAGAGAGGAGTAGAAGAATTACCCCATCTTCGAACCTCTACAAAATTTACTTGTGTCATTTACATTTCAAAGATATTTACATTCCCGCACACATATTTTATATCTGCTGATAATTTGCTATCCAACTGATAAATTACTAAGTGCTAAAGTCAAGTGTTAAAACAAAGTTAAATCAAATTCAAGGGTGTTAAGTCTTCCGCTGAAAAACTCATCACAGCCAAGTTAAGGTTTAGACTAAACAACTAAGTTATTCTATCAACAGCTCTATCGAGTTTGTTGAGTGGCTAACGCTGCTGATTAACTAACTTAGTCGTCCCAAGGACTTAGCCGTATTAACTCGTAATATTTTAAAAGGACTAAAATCGAAAAGTTGGTAAGGTTTATTCAACCCCCCCTCCTAAACCTTACTTACACCCTTTGGGACCTACACCAACTGTGTGTCAGCTGTGTGAAGCCAAGTGAAGAATCAATAAAGTGATAGAAAAGCTGTCTCAGTCAACTGAGTGACATCTATGTCATTCCAAAATAATTGGAATCGAATGTCAAAGGGGTTTGCAGCAGACAAGACTTGAAGAAAGTTGATAGAGATCCATCGTCTACAATTAAGACTTTGCTAAAAATAGGCCTGTGTCAGGCTGCCATCAATAAAGCTGTTTTGCTGAAAGAGTGCAAAAAGCAAGGAACCAATAGGATGTAGCTGAAAACTTGCAGAGACCAAGGAAAGGCCGCAGAGCATTAAAAACATGGTACGATCCTCATTAATGCTGCAAGGACAAGACATGACAACAACCTACGAGTGGGATTTGAAATATATGTCTATCTCTTCAACGGATATATTTTTGAATCCTCACTATAAATGGCTGAGGAAGCAAGTGAAATAAGGTTACGAATTTCATAAGATAAACAAGCATTCAAGCAAACAAACATGCAAATATTCTCAAGCTTTCAAAGATATTCCTCAAGCCTAAAATAGAAGGAACTCGATCCAACACACTCAATGAAGGAATTTGAAGAGGAAACTGTTTGAAGAACAAAAGGGTACTCTCCAAGGTTGAAGGAGAAGATGGGTTCAAGTTCGAACCAGAAGCTTTGGGCTCGTTGAAGGATGTGTGATCAATTCCAAGAGTTAAAGGGAGCTAAAGTAGCAAGACATCCGTTTTGTGAAGAAGCTGAGTCCCAGGAGCAACCAACTGTGTGATCAAGGCTGACTCAGACTGATAACTGCTTTGTAACCATATCTGTTACTTAATGGATTCCTCTAGGAGTTGGAGGAGAGTGGATTAGAGGAATTACCCCATCCTCGATCCACTCTAAAAATTGCTTGTGTCATTTTTACTTACATCATTTTATTTTCCTGCATATTTATTCATATCTACTGATAAGTTAAAATATGCTAAACCCAACTGATAATAAGCTTGCTAAAAACAAGTGTTGAAAATAAGTTTAAAACAATAAGGGTGAAAAGTCTTCCGCTGAACAAAAATCAAATCAACTATAAAGTTAAGTGTTAGCTGACCCAGCTGAGTTATACTATCGGCAGCTCAGTCGAGTCTGTTGAGTGGGTAAATTCGCTGAAGAAAGCCAACCTAGCTATCCCTCAAGGACTTAGTTGATATGAGTTAACTCTGTAAGAATTTAAAAGGACTAAGTTCGAAAATTTTGTAAGGTTTATTCAACCCCCCATTTTAAACCTTACAACTCACCCCTTGGGACCTACAAGTGGTATCAGAGTAATCGGTTCATTGAGCCTTCCGCACTGGTTATTGAACTAGATCTCAATCTTTTCAAAAGATACAACACTTGAGTTTTCAAAGCTTTTATTCAAAAGCAAAGTTATTATCATGGAAGCAAATCTAACTCGCTTTCCCATGTTCACTGTGGAAGAGTTTGATGACTAGAAAATTCGTATGCAGGCTCATCTATCAGCTTTGCATGATGAGATGTGGCTAGTGATAGAAGATGGACCACTGCAAATTCTAATGATCAACACTGCTGTAAGAAAAGTACCTCCAGCTGAAGGAGAAGATGCTGCAGCAGAGCCCAGACCTGCTATGGTTGAAAAGCCACGTTGTGAATAGACCAACGAAGATAGAAAAAGATATAATCTTGACAATGTTGCCAAAGACATCCTTTACAAGACCTTGGACAAGACTATGTTCAACAAAGTCAAATCATGCAAATCAGCTAAAGAAATTTGGGATAAACTAACCTTGATCTGTGAAGGATCTGAACAAATTAAAGAAAATGAATTAACTGTTGCAGTACAAAAATTTTAAAATTTTAAAATGCTTGCAGGTGAGGGTCTAGATCAGCTAGATTCCATATTACAGAAATTACAAATGAGCTTTCAGATCTTGAAAATGATTACACTCAAAAGGAGATGCGCATGAAGATCCTACGATCCCTCCCAGGTGAGTGGAAAATGAAGGTCATGGCCCTGAGACATTCCATGGACCTCTCCAAAACATCAAATCATGAGCTATTCTCAGATCTCAAAGCATATGAGTTTGAGCTTAGAAGAAAGGAGCAAGAAGAAAGCTGAGCCAAAAGAAACAATAGACCAGGAGGAAATTGCCCTTATGGTGAACAGGTTCAACAAGTTCTTCAATAAGAGCTACAAAAAGAACAAGGGTGAATCCTCTAGAAGACACTCAACACCCTCCAAAACAAGGAAGGATATACCACCCAAGAGAGCTGAACATCAAAGAACTGATAATCAGAGAGCTGAGAGAGTTAACTTGCAGAGAGCTGAAAACCTGTGTTGGAACTGCAGACAACCAGGACATTTTGCTGTTGATTGCTCTTATCCACCAGTCAACAACTACAGAAATGAAGAGGATAGAAGAGTCTTCAAAGAGAGAGAGAAGACAAGAAAAAAAAGAAAGCCAAGTTGGATGCTGAGACTGCTGAAACCAGCCAAGTGCAAAGAACCAGCAGACTCGGATAGTAGTGAAGCAGACTACTCCAGTGACACTGAGGAAGAGGCCTTGATCTGCCTCATGGCCAATGAACAAGATCAAGAAGATGAGGTACACTCTAACTCTACTCCAGAAACACTTCCTCACGCACAGTTCTTTATTATTCAATTGGCAAAATGATGAAAGACTTTGAGCACATCAAAACCTTTCACACACACACACACACTATTAAATAAGGAGAACAACCAGCTTAAATGCCAAAACTCACAGCTGACTAAAGAGCTGAGTACTCTAAGTCACATAGTAGGTGATGAGAATACTAAGTCAAGGCCGAAAAAAAATGCCAAGATCCAAGCACTTAGTCACATCGAAAAGAGAGAAAAATATCTTAAAAATGTGATTGCTTCATTTACAAAGGCATCCAAAATATTGGATGAACTTATAATGACTCAAAAGAGTGTGGAGACAAAATAGGAATATGATTCAATTCCTTTGTGCATGCTCAAGCTCCTAGAGTGATTTTGGAAAAAAGATCCTCAAGTAATGAGGGAGTCCAAAAATCCAAAACACCATATGTTGCACCAACACCCACACCAAAACACAATCACAATCATACGGCTTGGATATAAGGAAAAGGCCGTAGCTTGATTGAGTATCTTTGAAAGGACAACCGAAATGAAATTCAAAAAAGTCCATCAGCAAAGTCCAAATAGAAAATACTCTGTGAAAGCTAAACAAAGCTACCAAAAGCCACAGAGATTTCAGCAAAGAAATTCCTATGATGGGAATGGTAGAAACTATCCAAACCAAGCTGATTGGAATAATCAAGTGAGACATTAGCAAAAACCTATGGGATACAAGCCAAAATGGCAAAGACCTCAACCTCAGCATAGGTCATTCTCAAGGCAAAAGATCTATTATCAGCACACATATGCACCCATGCATAAAACCCATCAAGCACAGAAATTGCACTATTACCTCCAAGAAAGCAAATGCTCAAACAAATACACATGCATACATACAAAAGAGACAGTTGTATGATCCTAAAACCACCAAGCAATTTGCTAATGTGCACTATGATTATGGAACTGATAGATGGCAATCTCTTAGAGTCAGATCATCTGGCTACAGGTTGGTTGAAAAATCTTATAGCACTAACCCACCAGGACCCATGCAAGTATGGGTACCTAAAAACTATTTTCCTTGATTGCAGGTTCAAGGAACAACTGAGTGCCAAGGAACCTGGTACATGGATAATGGCTGTTCCAGACACATGATAAGTGTTGATATAAAGAAATAAAGACCATCTTATTATATCATTAATAGAATACCCTTTACATATATAGGGTTATACTAAACCAATACTCCTAGTTCCTTGTAGGTCCCAAGGGGTGTGAGTAAGGTTTAGAAGGGGGGTTGAATAAACCTTACCAACTTTTCGATTTTAGTCCTTTTAAAATATTACAAAGTTAAATACACAAATAAGTCCTTGAGGGACAAATTAAGTTAGTTAACCAAATAGAGTTAGCCACTCAATAGACTCGATTGAGCTGTTGATAGAATAACTCAGCTGTTTAGTCTAAACCTTAACTTGGTTGTGATGAAATTTTCAGCGGAAGACTTAACACCCTTGAATTTGGTTTAAGTTTGTTTTAACACTTGGTTTTAGCATTTTGTTAATTATCAGTTGGATAGCAAATTATCAGCAGATATAAAATGATATGCAGAAATTAAATGTTGAAATGTAAATGACACAATAATTTTTATAGAGGTTCGAAGATGGGGTAATTCTTCTACTCCTCTCTTCTCCAACTCCCCGGAGGAATCCACTAAGTATGGATTAGAGTACAAAGTGGTTATCACCCGGATACAAGTCTTGATCACACAAAGTGACTTGATCCTTTGGGACTCGGTCCGAGATGCCTTGGTCACACAACTGGCTTCTCGTCCGACTCAGCTTCTTCACAGGCGGCCGCTTTTGCTTCTCACTCACTTGCTCAAGCTTCTTGGATTTGATCACGAAGCCCTCCAATAACTTGAGACTGGTTCGACCTTGAACCTTTCTACAATCCTCGTTGGAATGTAGACCCCTTTTGATTCTTTAAAAGTTTCCTTTTCAACAGTTTGAAGTTGTCTTTCCTTCACAAACTTGGTGTTGGATCGATTTCCTTCAAAATTTAGGCTTGAGGATTAGCTTGAATAACTTCGAATATTTTGCGAGTTACTGATTTGAATAATGCTTGTTATCTCGTATGCAAGGTAACCTTTTCTCAAAGTGATTCTCACCTTTTATAGTGAACTTTCAAAAATCTGCCTGTTGAAGAGATAAGTGATTTTCAAAAAGTCACTTGTGTTCGTTGGCTTGTCTTGTTGTAGTCCTTGATATTGACATTTCCTCGTATTAAATGAACATTCAACTTTTCGTAGTCGACCACAAGGTGCAAGCATGCTTCCCATTGGTTTATTCCTTTTGCACGCTTCGGGGGATCAACACTTTAAGACATGGCAAGATGGAAACATTACTTGTTTAGGTAATATTCTTGACTTACGTAAACGATTCTTTTCGATTGACTCATCTTTGCAACGCTTTTCCCCAGGTGACTTGAGTCCGCTCCAATGATTGAAAGACTCATCTGTCACTTCAACTTGACTTGGCTTCTTGAGTTGGCTTGACTGACACTTCACACAGTTGTATCTTAGCTGATACTCCTTCAGTCGAGTTCTTGACTTCTCCTCTTTGCCATACTCGGGATGTTTCACAAATGAGTCTTCATTTTAGCCTTCGATTGACTTCTTGTATATCCAGGCATAGGCCGACTTGACTCACTGCATAAACCCTATCTATTACAATGCAAATTACAAGGAAAATGGGGTGCCAACTTTCTAGTCTAAGTTTTACATTGCATTCATCAAAATCTAATAAATAAATTTCCCAACAATTTCCCCCTTTTTGATGATGCCAAAACTTAAAACATACATACAAAATGTAAATAGCAAAGATACATACAAACAATGTAGAAACCGAGAATGTATGCGTAGAATCAATCTTTTTATTGATCATAACATTCTTGTCCTTTACACAGTTGTTTACAAAGTGTATCAGAGCAACATGGCATTCTGTATCTACGTAAAAATATAGAAATTACAGATTCTTATTCAACGTACAGAAGACTTACATACATATGCATTTACAATAGTAAAATACATGAAGGGGGGTGGACATCAACACTTCATCGCCTTCACCGCCCTTCTTTCCTTCCTCTTCACTCTGCCCTCTACTTTCTTTCTCTTCTCCTCATCTTCACCGCTTTATTTTTCTCGTAGGCTCTTCTAGCAGCTTCGTCTTTTCTCTTCCTTTCTTGTCTTCGTTGACTCTCTTCCCACAAACCGATCTTGTCTCTTATTTTCTTCTTCAATCCTTTTGACATAGTCAACATTCTTCCTCGCCACTTCAAGATTTGCTATGGCATCAAATCCCGGTGATAGATCCCTCCTTTCTTTCCCCGGATCTATGTATTCAATGTTTTTGGGTAGAGGTCTAGGTGCAAACCTCTTCCTCCATCGCTTCTTCCTCTTCCTTCCTCCGGCGTGTATTGTCAGACGGAGCCTTCTTCTTTTCCAAAGGCAGAGTGACCAAAGCAGAGTGATCATTAGTAGTCTGTCTTGCTGCGCCTCTCTCCGCACAGCTTGAGGCCTTTTCCCCAATACAAGCCCCAGGCTTGGGCCACGGACATGCCTTCGAAGTATCCTTCGGATTCGAGCGTTTTGAATTCATCAACAGATCTAGGCTCGTTTTCGACGTCTGAAATGGCATCAGTGTCTCTTCCTGCTGGAATGCCTCCGTATTGTTTCAGTATATCCATCACACGGGCATCCATTTTTCTTTCAACCTCCTTCATCCCTACTTCTACGATTTTTCTCTTCTCAGACATGGGTACGGCAGAGTGTTGGAGCGGTAGAGTCACTGGAAGTTTGCTGATGATGTCAGCTGTGACGAGTCCTTGTTGAGGGGTTTCAGCAAACATTAGGGTCGTATCTTTTGATCCTTCCCCCTCAACTGCTTTTTCCTTCTCATTCTTCTTCTCAATAGCTGTACCTTTCTTCTCTGCGACAGCTGTTTCCTTTTCCTTCTCACTAACCATCCCCTTAAGCAACTTCTGGAATTTCTCTTTCCCCTTTTTGGCATCATCAAAGGAGAGAGGAACCCCTGGGAACATACCTGCGAGCATAAAGTCTAGGCGACTGATAACTGAGTTCTGTTTGGAGTCTGCTGCGGAGTATGCTGTTCGGAATTCTGAGCGGGTGGCTTTGGACTCGGCTGCCACCAGTTTCATTTCAGCCATAAGAAGACTGAATTTGTTATTCATGTTTTTCTCTACGCGCATAAGTTCTTTCTTGTGAAATTCTCGCAGTAGCTCCATTTTAGTGTTGTGAGAGGCATGCATTCTGTCAATGTTCTCTTGCATCCGCTTCTTCATATCAGCATTATCAGCGCTCCAGATCAACATTTTGTTGTACAATGCCTTGAAATATCTGACATGTTCTAGCCGTATTGTACGCTGTTGTTGGTACCATTCTCTGATTCTGACCACTATTCCACACAGATCGGCCGTAAGATTGGCATCTCTGTTATATAGCCGCATATCCATGGTGGCCTGGTGCATTTCCATCTTCTCAATCTCTGCAAAGATTGTCTTGAAAACCTCTCGAACCTCAGCTGTCACCTCTGTCTCAGCTGGCGGCCAAGCAACATCAAAGTTAAAGTCTGCTGGGACGATGGTATCTGTGGGAATAACTGGATCAGGTCTGATGTTGAAGCGTCTCTGCTCTCGAGCTGTTTCTTCATCAAGTTCAGGCAACTCAATTGAGAAAGGGAAAGTCTCTTCAAACGCATCATCACGGACATATGGTTTAGTTTCCACAGTTACTCGTGCCTGTGATGTGCCTAGTTGAGTTGATTCTGCTGCAGCTTCGAGAGCCTGCGTAGTTGACTGTGGTTCAGCTGGGGCCTCTGGTGGTATTGACCCAGCTGGCTGAGCCTCAGCTGTCTTAACAGCTTCTTCGGTCTCATCTGGGTTATCCTTTTGAGTTGACTGTTCCTCGGCCTTATCAGTAGCGTCATCGGAAGATGATGAGACTTGAAGGGGTGGCTCATCATCAAAATTGAATGTTTGACGAGTAGCCTTGAGGTCTGGCTTGCTCGTATTAGGTTGAACATCCTCAGCTGAGTCTTTTAGATTTGCAGGAGGGAAGGACTCATCTTCATCTTCACCTTCAGATCCCAGAAAAGTTATGTCAGGGTTGTCTTGGGAATCATGAAGGGCACTTATTTCCTTCTCGAAATCATCAATGTGGACGGGAGGGATGTTCGTGTTTTACGCCTCTTTTTTCCTCGGGGAAGTCTCAACCTCCCGTAGGCCTTCATTACCTCCTGCAGTCTCAACTGCAGCAAGGCCTTGGACATTCCCTTCGATAGACTCAGCTGTCTTAGGGTCTTCTATGGTGGCATCCACCGGAGTCTCAACTCCGTGGATTGCACTTTCATTGCCTAGAGTGTTAACTCCTGGCGATCCATCCTCGTGCCTCGACCGCATCAAAGATCATCATCACTGCAGAGCGGTTGGCACTTCACCGAGACAAACTCAACTGTCCAAGCTTCTTCAGTGACAACTTGCTGTGTTTCTTTTTCTTGTTCCTTCTCCACTTCGCCCCCGAGATTCATGGTAGATTTGTCTGCAGCATCCTCCGACTTAGCTGTAGTGGAGGGAGTTTCCCCCTCAGCTGGCACACCAGCTGAGTGACTTGTGATGGGGTCACTCTTTTCCGGACTCATTTGTGTCCTTTGAGTGTTCAAAGTGTAGGGCGGGTGGTAAGACACCTTCAATAGGGGTTGGCTCGACTTGGGTCCCCAAATTCCCGCTTTATCGCCAATTCCCCTAGATCCATCCTCTCGAGTGAGTCAAAGTGGTTGTAGCAATGACAAAGGCAATCTTGCACCACTCCCAATGGATCAATCTCCAGCTGAGATTTGGAAGACTCTCCAGGTCCTTCCATCAGCTGTTGCTCATGTATTATCCTGGATTCCCGCATGGCTTGATGCATTTCCAACTCCTCTGTAGCAGCAGCTGGGTCCAAGTCCTTATCACTTTCTGAGAGTATGTCAAGATGAGGATGAGTATGATCAGTGGTTCCAGTGAGAGGACAAATGTTGGTCTTCTCACGAGCTTCAGCTTCCTCTGCCAATCTCTCCTTCTCCTTTTCTTTGAAGATCTGCAAGATATCTAGGCAGTTCTCTACATCCAGTGCCTGGACCACCGTGGTCAACCCGAGGAAATTCATCAATTCTTCTTCTTCTTCTATGAATTCAGGTCTCTCGAATTGTTCCCTCGAGCGAATCAGCTTCCATTTCCTCCATTCTCGCAGACGATTTTAGATGTCTGGATATGGTGGAGACAACATAATCACATCATCGTCATCTTCTTTCTTGCCGCCCTTCCTTTTCGTGAATGGAAGGCAACATACTCTTTGCTCAACTCCTTCAAGAAAGACGGGGCAGTGGAGACACGATCCCCGCCGCCAGGGATTCTCATTGTCTCCGCCTTCTTGTTCTCAACTGTTCTATCCACAAACTGGTCTTCAATTTGCCTCTGCTGATCGGTCTCAGAGACTTGGTTGTTTCATCAATGATTTACGAGACCGCACTTCTTCAGATCTCGAGAGATTTTTCTGGGCCGAGTGGCAGACTCAGCTATTTTCTCAAGCTCCGAGAGCTTGGTTATTCTTCTTCTTCTTTTGTCCTTACCTAAGGAAGTTCTCGGTTCGGATACTTCTTCGTCGGCTTCCTCAGCGGCGGGGGCGGTGCATCTTTCTTTTTGAGGAGCCGCCTTTCTTGCTTTGCGATCCTCTTCTTCTTCTTGATGATTGGAGAAGGTATTTGTGGTTCCTTCTCCGCCTCGGCCGCGCAGGGCAGTGACTCGACTAAGAGGCAGGTGCATCTTTCTTCTTAGCTGCAGAGACATCTATCTTGTTTCCACGCATGGGCAGCTTTCTTCTTGGGAGGGGAGGCAACAACTGTTTCCTCAGGGTCTGCTGATTCCCCCTCACTGGTATCCGCCCTCTTGGCATAAGCTCTCTTCTGGACTCCTGAAAGGTTTGATCGGAACATCTTCTTGTTGACATGGAACGCCTTTCCATGTCGGAGTGGAAAACCCTTCACCTCCATCAACCGGCCAACTATAAGGCCAAAACCCAAGGATCCTCCGAATGACCCATCGTCCTTGAAGGACTTGTTTCCAACATTCTGACAGAGTCTGGTGTATACAAACTCAACCCATTTGATCTTCTTCTCCTCCATGATCGCAACCATGACGATCAGCTTCGTTTTGGATAGCTGATTGAAGCTTCCAAACTTCATATCCACACATTTCGCGACGATATCCATCAACTTGTGATAATTATCCTTCAGCAGCTTCTTATCAGCTGTGTAAACCACCTTCGCAGCACATTGAGGTCTGGCCACTTCCTTCCATGCAGCAGCCAAGTTTACATCAGCCTCAAATATCTCTGGCACTCCTTCCGATGGCAACAAACAATGCTTCGCTAGATCTTCAGCAGTGATTGTAAAATCCTCTCCGTGAACAGAGGATTTGATACCCTCGTCATGAACTTCAGTGTTCACATAGAACTATGATACCTCTTCAACATATGTCATCTGAAACTCCATCATGAGAAAGGGTTTCAGTCCAGATTTCTCGATTTATTGGCTATCTTCTTCACAAGGGTTTCATCGAAACCCTGTTTGACCATTCCTTCGAAATCCACGGTAGAACCAGTGTGGATTTGCTTCCCTAGCTTGGTGAAATTATAGGTTGATGCCATTTTTCTGAGTTTTTACCGAACGAACTTTAACGAACCTGCTTTGAAGATTTGGTAGGGTTTTGAGAGAAAAATGCTTTCTTTGCTTTTGGAGAGATGAACAGTTTTGAGTAATGTGAGAGAGAAACTGAACAAAATGGTATATATGGGTTATGAAAGGACGTGCTTTCGGTTTTTGAAATTTGATCAAGATAGACGGCTCAGATTTAGCACGCCGATTAGCATTTAATTGCCCGCATTTAATGCGGCAGCATTTATATCCAATCATATGCTTTGTCGTGCAGCTTTTGACTGTACCTATCATTATTACGCTGACGTCATCCTTAAAAACATTCCCGCTTATTAAAACGATCGCATTTTTGTCACTTAGCTCATAAATGACTCAAACACTCCTTAGCTAACTCAACTCTTCTTCTCTCTATTCACATAGTGACTCAGCTGTCAACTAACTCGATACAGCTGACTTTCCAATTTGGCTGATTCACACGCTCTGCTCTATTTTCATCTTTTCACGTTCCATCTCTTCTCTCGAGTTTTACGAGTGTCAACTCACTCAATTAACCCTAGCTCATGCTTAAGCTCTTCAAATCTTGATTCACATAACGGCTTTGTGAATATGTCACTAACTCTTGTTTATCGGTTGAGATGTATATTCCAAAGTGATGTCTTTCTTTTCAACATGATCTCGTTATGAAATGATATCTCGACATCAATGTGCTTTGTTCTTGAATGCAACACAGATTCTCGAGTGATTGCAATAGCACTTGTGTTATCACACATAATTGGAATCTCCTTTTCTTCAACATCATAATCTCTCACCGTTGTCTCATCCATAAGACTTGGCACAACAATGTTTTGCCCGCTAGCCTATGTACTGGCCAAAGGATGTGGCTATTGAGTTTTGCTTCTTGCTAAACCAGAAACCAATCTGTTCAATCATTTGACATGTACCGAAGTACTCTTCCCGTCAACTCTACATCCAACATAGTCGTAGTCCGAGTAACCAATAAGGTTGAATCCACCTTCCTTTGGATACCATAAGCCGACTTCTTGGCATCCCTTCAAATATCTTAGATTCTCTTAGTCATAATATATGACTTTCCTTTGGAGCAGATTGGAATCTTGCACATACACCTACTGCAAAGGTGATGTCTGGCCTGCTTGATGTTAAATAGAGTAGTGATCCAATAAGTGCTCTGTATCTTGTTTGATCCACAGGCTTGCCATCTACATCCATGCCCATCTTGACTGATGTATTCATTGGTATTTTCACAAAAGACTTCTCTTCCATACCAAATTGCTTCATTAAATCCCTGGTGTACTTTGTTTGACTTATGAAGGTTCCATCCTTCAGCTGTTTAACTTGAAGTCCTAGAAAGAATGTCAGCTCTCCCATCATGTTCATTTCAAATTTGCCTTGCATGAGGTTTGAGAACTTATCACATAGCTCTTTGTTTGTGGATCCAAAAATGATACATCCACATATATTTGAACAAGCAGTATACTCTCTCTATCTTGAATTCTGAAGAGTGTTATGTCTACTTTGCCTTTGGTGAATTCATTATCTGTCAGAAATTGAGATAATGTATCATACCATGCTCTAGGTTCCTGTTTCAATCCATATAGAGCTTTCTTGAGCTTGTAAACCTTATCTCCAAGAGTCTTCTGCTCAAATCCTGGAGGTTGTTCAACATAGACTTCTTCTTCCAACAATCCATTTAAGAATGCACTCTTCACATCCATTTGATATACAGTAAAGATCTTGTGAGCAGCATAGGCAAGAAACATCCTTATTGCTTCTAATCTTGCAACAGGAGCAAATGTTTCATCAAAATCTATTCCTTCTTCTTGGCAATACCCTTTGGCTACCAATCTTGCTTTGTTTCTTACCACAGAACCTTCTTCATTCATCTTATTTCTAAAAACCCATTTTGTGCCAATAAAATTTTGATGGGTTGGTCTTTGCACCAATTCCCATACTTTATTTCTTTCAAACTGATTCAACTCTTCTTGCATGGCTTGAATCTAATGTGTGTCATCCGATGCTTGGGACACATCTTTAGGTTCTAATTGGGAAATAAAACAAGTGAACATAGCTTCTTGCTGAGCTCTGGATCTGGTTCTTACACCATCTCTTACATCTCCAATGACTAGCTCGTGGATGGTCTCTCGCCATCTCACATCAAAGTTGGAGTAAGTCACCGGTTCGGCGTCTTGCAGTTGTGTTATCTTGAGCAGCTCTCTCATCATCATTTAACTGCAGATTCTCCAGCTGTCTTTGAGATTCAACTATCTCATCTTCACCTTGATTAATTGCTCCAGCTTCAGCTTCAACATATGGACTTTTCTACATAGTTGGCCGATTTAGCTTATCACTAATTCTTCAATGTCTTCTCCATTTACATTAGGTTCATCAAAAACCACATGAATAGACTCTTCTCTGACCATAGTCCTCTTGTTCAACACTCTATAGGCTTTGCTTTCAGCTGAGTATCCCAAGAAGATACCTTCATCAGCTTTATCATCAAAAGCCTTTAGATTATCCTTGCCATTGTTGTGGATGAAGCATTTACATCCAAATATTCTAAAATATGCAACATTTGGCTTTCTCCTGTCCAAATCTCATAGGAGTCTTCACACCGCTATTTATCATGCATCTATTTTGAGTATAGCATGCGATTGATAGCTTCACCAAAATCTTTTAGCGACCCTTGACTAACATGGTCCTTACGACTTCCTTGAGAGTTTTGTTCCTTCTTTCTCGCTACTCCATTCTCACGTGGAGTCCTTGTCAGCAGATAATTTATGAGCAATACCATTTTCAACACAATACTGAGTTATTATTCCATTGACAAACTCAGTTCCTCTATCAGATCTTATCTTTATAATGGTTTGACTCTTCTCATTTTGAACTCTTTTCATCAGTTGAGGTAGCTTTTTCAAAGTTTCCTTTTTTTTTACACATGAAGATTGTCCATGTATATCATGAATAATCATCCACCACTACTAGAGTGTATTTCTTTCCACTTATCTTTGGGCCGCTCAATCGACCAAATAGATCCATATGCAAATGTATGCAATATCCTTGTTGAAGATGGACTTGACTTCTCCTTGAATGATGATTTGATTTGCTTTCCCACCTGGCATGCATCACAAACACTTTTCTTCTTGTACACTGAGTCTGGCAATCCTTCCACAAGATTACTCCTTGCAAGCTTGTTGATTGTCTTGAAATTTAGATGACTCAGCTTCTTGTGCCACATCCAACTTAATTCAGCTGTACTATTTGCTAGCAGACAAGTGCTTGGTGTGGCAGTCGACCAATCTACCACATACATGTTCTTTTGTCTGGATCCTTGCAACACTACTTTATTTGATTCAATGTCTTTGATTTGGCACACTCCCATATTGAATCCAACATTATAGCCCTTGTCACAGAGTTGGCTGATGCTTAACAGGTTGAAATTGAGGCCTTCAACATACGCAACATCTGTGGTTTCTAATCCATTTTTTTTTATGGATCCAGTGCCTCTTATTTCCCCTGGAGCTTCATTTTCTCCAAATATGACTTTTGCACCTCTAATCTCCTTGAATTTTGACAGATTTTTCTTGTTCCCCTCGTCATGTGTCCGAACAACCACTATCCATGTACCAGGTTCCTTGCACTCACTGCTTCCTTGAACCCGCAATCAAGGAAATCAGTTTTTAGGTACCCATACTTGCCTGGGTCCTGAGGGGTTAGTGCTTTAAGATGATCCAACCAACCTGTAGCCAAATGATCTGACTCTAAGAGATTGCCATCTATATGTGCCATAATCATAATTCACTTTGGCAAATTTCTTGGGGGCTTTAGGTTCATTTAGCTGTCTCTTTTGTCTGTATGACTGTATGTGTGCTTTAGCAGTTGCCTTCTTTGGGTAGTTGTGATATTTCTGAGTGTAGTGCTTGGGTGCATATGAGTGCTGATAATAGCTCTTTTGCCTTTGGAATGACCTTTGCTGAGATCTAGGCCTTTGCCATTTTGGCATATATTCCATAGGTCTTTGCTGATATTTCACATTATTCCAATCAGCTTGGCTTGGATAGTTTCTACCATTCCCATCATGTATGTTCCTTTGATAAAACTTCTCGGGTTTTTGGTAGCTCTGTTTATTCTTCACAGAGTACTTTTCGTTTGAGTTTGCTTTGAGGAACTCTGATTTCTTCTCACTGCCCTCTCAAAGATACTCAATCGGTCGTTTTCCTTTTCCTTTATATCCAAGGCCGCTTTGTTTGTGATTGTGCTTTGGAATGAATGTGTGTGCAACATTTGGTGTCTTGGTTTTTTTGAGATGCTTCATTACTTGAAGATCCTTTTTCCAATATCACTGGGAGTTTGACTGCACAAAGGAATTGAATCATATGTCTGTCTTGTCTCCACACTCTTTTTGGCTCATAATAAGGTCATCCAAGATTTAGATGCCTTTGTGAATGAAGCAATCACATTTTTGAGATCATTCTCCCTATTTTCTATAGCACTATCTCTGCTATTAGTTTAGCATTTTCAAATTTTCTTGATCTTTATTCTCATCACTATGTGACTTAGAGTACTCGGCTCCTTAGTCACCGTGAGTTTTGGCTTTTGAAATGGGCCGTTTTCCTCATTTAATAGTGTGTGTGAGGACTTAATGTGCTCAAGTCTTTCATCATTTTGCCTAATGAATCATAAAGATCAGTGGGTGATGAAGTGTGTGTGTCATCACTATCACTAGAATCGAGTGTGATGAATTAGAGTGTACCTCATCTTCTTGGTCGTTGGTCTTGTTCCTTGGCCATCAAACAGATCAAGACTTCTTCTTCGAGTCACTTGAGTAGCCACTTCACTACTCTCTCAATCACCAAGGTCTTTTGACTTGGCCGTCTCAAATCTCTGCCCTAACATTGCCTTTTTCTTTTCTTGTCTTCTTTCTCTCAAGACTCTTCTTTCTTCTTCATTCCTGTATTTATTGACTACAGGATATGGACAAATCAATAGCAAAGTGTCCTGGTTGTCCCAATTCCAACACAGTTTTCAACTTTTTGATCGCCTCTCTCATTTCTTGGGTTGTCGTCTTTGATATTCGACCTTTTGATACTCACTCTCTTTGGTGGCCTATCTTCCCGGACTTGTAGGGAGCCGAATGTCTTCCGGAGGATTCACCTTTATTTCTTTTGTAGTTCTTGTTGAAGAACTTGTTGAATCTTTTAACCATCAACGCACTCTCCTCTTGGTCAATGATTTCTTTGGTCTCGGCTCTCTTCCCATCCTTGACTATAAGTGCAAATCGCTTTGGGTACAACTGCCTCCTCTTGATCTTTTCTTCTCACCAAATTCATAAGCTTTGAGGTCCGAGAATAGTTCATGATTGGATGTTTTTGATAGGTCCATCGAGTGCCTTAGAGCCATGGTCTTCATTTCCCACTCACCTGGGAGGCTCCTTAGTATCTTCATGCACATTTCTTTTTGTGTGTATTCTTTTCCAAGTCTTTGAGAGCTCATTTGTAATTTCAAATGAATCCAAAGATCCACCGATCCATTATCTCACCCGCAAGAATTTTAAAGTTTTCAAATTTTTGAACAACAAATGATAATTTGTTTTCCTTAATTTGCTCAGATCCTTCATAGATTAAAGTTAGTTTATCCCAGATTTCTTTGGCTCAGTCTTGCAAGATTTGACTTTGTTGAACATGACTTTGTCCAAAGTCTTGTAAAGTTTATCCTTGGCCACATTGTCTAGGTTGTATCTTTTTCTGTCATCATTTGTCCATTCAGCTCTTGGTTTTTCAACCATAACTAGTCTAGGAGGAGCAGCCCCTTCTCCTTCAGCTGCAGCAGCTCTCCTTGCAGCTGTGTTCACCTTCATTATTTGCAGTGGCCCATCCTCTATCACTATCCACATCTCATCATGTAAAGGCGATAGATGAGCCTCGCATACGTATTTTCCAAATCATCAAATTCTTCAATGGTGAACATAGGAATGCGTGTCAAATTTGCTTCCATGATAATAACTTTGCTGTTTAAAAAAATGGCTTTTGAAAGAACAAGTGTTAAAAACTTCTTTGAAAGATTGGAGATCTAGTTCAGTAACTAGTGCAGAAGGCTCAATGAACCAACCGCTCTGATACCACTTGTAGGTCCCAAGGTGTGTGAGTAAGGTTTAGAAGGGGGGGTTGAATAAACCTTACCAACTTTTCGATTTTAGTCCTTTTAAAATATTACAGAGTTAAATACACAACTAAGTCCTTGAGGGACAGCTAAGTTAGTTAACCAAATAGAGTTAGCCACTCAACATACTCGATTGAGTTGTTGATAGAATAACTCAAATGCTTAGTCTAAACCTTAACTTGGCGTGATGAAATTTTCAAAAGACTTAACACCCTTGAATTTGGTTTAAGTTTGTTTTAACACTTGGTTTTAGCACTTTGTTAATTATCGATTGATAGCAAATTATCGCCAGATATAAAATGATATGCGTAAATTAAATGCTTTGAAATGTAAATGACACAATAATTTTTATAGAGGTTCAAGATGGGGTAATTCTTCTACTCCTCTCTTCTCCAACTCCCGGAGGAATCCACTAAGTATTGATCGTAGTACAAAGTGGTTATCACCCGTATACAAGTCTTGATAACACAAATAACTTGATCCTTTGGGACTCGATCGAGATGCCTTGGTCACATAGTCAAGGCTTCTCGTCCGACTCGCCTTCTTCACAGGCGGCCGCTTTGCTACTTCACCACTTGCTCAAGCTTCTTGGATTTGATCACGAAGCCCTCCAATAACTTGAGACTGGTTCGACCTTGAACTTTTCTACAATCCTCCTTGGAATGTAGACCCTTTTTGATTCTTCAAAAGTTTCCTCTTCAACAGTTTGAAGTTGTCTTTCCTTCACAACCGGTGTTGGATCGATTTTCTTCAAAATTTAGGCTTGAGGATTAGCTTGAATAACTTGAGAATATTTTGCAGGTTATAGTTTGAATAATGCTTGTTATCTCAGGTATGCAAGGTAACCTTTTCTCAAAGTGATTCCTCAGCCTTTTATAGTGAACTTTCAAAAATCTGCCCGTTGAAGAGATAGGCTGATTTTCAAAAAGTCACTTGTGTTCGTTGGCTTGTCTTGTTGCAGTCCTTGATATTGACATTTCCTCGTATTAAATGAACATTCAAATTTTTCGTAGTCGACACAAGGTGCAAATCTTCCCATTGGTTTATTCCTTTGCACGCTTCTGGGACTGAACACTTTAAGACATGGCAACATGGAAATATTACTTGTTTATGTTATATTCTTAACTTCTGTGCAACGGATTATTTTCAGTTGACTCCTCTTTGCAGCTACCTTTTCCCCAGGTGACTTGAGTCTGCTCCAATGATTGAAAGACTCATATGTCACTTCAACTTGACTTGGCTTCTTGAGTTGACTTGACTGACACTTCACACAGCTGTATCTTAGCTGATACTCCTTCAGTCGAGTTCTTGACTTCTCCTCCTTGCCATACTCAGCTGTTTCACAGCGGAGTCTTCATTTTAGCCTTAAGTTGACTTCTTGTATATCCAGGCATAACTGATTTGACTCACCTCGTACAACCCTATCTATTACAATGCAAATTACAAGGAAAATGGGGTGCCAACTTTCTAGTCTAAGTTTTACATGGCATTCATCAAAATCTAATAAATAAATTTCCCAACATTCCTCTTCCTATGTGGGACAAAAACAATAAAAATAAAACACTCCCTAACAATATTCCAACACTCTCCCTCAAGCTGGAGCAAATATATCATATGTGCCTATCTTGTCACATATATAATTAACCCATTATATACCCGAGGACCCCGTAGAGCTTTGGTGAAGATATTTGCCAGTTGATCATTTGAACTTACGTGTGAAGTGACCACTTCCTTAGCTAGCACCTTATTTCTCACAAAGTGACAGTCAACTTCAATGTGCTTAGTGCGCTCATGGAAGACTAGATTGGATGCAATATGCATTGCTGCCTGATTATCACATATTAATGTAATAGGCTGAGAACTATTTACTCCAATCTCATTGAGCAATTGTTTCACCCAAATAAGTTCACCCGTCGCAACACCCATGGCTCTGTATTCAAACTCTGCACTTGAACGAGCCACAACATTCTACTTCTTGCTCTTCCATGATATGAGATTTCCACCAATGAAAACACAATATCCAGAAGTAGAACGTTTGTTAATTGGACACCCTGCCCAATCCGCATCAGAGTAGCCAACCACATTAATGTGCCCTGCATCTCTGTACAATATTCCTTTTCCAGGAGCATTTTTGATATACCGAAGAATACGGACTACTGTATTTTAATGTCTTTCTAGCGGTGAATTCAAAAACTGGCTAACCACACTTACAACAAATGAAATATTTGGACGAGTTACTGTAAGGTAATTAAGTTTTCCAACCAACCTTCTATACCTTCCAGGATCTGACATCGGTTCCCCGTCGTTTGGTAAAAGCTTGACATTTGGGTCCATTCGACCCACGCATTCCAGCTTCTTCTAACATATCAAGGACATATTTTTGTCGGGAGATGAATATACCTTGATTTGATTATGCAACATCAATACCAAGGAAATAGTGCAACTTGCCCAAGTCTTTAGTTTGGAATTGTAGATGCAAAAAGTTCTTGAGGCCATTTATGCCTCTCGTGTCATCTCCAGTAATTATGATATCGTCAACATACACAATCAATAAAAGACGTATCCCAGAGGATTGTCGGTAAAAGACTGAATGGTCTACTTCACACCTTGTCAACCCAAAACTAATAACGACCTCACTAAAGCAGCCAAACCACGCTCGTGGTGACTGTTTCAAACCATAAAGAGATTTCTTCAAACGACACACCTTAGCAGACTCCCCCTGAGCAACAAACCATGGTGGTTGCTCCATATAGACCTCTTCCTCAAGATCACATTGAGAAAGGCATTTTTAATGTCAAGTTGAGAAGACACCAATGAAACATCGCTGCAAGAACAAGACAGATGCGAGCAGAAGACATTTTAGCAACATGGGAAAATGTATCATCATAATCAACACCATAAACCTGTCTGTACCCTTTAGCAACCAAGCATGCCTTCAACCTGTCCATCTTACCTTCGGGTGAGCATTTAATGGTATAAATCCAACGACAACCCACAACAGATTTGCCCAAAGGCAGATCCACCAAATCCCAAGTGCCACTAGACTGTAAGGCAGACATTTCTTCCAACATCGCCACATGCCAACCAGGATGAGCAAGTGCTTCAGAGACAGAGTGAGGAACAATAATATAGGATAACAAAGCAACAAATGACAAATAAGAAGGGGATAAAGTATGATAAGAAACAAAGTGAGAGATAGGGTGTTGAGTAGTGCAATGTCGGGTACCTTTTCGAAGAGCAATGAGTAGATCTAAGTCAGAAGGTGGAGACGGTTAACTGGATCCAAGAGGGGCGTGGCAGTTGCACCCGGAGCTATAGGAGACAGGGTTGTGCGATGGCGCCGTTGATATGTCTGTAGATCGAGACGATCCAAGTGAGAAAGAGGTGCCGGAGTAGGTGGGGGCAACATACTGGAAGACGAAGAGAGTGTAGGAGGATTGAAAAGTGGAACAGGAAGTGGTATGTCCTAAATGACAAAGTGTGGAGAACCAGAAGTTGGTCCATAATAGGGGTTAGATTCGAAGAATGTGACATCAACACATATAAATTGGCGACTAAGCTCGGGTGAATAGCAGAAATAACCCTTTTGATGGCGTGCATATCCAAGAAAAATACACTTTATAGAGCGAGGGCCTAATTTATCAGACCCATGGGAAAAGTTGTGGAATAAACATACACACCCAAAGAGACGGAGAGGTAGGGAATAGATAGGATCACGAGGCCACAAAGTAGAAAATGGGATTTTCCCATGGAGAATAGTGGAGGGCATGCGGTTGATCAGATAACATGCTGTGAGAACTGCATCATCCCAAAAACGTAATGGGACATTCATATGAAGAAGAAGAGTACGAGAAATCTCAATAGGTGACGGTTCTTTCACTCAGCGACCCCATTTGTTGAGGAGTGTAAGTGCAAGAAGACTAATGAATAAACCTTTTTGAGGATACGAATAACGAAAAAGAAGAAGAAAAATATTCCCGAGCATTGTCAGTTCGTAATGTGCGAATACGAGAATTAAACTGAGTAACAATTTCATTGTAAAATAATTGGAAAATAGACAAAACTTTAGAACGATCTTTTATTAAAAATAACCAAGTAACACGAGAAAAGTCATCTATAAAGGTAACAAAATACCGATCACCAAATTTACAGACATGGTGACTAGGTCCCCAAATATCTGAATGTACTAACTCAAATGGGGCAATAGCCTGCTTATTAAGACGACTAGGAAAAGAATTACGACTATGTTTTCCTAATTGGCACGACTCATAAAAGACTTATTTGACATGACTCAAACTAGGAACCATCTTGTGGAAGTTGGCGAGGGAAGGGTGGCCAAGACGACTGTGAATGAGTGTAGGAGAGGAAACAACAACCCCAACAACAAACTTATCAACATCAAGGTAGTAAACCCCATTAGCCTCATGCCTGATGCCAATCTGCTCGCACATTCTTAGATCCTGCACAAGCACATAGGAAAAAGTAAAGGTGACAAAACAATAGAGCATATGGGTAAGTTTACTAATGGAGTGAATATTACAGGGAAACTGGGGAAGATATAAAACAAATGGAAGGAGTATAGAGGACGTAGGTGCTGTAGATCCACTACCAGTGACTGGGGTAGAAGAACCATTAGCAAGGATAATCGGAGAAGACAATTATTTGAACAAAAATTTAAAGAGCAAGGAAGGATTACCACTCATGTGATAAGAGGCGTCCAAATCGAGAATCCACTTACCAAAATGAGGGGATGGATGAGACAAGAAGGCAACAGGAGCCGTGGCATGGGCAAGAGATGCGGTGGAAGATTGGGTGGCTTGTTGTGAAGCTAGAAGTTGAAGATACTGCAAATATTCAGATTCAGATAAAGTGTAGGAATGAGCAGCAGCCTGGAGCGGGGTACTATGTTGAAGTACATGCTCTGTAGATGATGGGTTGGGTGATTCCACATGGGCGGCATTGGCAACATTGGGGGGGAGACCATGTAAATCCCAACAAGTTTAAATAGTATGACCCGACCTGTTGCAATGAGAACACTGAGGTCAAAAGGTATTGCCTCCTCGACCTCCCCCTCGCCCACGACCTTCTCTTGGGTTTTTGGTTACCTCTGCTAAGATTCTGAGTAAACAGTGCTGACTGGTTGTCAGGGCTAAGAACAATGCTAGTGAGAGAAGCGATTAAGAGCAGCAAACACATCAGTCATGGAGGGCAAAGTGGCACTGGAGAGAATCTGAGAGCGAACAAGATCAAACTAAGAGGGAAGACCACGAAGCATAAGAACTTCAAAGAACTGCTCACGATGTTGTCGATACGTGTCAGTGCCTGGTGGAAAAAATTCATTATACTCCACCATAGCACTCTGAAATCGACCAAAATAGACAGCAAGACCTCTCTCATCAAGTTGAATATGTAATAAATCAGAAATGACATCATAAATATGACTAATCATGCTGGAATACACATTCATAGTACGATTCCAAAGAACTTTGCAAGACGAACATCCTTGAACAAGGTAATGTAACTCAGGTTCAATACACTGAAGCAACAAACTAGTAAGTTGAGCATCAACTTGATCCCAAAGACGGAGATTGGCTTTGGATAACTTGGGAACATCCTCAGTTAAATAATGAACAAGACCTTGTCCTCTGAACCACAATTTCACAGCAAACGACCATTGATTGTAATTACAACCATTGCGTTTGGTTGTTGTGATGACGGGTGTGCCTATGAAAATGGGGACAACAACAATTTGTTCCTCTGACGGGCTATCTTTGTCAGTAGTAGTCATGACAAGCAAATAAATTTAGAGGACAATGAAAGGAGAGAAATAAAAAAAGGTGGTTACCAAATTACATAAAAAAACACACATCTACGCTGGAGGGTGACTTTAAACTAAAGAGGCTGACCTAGCCAACCGACACATTCTAGGAGGAAATAGGGCAAGTGAGTAGCATGGTTGGAGACAGGGCAAAAAACCAAGTAGAGTGATGGTCGGCCGGCGGCGCGTGGAGGTGCCTGGCGGAACGGCGGATGGCGGAATGGTGGATGGCGGACTGTGATCGGAAATCCAAGGGCAAGGCGGTGGTGGGGTCAGATTTGAGAAAAAAACATATGTTGGACAGTAGATCAGAGTATTTCTAGATTTAGGGTTTCAAGGAAAAAAAGTGGTGGCTGGGGACTGGTGGTTGACGGTTGGGGGTGGGTTTAGGGCTACAATATTAGGTATATGGCTCTAGATACCACGTTGATATAAAGAAATAAAGACCATCTTATTATATCATTAATAGAATACCCTTTACATATATATAGGGTATACTAAACCAGTACTTCTAGTTCCTCTTCCTATGTGGGACAAAAAACAATAAAAATAGAACACTCCCTAACACTATTCCAACAACAGGGAACAAGAGAAATCTGTCAAAGTTCAAGGAAATCAGAGGTGCAAAAGTCATATTTGGAGGAAATGAAGCTCCAGGGGAAATCAAAGGCACATAATCCATAAAGAAAAATAGATTGGAGATCACATATGTTGCATATGTTGAAGGTCTCAACTTCAATCTACTAAGCATCAGCTAACTCTGTGACAAAGGCTACAATGTGGGATTCAATATGGGAGTTTGCCAAATCAAATATGCTGAATCAAATGAAATTGTGCTACAAGGAACAAGGCAGAAGAACATGTATGTGGTAGATTGGTCAACTGCTACACCAAGCACATGTCTGCTAGCAAAAAGTAGAGCCGAATCAAGTTGGCTATGGCACAAGAAGCTGAGTCCCCTAAACTTCAAGACAATCAACATGCTTGCAAGGAGTCATCTTGTGGAAGGATTGCCTAACTCAGTGTACAAGAAAGAAAGTATCTGTGATGCATGCCATATGGGAAAACAAATCAAGTCGTCCTTCAAGGACAAGCCAAGTCTTTCGTCAACAAGGATATTACATCTGTTGCACATGGACTTATTTGGTCCTGTTGAACCAGCCATCATCAGTAGAAAGAAATACACCTTAGTGGTAGTGGATGATTATTCAAGATATACATGGACTATATTCATGTGTAAAAAGAAGGAAACACTGCTGAAATTGCCTCAGGTGATGAGAAGTGTTCAAAATGAGAAGAGTCAAACTATCATTAACATAAGATCTGACAAGGGAACTGAGTTTGTCAATGGGATTATAACTCAGTATTATGTTGAGAATGGTATTGCTCATGAATTATTAGCTGCAAGAACTCCACAGCAGAATGGAGTAGTTGAAAGAAGGAACAGAACTCTCAAGGAAGTTGCGAGGACAATGTTAGCTAAAGCTAGATTGCTTAAGAGATTTTGGGCTGAAGCCATCAATAATGATTTCTACACTCAGAATAGATGCATGATCAACAGACAATTAACTAAAACTCCCTTTGAAATTTGGATAGGGAGAAAGCCAAATGTGGTATTTCAAGATCTTTGGATGTAAGTGCTTCATACACAACAACGGCAAGGACAACTTAAAAGTTTTTGATGCTAAAGCTGATGAAAGGTATATTTTTGGGATAGTCAGCTGAGAGTAAAGCTTATAGAGTGCTAAACAAGAGGACTATGGTCACAAAAGAGTCTATCCATGTAGTGTTTGATGAACCAAATGTAAATGGGGAAGAAATAGATGAGTTAGCTGAAAAGCAGAATCAACCAACCATACAAAAGAGTCCCTATGTTGATGCAGATGTAAGAGCACTCAATCCTGAAGAAGATGAGATATCTGAATCTCAAAGATAGCTGGAAGGTCTGCAGTTGAATGATGATGAAGAAGCTGTTCAAGACAACTTAGCTGCAAGATGACTGAATCCAGAAGACTTACTCCAACCATATGTGAGATGGCTGAGAGGCCATCCACCTGAGTTAATCATTGGAGATGTTAGAGATGGAATAAGAACCAGATCCAGAGCTCAACATGAATCCATGTTTACTTGTTTCATTTCCCAGATAGAGCCTAAAGATGTGTCTCAAGCATTGGATGACACAAATTGGATTCAGGCTATGCAAGAAGAGGTGAATCAGTTTGAAAGGAACAAAGTACGGGAATTAGTTCAAAGGCCTACCCACCAAAATGTTATTGGTACTAAGTGAGTATTCTGGAACAAGATGAATGAGGAAGGATCTGTAGTAAGAAACAAAGCAAAATTGGTAGCCAAAGGGTATTTCCAAGAAGAAGGAATAGATTTTGATGAAACATTTGCTCATGTTGCTATGTTGGAAGCAATAAGGATGTTTCTTGCTTATGATGCACACAAGAACTTCACTATGTATCAAATGGATGTGAAGAGTGCATTCCTAAATGGACTTTTAGAAAAAGAAGTCTATGTTGAACAACCTTCAGGTTTTGAGCAGAAAACTATTGAAGATAAAGTCTATAAGCTCAAGAAAGCACTGTATGGATTGAAACAAGCACCAAGAGCATGGTATGACACATTGTCACAATTCCTAATTGACAATGGATTCACCAAAGGAAAAGTTGATAGAACACTCTTCAGAATACAAGATGGGGAGAGCTTAAGAATGAGATAGGTTTGATTGAGCTGAGTTAGAAGACTCGGAAGACTCAATCAGCAGAGTCAAAGAGAGAGAAATGAAAAATAAGCAAAATTTCACTTTCCAGCCAAGTGAAACAACCAAGATGGGAAATCAGTTGTATCGAGTTAGCTGACAGCTGAGTGATCATTATGTGAAGAGAGATGCAGAGTTAAGTCACTTTTGGAAGATAGCTGAGTTATTTATGAGCTAAGTGACAAATCGCAGTCATTTTCTATGAGCGGAAATGTTTTTGGACATTATGTTAGCATAATTATTGTGTCAGAATAAAAGCTACACACGTTTAGCCTATGATTGGATATAAATGTTGATGCATTTAATGTGAGGAAATTAATGCGGTTTCAAATGCTTAATCCTGACCGTTGATTTTGATCCAACTTTTCAAATTCTAAAACCGTCCCCTCACGTCCCATATAAACCAAAAATTCAACTTTCTCTCTCCTCACAATACTCTCTTCTCCAGAAAGCAAGTTCAAGTTTTTCTCTGCATAAGTAACAAAACGCTAGTTTTTTCTACAAATCCGTCACCAATTATTTTTCAAGAAAATGGCTGCTACTTTTTGACTTTGTCAAGATGTCCATGAAAATCCACTCTGGCTCGACTGTGGATTTTGAAGGGATGGTGAAACAAGGAGTGGACAAGGCCCTGGTCCAAAAGATGCTGTGAAACTAGAGAAATCAGGTCTAAAAGAATTTCTCACGATGTAATACTCTCATACATACTCAGAGGAAGTCGCCATGTTCTATGAGGTTGACATTAAGATTACTGCTGCGGACTTAGCTAAACACTGCTACTTGCCTTCAGTGGGAATGAAGGACATTGCTGAGAAAGACATAAACCTGGCTGCATCATGGAAGGAGATTGCCAAGCCAGAGTCTGATGCTAAGGCTGTTTAAACAACCAAATAAGCTGATGGACATTGTGTCCAAGTGCGTGGATATGAAATTTGGCAGCTTCAATCAGCTGTCTAGGACAAAGCTGACTGTCACGGTTGCTATTCTTGAAGAGAAGAAGGTGAACTGAGCTAAGTTCATCTTCAGCAGAATATGCCAAAACGTCATGAACAAGACTACTAAGGATGATGGCCTGCTTTTGAGTTCGTTGGGATATGGCTTGGTCATTGGCCATATGATGGAGGTGAAAGGGATTCCACTAAGGCATGGGAAGCCATTCCATGTCAATAAGATGATGTTCAAGGCTAACCTCTCTGGAACTTAGAGGCAAGCTCATGCTAAAAGGGTTGACACCAGTGAAGGTGAGTCAGCTGATTCTGTCACCGAGGACACTGCTGCAACTGCCCCAGCTCCTTCTGCAAAGCCAATCCAAAAGAAGAAGAGAGTTGCTGCAGCTAAGAGAGCACTGTAGGTCCCAAGGGGTGTGGGTGTCAGGTTTAGAAGGGGGGGGGGTTGAATAAACCTTACCAACTTTTTCTATTTAGTCCTTTTTAAATTTCAGAGTTGATGTTACTCAGCTGTGTCCTTGGTGGACAGCCAATTTAGTTAATCAGTAGAGTTAGTCTCTCAACAGACTCAATCGAAATTTGTTGATGGAATAACTCAAATTGTTTAAGACTAAATTAACTCAACTGTAGTTTGTTTTCAGCGGAAGACTTAACACCCTTAAGTTTGGTTAAGTAGAGATTTAAAGCTTGATTTATTACTTAGAAATTATCTAATGGATAGCAAATATGTCAGCAAAATTAAGCAAATATAGTGCAGGAATTTAAGTGCTGAAATGTAAATGACACAATAGGTTTTTATAGAGGTTCGAAGATGGGGTAATTCTTCTACTCCTCTCTTCTCCAACTCCCGAGGAATCCACTAGGTATTGATCAAGTATACAAAGTGGTAATCCCGATACAAGTCTTGATCACACAAATGACTTGTTCCTTTGGGACTCGTCCTGAGACACCTTGATCACTCACCGTGGCTTCTCGTTTTACGACTCATCTTCTCACACACAGGCGGTGCGCTTTGCTACTACAGCCCACTTGCTTAAGCTCTTTGGATTTGATCACGAAGCCCTCCAAAAGCTCAAGACTTGGTTCAACCTTGAACCTTCCTACAATCTGCGTGGAATGTAGACCCCTTGATTCTTCAATAATTTCCTCTTCAACCGATTGAAGTTATCTTTCCTTCACAATGAGTGTTGGATTGATGTTCTTCGTAGTGTAGGCTTGAGGATTGAGCGTTTAATAACTTGAGAATATTTCAGGTTACAAAATGTTTCTTTCTTGTTTGTATTGTCAAGGTAACCTATGTAACCTTCGTCACATTTTCTCAGAGTTATTCCTCAGCCTTTTATAGTGTTCTTTCAAAAATCTGCCCATTGAAGAGATAGGCTTATTTTTGAAAGTCACTTGTGGACGTTGGCTTGTCTTGTTGCGATCCTTTGAATTTGCCACTTCCTCGTATAAGATGTTCTTGACTTTTGAGTTCGACACAAAGTGTAGTGCTTCCCATTGGTTTATTCCTCTTGCACGCTTCGGGATGAGCACTTCAAGAAAGGTAGCATGGAGATATTACTTGTTTAAGTAATTCTCTTGATTTACGTAAACGGATCTTTTTGATTATCCCGACTTGATGTATTTCCTTGTTTTCCCCCAGGTGACTTAGAGTCGACTTCCAATCATGGATGACTCTCCGTCACTTTGACTTGAGACTTGGTCAGTATTTGGGTGACTTGACGATACTTCATTCAAATTGCATCTCACCGCTCCTTGATCGAGTCCTGTCTTCTCTTCTTTGCCATACTCACTGTCTTGCGGCAATGAGTCTTCCTTCTAGCCTTCAGTTGTCTTCTTGCATGTTTAGTCATAGTGACTTAACTCACCACTTGACCAGCCCTATTTATTACAATGCGGTTTACAACAAAGAATGGGGTGCCAATTACCTATTCTAAGTTTTACATGGCATTCATCAAAATCTAAACAATAAATTTCCCAACAATTTCCCCTTATTGATGATGCCAAAACTTAAAACATTCAAAATGTAAATAGCAAAGATACATACGAGATAGTGCATTCACATAGAATGTATGCGTAGAATCAATCCTTTTATTGATCACAACATTCTTGTTCTTTTACACAATGTTTACAAGGTGTATCGAGCAAACATTTGTCTACACAAAACTAGAGAGTTTACAATTGTTTATGACAAGACTTACATAGAGTGTATTTACAAGGTAAAATACATGAAGGGTGGACAAAGAACACTTCATCTCCTTCGTTGTCTCCTTCTTTCTTTCTTCTTCAAAGATCATCTCGCTTTCTTCTTCTCTTTTTCTCATCTCCAGCCGCCTTCTTCTTCTTTTCATATGCCTTTCCGGCAGCTTCATCTCTTCTTAGTCTCTCTTGTCTCTCCTCCCGAGTGAGTTTGTCTTTTATTTTCTTCTTCAATTCTTTTTACATACTCGGCATTGTTTTTAGCCACTTGCGATTGGCTACTTGGTCAAGACCACCCGGTAGATCCCTCCTTTCTTGCCTGGATCTATGTACTCAATATTTTTGGGGAGGTCTGGGTCCTGCCTCTTCCTTCATCTTCTTTGCTTCTCTACCTCTCCTCCCTCGGGCGTGTATTGTCTTGGGGTCTTCTTCTTCCCAACGAGTGACTAGCGAGTGACCAAAGAGTGATTGCTTGGGTAGTCTGCTTTGCTGTTAGCTTCTTCACATAGCGTGAGACCCTTTTCCCAAAGTACAAGTCCCAAGCTTGAGCCATGGACATGTTTGCAAAGTATCCTTCGGATGCGAGTGTTTTAAATTCATCAACCGATCTTGGCTCGCCGGCCAAAGATCGAGATGGCATAAGTGTCTCTGTCTCTTTGGAATGCCTCCATGTTGTTTCAAGATATTCATAACTTGGGCATCCATCCTTCCTTCCACTTCCTCCATCCCCGCTTCAATTGTTTTTCTCTTTTCGACCATAGATATAGTAGAGTGTTGGAGTGGCGAGTCACTGGGAGTTGGTCAGCGATGATATCACCGTGACAAGACCTTGTTGGGGTTTGTGCAATCATCAAGGTCACATCTTTCGATCCTTCCCCCTCAACAGAGACTTTCCTTTATTTTGTTTAGACACTTCCTCACCTGTCTTTCCCTTCGTAGTCTGCTCCCTTCTTTTTCAGCTTCGAGATCTCTTTAGCGCTTTAAGGTATTCCTCTTCCCCGTTTTGGCATCATCAAAGGATAGAGGAACCCGGGAAACATATCGGCAGCGGGAAGTCGAGCTGGCGATAGTCGAAGTTCTCGCTTTGAGTCCGCTGCGGAGTATGCGGCACGAAATTTAGAGCGAGTAGCGTTGGACTCTGCTAAAACTAGCTTCATCTCACCCATGAGAAGGCTGAATTTTCTATCCATATTTTCTTCCGGACGCAGAAATCACTCTTATTTTGCTCACTCGACTTTATCTCGGCGTGTGAGCTTCATGCATGTGCTCAATGTGTTCTCTCAATTTCGTCTTTGCATCGACATTCTCATTTCGCCATACCAGCTTGTTGAACAATGTCCTGAAGTATCTAGCTTGTTCCACACGCATTGTTTCTTTGTTGCCACCATTCCCCTGATTCTCGATTTTATTATGCCTCTCAAGTCGGCGGTGAGGTTGGCATCTCTGTTGTCGATCTCATGTCCATAGAGGCCTGGTGCCTCTCCATCCGTTCAATTTCAGCAAATAATGCCTTGAACACCTCGCGAACTTCAACTTGTTTCTTCCGTTGCGGTGATGGCCACGCAGCGTCAAAGTCATAGTCACCGAACGATGGTACCGATGGAATGACAGGGAGCTGGTCTATGAAAACGCGCGAGTTTGTTCTCGACTCTTCAGGGAGGTCAGGTACCTCCAGTACAAAGGAATCATCACCGCCAACTGGGATTTGTTCAATAATGAGCGGTGCGCGTGAAGTTTCTTTTGGAGTCGAACCTACCGCAGCTTGGGGAGCCTGCGCAGTGGACTCTGTTTGGGGGTCTTTTGTGAAGTGGACCCGGCTTTGCCGAGCCTCACTGTCTCAACGGCTTCGTTGGTCTCACCGTGGTTTCTCCAATTGAGTAGACTGGTCCTCGGCATTGTCAGAAGCGTCATTGGACGATGATGAGATTTCCATTAGTGGCTCATCATCAAATTAAAGGTTTGACGAGTAGTCTTGGGATCAGACTTGCTCGTGCTTGGAACATCCGCACTGAGTCTTTTGGATGCATCACGGGGATGACTCGGCTTCTTAAATAAGCGCTTCCGATCCCGAGAAAAGTTACATCGAGGATTATCCTGGGAATCATGAAGTGCACTTATCTCCTTTTCGATGGATCAATGATAGCGGGAGGGATGTTCTCTACTTCCAGTGCGTTACCAGGAAGTCTCAACCTCTCCCGTGGCCTTCATTACCTCCCCTTGATCTCAACTACGAGGCCTTGGACCTCCCTTTCGACAAAGTGTCACCGTCTTAGGGTCTTTCGTGGTGGCATCCATTGGAGTCTCAACCCCATGGATTGCACTTTCATCGCCAGTGTTAACTCCCGAGTACATTCCGTCTGTGCCTCGATCGCATCGCGGCGGCGTCATTAGCCCTCGAGGCGGTTGTCACCTCACTGAGATGTCTCAATCGCATGAGCTTCGCCGTTGATGGCAACTTGTTGTTCATCTTGTGTTTGTACTTTCTCCACTTCGCCTCCTAGATTCGTTGTGGAGTCATCTGCAAAGATCCTCCGACCTTTGCTGCGGTGGAGGGAGTTTCCCCTCGGTGGCGCACCCGGTGAGTGACTTGAATGGGATCACTCGTCTCCAAACTCCGGATGTATTTCTTGAGTGTTCGGCCGTTGGGGCGGTGGTAAAACACCTTCAATAGGGGTTGGCTCGACCGGGTCCCCACTATCCCGGTTCATCGCCAACTTCCTTATTTCCTTCTTGATTGAATCGGGGAAGTGGTAGCGGCAACAACGGTGGCGATTTCTTTGAACCACTCCCATTGGATCGATTTCAGTGTGTTTTTGAAGGACTCTCCTGGTCCCTCCATCATGCTCTTCTCATGAAGAATCCTGGATTCATGCATTGCTTGCTGCATTTGCAACTCTTCAGAAGCGGCGGCAAGGTCCAAATCGTCATCACTTTCGATAGAATATCGAAGTGAGAATGTGTATGTTACGTGGTGCCGGTGAGAGGGCGAGATCTTTGGCCTTCTCTCGTGCCTCGATTTCCTCGCCAATCTCTCATTCTCCTTATCCTTGAAGATCTGCGGGATATCTTTGCGATTTTCTTCATCCGAGCTGGGATCACGAGAGGTCGATCGAGGAAGTTCAGCATTCCTCTTCTTCTTCGATGAACTCGGGCCATTGGAATGTTCCCTAGATCGACCCAACTTCCACGTCCTCCACTTTCGCAGATGATTTTGGATGTCTGGATAAAGTGGGGATAGGATCACCACATCACTATCATCTCCATCGCTTCCTCTTGTGTCTCGGTTATGCGAACTACGTGTCTTGAGTTGCCCTTTGCTGATCGCCTTCGGCGAGACTTAGCGATTTCATCAATAACATCCGGAGATTCTACTTCTCCAACGAGTCTGCAGTATCTGCTCCGGTGAGTGGTGACTCAGTTTTCTCAAGCTCGGAGTGCTTGATGATTCGTCGTCGTCTCTTAGTTTGTACCGAGGAGGGATTTACGGTTCGGAGAGAGTGTCTTCTCGAGTCTTGGGTGGCGGGGGCGTCTCTTTGGTGTTTTCTTCGAGGATCCGCCGTCTTGGCTTATCGATTCTCCTCTTTTTGACGATCGGAGAAGGTATTTGTGAGTCCTTCTCGACCGCTTTATTGAGGCGGGAGACACGGCTGTTGGGGCGGGTGACTCGGCTGCGAGGGGCGGGAAGCGGGAAGCGAGTTTGTTTTTCTTTCTTTGTAGGAGCATCGATCTTCTTAGTAGGCTGCGGGGGCGACTTTCTTCTTTGTGGAGAGGAAATAGGCTCAGATCTTGAGGGTGATTCCCCCTCACTCGTGTCGACTCTCTTGGCGTAGGCTCTCTTACAGTGCACCGGAGAGGTTTGATCCGAACATCCTTGTTCACATGGAATGCCTTTCCATGTCTAAGAGGACTCCTTTCACCTCCATCACCGGCCAATCACCGGGCCATATCCTGAGGGATCCTCCAAATGCACCATCTTCCTTGAAGGATTTGTTCCTACGTTACAGATGTCTGTAAACAAACTCAGCCAGTTTATTTTCCTTTCTTCGATGATCGCGGCCATCACGATCGGCTTTACTTTTGATTGGTCAAAGCTGCCAAATTTGATGTCTATGCATTTGGCAACTATGTCCAACAGTTTGTGGTAGTCCTCCTTCCTCTTGTTTGTTTGTGTAAACTATTTTACCCGGATAGTCGGGCTTTGCTATTTCCTTCCAAGCGGCCCGGTTTTACATCAGCCGTTGATTTACGATGCTCCTTCCGTCGGTAGTGAGCGGTGTTCGGCCATATCCTTGGCGAGATGGTGAACTTCTTTCCGTGAACAGATGACTTTATCCCTTCGTCGTGAATCTCAGCGTTCACGTAGAATTGTGCGACCTCCTCCACATAGGTCATTGGATATTCCAACGTTAGAAATGGTTTTAGCCCGGACGTTTGAGCTTTTCAACGATTTTCTTTATGAGGGCGTCATCGGACCCCTGTTTGACCATGCCCTCGAAATCCACGGTTGACCTGTGTGGATTTGTTTTCCTAGCTTGACAAAATCATAGGTTGACGCCATTTTTCAGATTTCACTTAAAAGAAACTTAGAAATTTGATTTGAATCTTGAGAGGGTTTTGAGAGAGTTTCGCCTTTGCTTTCGAGATAGAAATGAACCGTTTTGGTGATATGTGAGATAAGGCAGACGAAAATGGGGTAAGTATGGTTTTACGAAAGGACGTGCGGGTGGTTTTGAAATGTGATCGAAATCAACGGCTTAGATTTTGCACGCCGATTTAGCATTTAATGTCTCGTATTTAATGCGGCAGCATTTATATCCAATCATAAGCTTGGTGTGCGACTTTTTGTCTGTACACATCATCATTATCTTGACGTCATTCTTAAAAACATTCCCGCTTAGTAAAAATTGCGTTTTTGTCACTTTGCTCATAAACGACTCGGCTTATCCCTTAGGCGATTTAACTCTTCTTCTCACGTTCTCTTAGTGACTCGGCTATCACCGACTCGGTGTAAATTGTCTTTCCGATCTGGTGATTTACTTAGCTGATTTGTGAGTTCAAATCTTTTTCTCTTTTTGTGTTTCATTTCTTTTCTTTGAGTCTTAGTGTTAACTCAGCTCAATTAACCCTAACTCATGCTTGAGTTCTTCAAATCTTGACTCACATAATGGTTTTGTGAAGATGTCAGCCAATTGTTTATCAGTTGAGATGTATTCTAAGATGATGTCCTTCTTTTCAACATGATCTCTTATGAAGTGATATCGACATCGATATGCTTTGTTCTTGAGTGCAACACAGATTTTGAGTGATTGCAATTGCGCTTGTGTTATCACACATGATTGGAATTTCGTTTTCCTCAACTTCATAGTCTTTAAATTCTTTGTCTCATCCATAGGACTTGGGCTGTGATTTGCCCGCAGCCTATGTATTCTGCCTTGGTTTGAGGTGGCTATTGAATTTTGCTTCTTGCTAAACCAGGAAATCGATCTGTTTCCAAGCATTTGACATGTGCTGAGGTGCTTTTCTGTCAACTCTGCATCCGGATAGTCGTCGAGTCCGAATAGCCAATTAGCTTGAATCCCCTTCCTTTGGATACCATAAGCCAACTTCTTGGCTTCCTTTCAAGTATCTCAAGATTCTCTTAGTCTTTGTCATATGGCTCTCTTTTGGAGCGATTGAAATCTTGCACATATACCTACAAACAAAGGTGATGTCCGCCTGCTTCTTTGTGAGATAGAGCAATGATCCAATAAGTGCTCACGTATCTTGTTTGATCTGACTGACTTGCCATCCGCATCCACGTCCATTTTGATCGATGCATTCATTGGTATTTTCACGAAGACTTCTCCTCCATACCGAATTTCTTCATTAAATCTCTGGTGTATTTTGTTTGACTTATGAAGGTTCCATCCTTCAGTCTGTTTCACTTGAAGTCCAAGGAAAAATGTCAGCTCTCCCATCATGCTCATTTCAAATTTGCTTTGCATGAGGTTTGAAAATTTTTCACATAGCTCTTTGTTTGTGGATCCAAAAATGATGTCATCAACATATATTTGAACAAGCAGTATACTCTTCTTGTCTTGAATTCTGAAGAGTGTTCTATCTACTTTTCCTTTTGTGAATCCATTCTCAGTTAGGAATTGTGACAAAGTATCATACCATGCTCTGGGTGCCTGTTTCAATCCATACAGTGCTTTCTTGAGTTTGTATACCTTATCTCCAAGAGTCTTCTGCTCAAATCCTGGAGGTTGTTCAACATACACTTCTTCTTCCAATAAACCATTTAGGAATGCACTTTTTACATCCATTTGATATACAATGAAATTCTTGTGAGCTGCATAAGCAAGAAACATCCTTATAGCTTCCAATCTTGCTACAGGGGCAAATGTTTCATCAAAATCTATCCCTTCTTCTTGGCAATATCCTTTGGCTACTAATCTTGCTTTGTTTCTTACCACAGAACCTTCCTCGTTCATCTTATTTCTGAACACCCATTTAGTGCCAATAACATTTTGATGTGTGGGTCTTTGAACTAATTCCAATACTTTATTTCTTTCAAACTAATTCAGTTCTTCTTGCATAGCTTGAATCCAATGTGTGTCATCTAATGCTTGTGACACATCTTTGGGCTCTATTTGTGAGATGAAGCATGTGAACATAGCTTCATGTTGAGTTCTGGATCTTGTTTTTACACCTTCTCTTATATCTCCAATGACAAGTTACTCAAAAATTGATGGTCTCTCAGCCATCTTACATCAGGTTGGAGTAAGTTAGCTGGATTGATCGTCTTGCAGCTGTGTTCTTTGTGATCGGCTCTCTCGTAATCACTTAGCCGCAAATTTTCCAGTGTTTTTGAGATTCACTATCTCATCTTCTTCGAGTTTACAATTCCGATTTCGGCTTGACATAGGGACTCTTCGCATGGTTGGTTGATTTGGCTTGTCGATTGATTCTTCTATGTTTCCTCCATTAACATTTGGTTCATCGAACACCACATGGATGGATTCCTCTGTAACCATAGTCCTCTTGTTGAGTATTCTGTAGGCTTTGCTTTCGATTGAGTATCCCAAGAAAATACCTTCATCAGCTTTAGCATCAAACGCCTTTAGATTATCTTTGCCATTGTTGTGGATGAAGCATTTACATCCAAATATTACAAATGTGCAACATTAGGTTTTCTCCCAGTCCAAATCTCATAGGAGTCTTTGTCACCGTCTGTTTATCATACATCTGTTTTGAGTGTAGCAAGCTGTGTTGATTGCTTCAGCCCAAAATCTTTTTGGTAACCCTGCTTGACTAACATGGTCCTTGTTGCTTCTTTGAGAGTTCTATTCCTTCTTTCTGCAACTCCATTCTGCTGTGGAGTCCTTTCTGCAGATAGTTCATGACCAATACCATTTTCAATATAATACTTGAGTTATTATTCCATTGACAAACTCGGTTCCTCTGTCGATCTTATTTTGATAATGGTTTGGCTCTTCTCATTTTGAATTCTCTTCATCACCGTGTGATAGTTTTAAGTAGAGTTTCTTTCTTCTTACACATGAATATTGTCCATGTATATCTTGAGTAGTCATCTACTACCACCAAGGTATATTTCTTCCCACTTATGCTAGTTGGTTCCACCTTTGGGCCAAATAGATCCATATGTAGATCTGCAATATTCTTGTTGAAGATGGGCATGTCTTTTCTTTGAATGATGATTTGATTTGTTTTCCCTTCGACATGCGTCACATATACTCTCCTTTTTGTATCTTGAGTCCGGAAGTCCTTCCACAAGACTACTACAGCAAGCTTGTTAATCGTTTTGAAATTCGGTGACTCGACTTTTTGTGTCACAACCAACTTGATTCATTTGTGCTTTTTGCTAATAGACCAGCCAGTCTTTGGGTGTTGCAGTTGACCAATCCACGACATACATGTTCTTCAGTCTGCATCCTTGCAACACAATTTCATTCGATTCAGCATTCTTGATTTGGCATATACCCATGTTAAATCCAACATTATAACCCTTGTCACAGAGTTGGCTGATGCTTAGCAAATTGAAGTTGAGTCCTTCAACATATGCAACGTCTGTGATTTCTAATCCATTTTTCTTGATGGATCCAATGCCTTTTATTTCTCCTGGAGCTTCATTTCCTCCAAATATGACTTTTGCTCCTTTGACTTCCTTGAATTTTGACAGATTTTTCTTGTTTCCTGTCATGTGTCTGGAACAGCCACTATCCATGTACCAGGTTCCTTGGCACTCAGTTGTTCCTTGAACCTCATCTTCTTGGTCAGGTTGATCTTGTTCCTTGGCCATCAAGCAGTTAGGGCTTCTTCTTCGAGTCACTTGAGTAGTCGCTTCACTGCTCTCTGAATCATTCTCTCTCTTGACTTGGTCTGTCTCGGCGCTTTCATATGACCAACATTGCCTTTTTCTTTTCTTGTCTTCTTTCTCTCAAGACCTTTCTTTCTTCTTCATTCTGTATTTGTTGACTACGGGATATGGGCAATCAATGGCGTAGTGACCTGGTTGTCTGATTCCGGATAGATATTCAATCTTTTGATCGGCTCTCTCCATTCTTGGATTGTCGGCCCTTTGATATTCACTTTTTGATGATCTGTTCTCTTGTTTGGCCTGTCTTCCCTTGACTTGGAAGGAGCCGAGTGTCTTCCGGAGGATTCGCCCTTGCCTTTCTTGTAGTTCTTATTGAAGAACTTATTGAACCTTTTTACTAGTAGGGCTATTTCTTACCGGGTCAATGACTTCTTTGACCTCGGCTCTTTCCCATCTTTAACAATTAGAGCACTGTTTTTGGGTACAACTGTCTCTTCCCGATCTTTTCTTCTCACCAAACTCATAGGCTTTGAGGTCTGAAAATAGTTCATGGTTGGATGTCTTTGATAGGTCCATGGAATGTCTTAGTGCCATGACCTTCATTTCCCATTCAGCTGGAAGACTTTTTAGGATTTTCATACACATTTCCTTCGTATATTCTTTTCCAAGTCTTGTGACACTCGTTGGTAATTTACGTGAATCGAGCATCCAATTGATCTAGGTTCTCTCCACGAGATCATTTTGAAGTTCTCAAATTTACTGTCTGACCACCGATAATTTATTTTCTTTGATTTGCTCACGAGCCTTCACAAATCAATGTTAGCTTGTCCTGATTTCTTTTGCCGTTTTGCATGATTTGACTTTGTTGAACATGGCTTTGTCCAGGGTTTTGTAAAGAATATCCTTGGCCACATTGTCCAAGTTATATCTTTTTCTGTCATCATTTGTCCATTCGGCTCTTGGTTTTTCGATCATAGGTGTGCGGGAGCTATATCCTCTTCACCTTCAATTTCAGACTCTTCTTACAATGTGTTCACCTTTAAGATTTGCGGTGGCCCATCCTCTATCACTATCCACATTTCATCATGTAATCTTTGATAGATGAGCACGCATCACGAATTTTCCAATCATCAAATTCTTCAATTGTGAACATAGGGATACATGTCAAATTTGCTTCCATGATAATAAATTTTAATGATAAAAAGAGTTTTGAAAAATTAAGTACTAAAGCAGACTTTGAAAAATTTGGAGATCTAGTTCGATAACCGATCACGGAAGGCTCAATGAACCAACCGCTCTAATACCACTTGTAGGTCCCAAGGGGTGTGGGTGTAAGGTTTAGAAGGGGGGGTTGAATAAACCTTACCAACTTTTTCTATTTAGTCCTTTTTAAATTTCAGAGTTGATGTTACTCAGCTGTGTCCTTGGTGGACAGTCAATTTAGTTAATCAGTAGAGTTAGTATCTCAACAGGCTCAACTGAGCTGTTGATGGAATAACTCAGCTGTTAAGACTAAATTAACTCAACTGTAGTTTGTTTTCAACGGAAGACTTAACACCCTTAAGTTTGGTTAAGTAGAGATTTAAAGCTTGATTTAGTACTTAGAAATTATCTAATGGATAGCAAATATGTCAGCAGAATTAAGCAAATATAGTGCAGGAATTTAAGTGCTGAAATGTAAATGACACAGTAGGTTTTTATAGAGGTTCGAAGATGGGGTAATTCTTCTACTCCTCTCTTCTCCAACTCCTGGAGGAATCCACTAGGTATTGATCAGTATACAAAGTGGTAACAGTCCGATACAAGTCTTGATCACCACGGTGACTTGTTCCTTTGGGACTCGATCTGAGACGCCTTGATCACTCACCGGCTTCTCGACGACTCGCTTCTTCACAGGGGCATCTCGCTTTGCTACTACTGACCACTTGCTTAAGCTCTTTGGATTTGATCACGAAGCCCTCCAAAAGCTCAAGACTTGGTTCAACCTTGAACCTTCCTACAATCTGCGTGGAATGTAGACCCGCTTGATTCTTGATAATTTCCTCTTTAACTGATTGAAGTTATCTTTCCTTCACAGTGAGTGTTGGATTGATGTTCTTCGTAGTGTAGGCTTGAGGATTGAGCGTTTAATAACTTGAGAATATTTCAGGTTACAAAATGTTTCTTTCTTGCTTGTATTGTCAAGGTAACCTATGTAACCTTCGTCACCTTTTCTCAGAGTTATTCCTCAGCCTTTTATAGTGTTCTTTCAAAAATATGCCCGTTGAAGAGATAGGCTTATTTTTGAAAGTCACTTGTGGACGTTGGCTTGTCTTGTTGCAGTCCTTGAATTTGCCACTTCCTCGTATAAGATGTTCTTCAGCTTTTCAGAGTTCTGACACGGTGTAGTGCTTCCCATTGGTTTATTCCTCTTGCACGCTTCTGGGACTGAGCACTTCAAGAAAGGTAGCATGGAGATATTACTTGTTTAAGTAATTCTCTTGATTTACGTAATGATCTTTTGATTATCCCGACTTGACATTTCCTTGTTTTCCCCCAGGTGACTTAGAGTCGACTTCCAATCATGGATGACTCTCCTGTCACTTTGACTTGAGACTTGGCTGTATTTGGCTGACTTGACTGATACTTCATTCAGCTGCATCTCAGCTGCTCCTTCAGTCGAGTCCATGTCTTCTCTTCTTTGCCATACTCAAATTGTCTTGCAAATGAGTCTTCCTTCTAGCCTTGATTGTCTTCTTGCATGTTTAGTCATAGGCCGACTTAACTCAGCTTGACCAGCCCTATTTATTACAATGCAGTTTACAACAAAGAATGGGGTGCCAATTTCCTATTCTAAGTTTTACATGGCATTCATCAAAATCTAAACAATAAATTTCCCAACAAGCACCTGCCCCTGCAGCCGTTTCAGAGAAAGCTCCTGCCCATGCAGCCGTCCCTGAGCTGTCCCCAGCCCCAGCTGCCGAGACTGAGAAGAAATCTCTAGTACCTTCTCCAGTCGTGAAGAAGAGGTGTACTGCTATGCCCAGAAAGGCAGCTGTGTCCAAAAAATAGATGACAGGTGAAAAGGCCTTCACCTTTGATGAGCCTGAAGATGTGGAGCCAGAAGTCCCTATGGTTCCTACCAAAAGAAGAAGATTGTTCAAGAAGTTAGAACTTGAGAACCCAGCTGAATGAGCAGTCTAAGGAAGTTGTTGGTGGTGAAGTACTCACCACTGAAATAGAGAAGTTAGCTGACGAGGGTCAGCCAATTGCACAATAGTCAGCTGTTCGAGATACAACTGAAGAACAAGAAGCAGATACATCTGACCAGTCTGACGAGTTAGTTGTTCAGTCCCCTCAGATTGATGAACGAACACCCGAGAAGGAACATGCTCCACTTGTACCTATGTAGGAGGAAGAAGGAGATGATGATGATCTTGTAATATTATCTCCTGCATATCCTGAAATTCGAGAAAGGTTGTGGATATGGAGATCGTGGAAGCTCAGTGAAGCCAGATCCCAATTTCAATAGCCTGAATTCATTGAAGAGGAAGAATATCTCCTATCATTCTTGGGAGTTGATGTTTGATCTGCACTGGATAATGATAGTTGTGCAGACATGTTGACCGCAATCAAGGAGGATGCAAAAATAAAGGAGGTTGAAAAGGCAAAGACTCTTGCTGAATCGCAAACGCCCCATTTTTGCCCATTCACAGATGCTCCTGAACATGTCCTGGAATTAGCTGACAACAGCGATGTGGAAGAATTGGACCCTGCTACTGAAGTCGAAAGAGCTGGGCTAAGGCAAGCGATAAGGAAATTCAAGGAGATGCACGAGCAACACCTGAATCGGGGCCCTGGGGAATCCTCATATTTTATGATTACCCCAAGACCTGACATAATGGAGATGGTGAAAAATATTCAAGCAACCACATCTCCTGTGCACTCTGAGGAAGACAATTCCAGGAAAAATGGCGATGAAGCTAAGGAAAGTGATGAAGCGGGCACCTTAGCCACACCAATTCCTGTAGAAGATATTGAGACACCTGTCCGGATGACTGAACACTCAATTGGAATAATAGCCGGGTCTCAGGTTTTGAGTAACCCCACTCCTCAAGACTCAGCTGGTGCGCCGGCTGAGGGGAAAACTCCAACCACCACAGCTACGTCAGAGGATGCTGTGGGAGACCAATCTCTAAAGGAGTTTAGAGGCGATGGAGAGAATCTTAACATTAAGCAAAGTAAAGTTGAAAGCGTTCGGATAGTTTCGACTGCCTCAGCTGAAACTTCAACTGCCATGCAGGCCGATGATGTTGTTGATGCAACTGAGGTAAGGGATGGAAGTGAGGCCATGGGAGTTGAGACTCTTGGCCCTGAAAGTGCAATCCTAGGAGTTGAGACTTCGAATGATTCCATTGAAGACCCTAAAGAAGCTCCATCTACTGAAGGGATAATCGCAGAAGACCCTGCTGCAATTGAAACTGCACAAAGGGATGTACAAGGCCCATCATCGGTTGAGACTGCTGAGGGTAATGAAGGCCTAGAGGAGGTTGAGACTTCCCTTGGTAAGAAAGTTGTTGAGGATGTTCCTGCTCCTCATGTAAAGGTTCATGAGGAAGAAGAAAAGATCAGCGCCCTTCATGATTTCCAGGAAAATATTGACACTGGATTCCTGGAATCTGAAAATGAAGCTGAGTCCAGTCCCATTGATACATCTAACAAGGACAAAGTTTATGAGGAAGCACAAGCAACACGAAGTCAGGCTAGTGATAAAGATGCTCCAATGAAATTTACAATGGTTGAGGGCCCACCTCCAATGGCGCCATCACCCTCCGATGAAGCTGATAAGTCAGCCGAGGAACAGACAACTCAACAGGAAGAAACAACTGATGACGAGGAAGCTGTTAAGACAGCTGAGGATCAGTCAGCTCAGCAAGCTAACATAACTGCTCAAGATACCGATGACACTGAAACAACTGAGGCACATAGAGCTGAGGAAACCTTGAAAGAAAAGGGAAATGGTCCACAGTTTGAGGACGTGGAGATTCTAATTTTCCCTGAGGATTTGTTTGCGGAATACTTTCCGTTTGAAGCCCACATTCCTTTCGAAACCGAGTCACCGGAACATGCCGGATCAATGTCCAAGTCTCTCCGAGAAGAAATTAGAACTCGAGCTGAGACCACGATGGTGACTATTTGTAGGTCCCAAGGGGTGTAAGTGTAAGGTTTAGAAGGGGGGGTTGAATAAACCTTACCAAATTTTCGATTTAGTCCTTTTAAATCTCTGAGTTCTACACAACAGATCCTTGATGGATCTAATTAGTCACTCAAGAGAGTTAATCTCTCAACAGATTTCAATTTGAGTACATTGGTAGTAGTAAACTCACCTTTGTTGGCTATAATTTGACTTCAAATTTGTTGTTTTGTTTTTATTGGAAGACTTAACACCCTTAAGTTTGATTAAGCAAAGTTTCTGACTTGATTTAGTACTTATGGATTATCAAATGGATAGCAAATTTATCAAATGAGATATAAGCAATTAAAAGTGCGATATTTAAGTCTTTGTAAAGTAAATGACACATAAAGTTTTTATAGAGGTTCGAAGATGGGGTAATTCTTCTACTCCTCTCTTCTCCAACTCTGGAGGAATCCACTAAGTAATGATCGTTTACAAAGTGGTAATAGTCCGGATACAAGTCTTGATCACAACAGCCGACTTGATCCTTTGGGACTCGATCACGAGACGCTTGATCACTCGGTGGCTTCTCGTGCGACTCGGCTTCTTCACAGGCGCAGCGCCTTTGCTACTCTGACTCACTTGCTCAAGCACTTTGGATTTGATCACGAAGCCCTCCAAAAGCTTAAGACTTGGTTCACCTTGAACCTTTCTACAATCCTTCTTGGAATGTAGACCCCTTGTTTTCAGTGTTTTCCTCTTCAACCGATTGAAGTTCTCGTTCCTTCACGGGTAAGTGTTGGATTGATGTACTTGAGATGTAGGCTTGAGGATTGAGAATGTTTCGATTTTGATAAGCTCGTATATCTCACGTGTGTGTCATTCACGCATCCACGCATCCTCCTTCTCAATCAAACTCCTCGGCCTTTTATAGTGAACTTTCAAAAATTTGCCCGTTGAAGAGATAGGCTCATTTTTGAAAATCACTTTGCGATCGTTGGTTTGCGATTCTTGGAATTGCCATTTCCTCGTATGAAATGTTTTATCACCTTTTGAGTCGACACGGTGTAGTGCTTCCCATTGGTTCATTTCTTTGCACGCTTAAGGGTGAGCACTCCAAGAAAGGTAGTATGGAGATATTACTTGTTTAAGTAAATCTCTTGATTTACGTACAACGGTTCTTTTTCGATTATCTCGACTTGGCTTGCATTTCCTCGCTTTCCCCGGGTGACTTAGAGTCGGCTCCCAATCATGGATGACTCTTACCGTCACTTGATTTGAGACTTGCTTCTCTTGAGTTGACTTGACGATGTTCCACTCACCAGTATCTCACCGCTTCTTGATCGAGTTCTGTCACTCTTCTTTGTTGTACTCAAATTTGTCTCACAACAGAGTTTTCCTTCAAGCCTTGATTGTCTTCCAAGTTGGAGCGTAGGCGACTTAACTTCGGCTTGGCGGCTCTAATTGTTACAATACATTTCAAAGCAAGAATTGGGAGCCAACTTTCTATTCTAAGTTTTACATGGCATTCATCAAAATCTAAACAATAAAATTCCTAACAATTTCCCCACTTTTTGATGATGCCAAAACTTAAATCATATAAAGATGCAAGTAACAAAGATACATACTGAGATAGTGTATTGACATAGAATGTATGTGCATGATCGATCTTTTTATTGACCATATCATTCTTGTACTTAACACAATCAAGCACAAGGTGTATCGAGTATGTAATTGTCTCAAAAAAAATTATAGCATTATTACGTAAGACTTACATTGTATGTATTTACATATAAAATACACGAAGGGTTGGAAAACAACACTTCATCTCCTTCGTTGTCTCCTTCTTTCATCTTGATCGATCTTCTTCTCTTCTTCTCTTCTTCTCGTCATCAATTTTCTTTTTTTCTTCTCATATGCCTTCCTGGCGGCTTCATCTTTCCTTATTCTTTCCCCGTCTCTCCTGCCATAGCCGAGTTTGTCTCTGTTTTCTTCTTCTATCCTTTTTGCATACTCGGCATTGGTTTTAGCCACTTGCAAGTTCGCCACATGGTCAAGCCCGGCCAGTAGATCCTCCTTTCTTTCCGGATCTACGTATTCAATATTCTTGGGCGAGGCCTAGGTCCAAGCTTCTTCCTCCACTTCCGCTTCTTCCTCTACCTGCCTGGGGCGTATCTTGTCTTTGGGGCCTTCTTTTCTTTCCACCGTGAGTGCCCGGCGAGTGACTCAAAGCAGAGTTCACGGTTGTCTGTCATTGTCTGTCGGCTTCTTCACATAATGTGAGACCCTTTTCCCAAGATCTGTCCCAAGCTTGAGCGAGGACAAATTTGCAAAATAACCTTGATTCGAGCGTTTTGAATTCGTCAACTGATCTTGGCTCTGTCCCGACATCCAGTAATGGCATACGTGTCTCTGTCAACTGAATGCCTCCGTGTTCTTTCAAAATGTTCATCACCACGCATCCATTCTTCCTTCCACCTCCTTCATCCCTGCTTCAATTTCTTTTCTCTTCTCGGCCATAGATCAAAGCAGAGTGTTGGAGTGGCGAGTCCGAGGGGAGTTTGTCGCTTATAATGTCACCGTGACAGGACCTGTTGGGGGTTTGTGCAATCATCAAGGTCATATTCTTTGATCCTTCCCCCTCGTGATTTTCCTTTCTTGACTTCAAAATTTCCTCACCGATTTTCCCTTCTCACTTGTTCCTTGTCATTGCTCCTTTCTTTTCGACTTGATTTTCTTTGCTTTAAGGTATTCCTCTTCCCCCTTTTTGGCATCATCAAAGGATAGAGGAACCCCGGGAACATCTTGGCAAGCATGAAGTCGAGTCTCGATGGTTGAATTTTGCTTCAAGTCTGCTGCGTTGTATCTTTGCACGAATTGAGGCGAGTAGCGTTGGATTCTGTGAAATCGCTTCATCTCGGCCATGAGAAGGCTGAATTTTCTTGTCATGTGTTCTTCCAAACGCCGTATATCATTTGCATTACGCTCACGCAGCGACTTGATCTCGGCGGTGTGAGCTTCGTGCATATGTTCAATGTGTTCCCCAGACTTCGTTTCGCATCAACGCTTTCAACTCTCCACACCGGCCAGACTTGTTAAATAATTGTCCTGCAAGTATCTCACTGTTCCACACGCATTGATTCTTCTTTGTTGCCACCATTCCCTTATCCCGATTGTGATGCCTCTCAAGTCACCAAGGTTGGCATCTCTGTTGTCGGCGCATATCCAGGAGGCTGATGCCTTTCCATCTTTTCAACTTCAAAAAAGAGTGCCTTGAACACTTCTCGTATTTCACTAATTCTTCATTGCGGTGATGGCCATACAAAAAATCGAAGTCTACCGGAACAATGGTGCTGAGTGAAAAACAGAGCCGGTGCCGTGATAGCGTGCTTGCTCATTTTCGACTCTTCGTGGAGTTCGGTATCTCCGGTGAGAAAGGGAAAGATTCCACAAAGGATTCATCACCGCCATCCGGGATTTGTTCGATGATAAGCGGTGGGCGTGAAGTTCTTTTGGGAATCGATCTAGGCTAGCTTGAGGAGCCGAGCGGTGGTCTCTCGGTTCAAATTGGTTTTGTGGTGCGATGAGGCTCGGCTGCTGAGCCTCACTGTCTTAACAGCCGTTGGTCTCACCGATTTCTCCTTTTGAGTAGACGGTCCTCGGCCTTATCGGGAGCGTCATCGGACGATGATGAGATTTCCATTGGTGGCTCATCATCAAAATTAAAGGTCGACGAGTAGTCTTGGGATCGACTTGCTCGTGCCGGAACATCCGCATTTGAGTCTTTTGGATTTGTCATAGGGGTAGACTCGGCTTCTTCTTCGCCTTCGATCCCGAGAAAGGTGACATCGGGGTTGTCCTGGGAATCATGAAGTGCGATCTCCTTCTCGGATGGATCGATGGTTGCGGGAGGGATGTTCTCTACTTGGTGTGTTACCCCAGGAAGTCTCAACCTCCCGTGGCCTTCATTTCCTCCCGGCGGTCTCTCTTCGCCGCAAGGCACTGGGCTTCCTTTCGACGATGTCGGTATGTCTTAGGGTCTTCTACGGCATCCATTGGAGTCTCAACCCCATGGATTGCACTTTCATCGCCAGTGTTAACTCCCAGTACATTCCTTCCTACGTGCCTCGATCGCATCGCGCGTCATTAAGCCTTCTCGAGTTGGCACCTCGGTGAGACAGTCTCAACTGTCGAGCTTCGTCGATGGCAACTTGTCGTTCTTCTTGCATTTGAGTTTCCTCCACTTCGCCTCCTACTTTCTTTGTGGAGTCATCTGCGGCATCCTCCGACCTTTGCTGCGGTGGAGGGAGTTTCCCCTCGAGCACCGGTGAGTGACTTGGAGTGGGGTCACTCGTCTCCAAACTCCCGGCTGTTGCAATTGATGGTTCAGCCGTTTAGGGCGGTGGTAGCACACCTTCAATAGGGGTTGGCTCGTTGGGTTCCCCACTAGCCCGGTTTCATCGCCATTTCCTTTATCGCCTTCTTCCGAGTGGTGGTGGGAAGTGGTAGCGAAGAACATCGGTGGCTATTTCTTTGAACCACTCCCATTGGATCGATTTCAGTGTGTTCGGAGGACTCTCCTGGTCCCTCCATCAATCTTTGCTCGTGAAGGATTCTTGATTCATGCAATGCTTGCTGCAATTGCAACTCTTACGTGGCGGCGACATTCTCCTGCAGTTCCTCATCACTTTCGGAGAAGACATCAAGGAGAGGATGGAAGTGTTACGTGGTGTCGAGATAGGGCGGATGCTTGCCTTCTCGCGTGCTTCGGCTTCTTCACTTGCTTTTCTCTCTCCTTGTCCTTGTAGATCTGCAGAATATCCATGCAGATTGTCTTCATCTAGAGCTGGGAGTGCATAGATAATCCAAGGAAATTTAGTAGTTCCTCTTCTTCTTCTATGAATTCAGGCCGTTGGAACTGTTCCTTGACTTGCTCAACTTCCATTTTCTCCACTCACGCAGACGATTCTGGATGTCCGGGTAAGGTGGAGATAGGATCATTACATCACTATCTGCTGAGCTGGTTCTTCTTGAGTTTGTTGTGTGAGCTACAGCTGTGTGTCTTCAGTTGCCTCTGCACGATCACCTTCGACAGACTTGGGCCATTTCATCTACTACTTACGAGACTCTACTTCTCCAGTAGTCTCCTATTTGTGCTAGGCCGAGTAGCCGACTCAATTGGTTTCTCTGTTCGGATTGCTTTACAAGTCTTCTTTGTCTCTTGGTTTGTACCAGGAGGGATTTACAGTTCGAGGACGGTGTCCTCTCGATCTTGGGCGGCTGGGGCCGGTGCTTGTGTTTGTTTACGAGGAGCTGGCCGTCTAGGCTTGTCGGTTCTCCTCTTTTTGACGATCGAGAAGAAGGAATTTGTGAGTCCTTCTCGACCGGCTGCTAGCGGGGCGGTGATACGGCTGCTTGGCGGGTGACTCTGCTGCGGGGCGGTGACTCTGGCTGCGGGGCGGGAGCATGTTTGGTTTTCTTTGCTGCAGGGCAAAGAGATTTCTTGTAGGCTGCAGGGCGCTTTTCTTCTTGGTTGGAGAGGAGGCGGTGTGTCTTCGGGGTCACCGATTCCCCCTCACCGGTGTCGCTCTCTTGGCGTGCGCTCGCTTCGAGCACCGGAGAGGTTAGCTCGAACATTTTCTTGTTAACATGGAAAGCCTTTCCATGTCTAAGAGGTACTCCTTTCACCTCCAATAGCCGGCCAATCACTAGGCCATATCCCGAGATCCTCCAAATGACCCATCTTCTTTGAAGGACTTGTTCCCCACGTTAAGGGCAGAGTCTGCTGTAGATAAACTCAGCCCAGTTTATCTTCTTTTTCTTCGATTATTGCAGCCATCACGAGTCAATTTTGCCTTTGACGGTTGGTCAAAGCCGCAAATTTGATGTCGATACACTTGGCAACAATGTCCAACAATTTGTGATAATCTTCCTTCAAAGCATCTCTTGTTTGTTTGTGTATATTATTTTGTCAAACAACGTCGGACTTGGCTATTTCTTTCCATCGTCAGGCCAAGTTTACATCGCCTCTTTGATCTCGGATGCTCCCTCTCTGCTGGTAGTGAGCAATATTCACCAAATCCTTGGCGTGATAGTCAGCTGCTTCCCGTGAACAGATGACTTGATTCCTTCATCGTGAATCTCAGCATTCACGTAGAATTGTGCGACCTCCTCCACGTAGGTCATAGGATACTCCAGTGTTAGAAACGGTTTCAGTCCTGACGTTTCTAACTTCTCCGCGATTTTCTTCACCAAGGTGTCGTCGGACCCCTGCTTCACCATCCCGTCGAAATCCACGGTCGAACCGGTGTGGATTTGTTTTCCCAACTTGGTAAAGTCATAAGTTGGTGCCATTTCTTAGAATAATTTCAAGAAAAGTTCAGAAATTTGATTTGAAGGTTGATAGGGTTTTGAGAGTGTTTGCCTTTGCTTTTTGAGAGAGAGAGAGATTGAACAGTTTTTAGAAGTGTGAGAGAGAAACGGACGAAAAATGGTTTAAATATGGTTTATGAAAGGACGTGCAGACGGTTTTTTTGAATCGTGGTCGAAATCAACGGCTTGGATTTCGCACGCATATTGAGCAGTTCATGTCTCGTATTTAATGCGGCAGCATTTATATCCAATCATAGGCTTGGTGTGCAGCTTTATGTCTGTACACATCATCATTATCTTGGAGGTTTCTTTAAAAACTTTCCGGCTCGTCAAAAACGACTGCGTTTTTGTCACTTTGCTCATAAGTTAATCGGCTTATCTCTTAGCTTGTTTTAACTCGCTTCTCACATTTCTCTTAGTGACTCGGCTATCACCGACTTGATATAGCCGATTTTCCGATCACAATGATTTCTTGGTGATTTTTGTTTTCAAATCTTTTTCACCTTCTTTCTGTTCCATTCCTTTTCTTTGATTCTTCTCGTGTCTCGGCTTAGCTCAATTAGTCCCAACTCATGTTTGAGTTCTTCAAATCTTGACTCACATAATGGTTTTGTGAAGATGTCGACTAGTTGCTTGTCGATTGAGATAGATTCCAAGATAATGTCCTTCTTTTCAACATGATCTCTTATGAAATGATATCGACATCAATATGTTTTGTTCTTGAGTGCAACACAGGATTTTGAGTGATTGCAATGGCACTTGTGTTATCACACATGATTGGAATTTCTTTTTCTTCAACTTCATAATCTCTCACCGCTATCTCATCCATAGGACTTGGGCACAACAATTTGCCATGACTATGTATTCTGCGCCACCAGAGGTGGCTATTGAGTTTTGCTTGCTAAACCAGAAATTAGTCTGTTTCCAAGCATTTGACATGTGCCTGAAGTACTTTTCTGTCCACTCGCATCCAAAGATAGTCGAGTCTGAATAGCCAATTAGCTTGAATCCACCTTCCTTTGGATACCATAGGCCTACTTCCTGGCTTCCTTTTAAGTATCTCAATATTCTCTTAGCTTTAGCATCATATGGCTCTCTTTTGGAGCAGATTGAAATCTTGCACATACACCTACAAAGAAAGGTGATGTCGGCTGCTAGCCGTGAGATAGAGCGATGATCCAATAAGTGCTCGTATCTTGTTTGATCTGAGGCTTGCCATCCGCATCCATGTCCATTTTGGTGATGTGTTCATTGGTATTTTTACGTAAGACTTCTCCTCCATACCAAATTTCTTCATTAAATCTCTGGTGTATTTTGTTTGACTTATGAAGGTTCCATCCTTCACTGTTTCACTTGAAGTCCAAGGAAGAATGTCGACTCTCCCATCATGCTCATTTCAAATTTACTTTGCATGAGGTTTGAGAATTTTCACACAGACTCTTTGTTAGTGGATCCAAAAATGATGTCATCCACATATATTTGAACAAGCGTATACTCTTCTTGTCTTGAATTAAAAAGTGTTCTATCTACTTTTCCTTTAGTGAATCCATTTTCGATTAGGAATTGTGACGGGGTATCATACCATGCTCGGGTGCTGTTTCAATCCATACAAGGCTTTCTTGAGTTTGTATACCTTGTCTCCAAGAGTCTTCTGCTCAAATCCTGGAGGTTGTTCAACATACACTTCTTCTTCCAATAAACCATTCAGAATGCACTTTTTACATCCATTTGATATACGGTGAAATTTTTGTGAGCAAAGATAGGCAAGAAACATCCTTATAGCTTCCAATCTTGCTACGGAGCAAATGTTTCATCAAAATCTATTCCTTCTTCTTGGCAATATCCTTTGGCTACCAATCTTGCTTTGTTTCTTACCACGAACCTTCCTCGTTCATCTTATTTCGAATACCCATTTGGTTCCAATAACATTTTGATGTATGGGTCTTTGTACTAATTCCCATACTTTATTTCTCTCAAACCGATTCACTCTTCTTGCATAGCTTGAATCCAATGTGTGTCATCCAACGCTTGTGACACATCTTTGGGCTCTATCTGCGAGATGAAGCATGTGAACATTGCTTCTTGTTGAGTTCGATCTTGTCTTGACACCTTCTCTCATGTCCCCAATGACAAGTTACGGTGGATGGTCTCTCACCCATCTTACGTCGAGTTGAAGTAAGTTAGCTGGATTCATCGACTTGCGTTGTGTTCTTTGTGGTCGGCTCTCTCGTGATCACTCACCGCAGATTTTCCAAATGTTTTTGAGATTCACTATCTCATCTTCTTCGAATTGATAATCCCCGCCTACCAGGATAGGGACTTTTACGTGAGGTTGGATGTTTCACTTATCACCGACTCTTCAATGTCTTCTCCATTTATGTTTGGCTCATCGAATACTACATGAATGGATTCTTCCTGTAACCATAGTTCTTTTGTTGAGTATTCACGAGGCTTTGCTTTCACCGAGTATCCTAAGAAGATACCCTCATCATCACCGCCTATTTATCATACATCTCTGTTTTGGGTGTAGCAGTGTGTTGATTGCTTCACCCAAAATCTTTTTGGTAACCCCCTTCACTAACATGGTCCTTGCTGCTTCTTTGAGGGTTCTTCATTCCTTCTTTCGCAACTCCATTCTGCTGTGGAGTCCTTGCGGTGATAGTTCATGACCAATACCATTCTCAATACAAGATCTTGAGTTATTATTCCATTGATAAACTCGGTTCCTCTATCGATCTTATTTTGATAATGGTTTGACTCTTCTCATTTTGTATCCTCTTCATCACCGTGGGTAGCTTTTGTAGAGTTTCTTTCTTCTTGCACATGAATATTGTCCATGTATATCTTGAGTAGTCATCTACTACCACCAAGGTGTATTTCTTTCCACTTATGCTTGCTTTGGTTCCACTTTGGCCAAATAGATCCATATGAAGCAGATGCAATATTCTTGTTGAGGATGGACATGTCTTTTCTTTGAACGACGACTTGATTTGTTTTCCCTTCCGACATGCATCACATATACTCTCCTTCTTGAATACCGAGTCGGAAGTCCTTCCACAAGATGACTTCTTGCTAGTTTGTTGATCGTTTTGAAATTCGGATGACTCACTTTTTGTGCCACGACAACTTGATTGAGCTGTGCTCTTTGCTAGTAGACAGTCTTTGGGTGTTGCGATTGACCAATCCACTACATACATATTTTTACTTCTACATCCTTGCAAAGACAACTTCATTAGATTCAACATTTTTGATTTGGCATATTCCCATGTTGAATCCAACATTGTAGCCCTTGTCACGAGTTGGTGATGCTTAGTAAATTGAAGTTTAGTCCTTCAACATATGCAACATCTGCGTGATTTCTAAACCATTCCTCGGATGGATCCAATGCCTCTTATTTCACCAGGAGCTTCATTTCCTCCAAATATGACTTTTGCTCCTTTGACTTCCTTGAATTTTGACAGATTTCTCTTATTTCTGTCATATGTCCGGAATGTGACCACTATCCATGTACCAGGTTCCTTGGCACTTTCAATTTGCTCCTTGAACTCCGCAATCAAGGAAATTAAGTTTTAGGTACCCATTCTTGTGCAGGTCCCGAGGGGTTAGAATTATAAGATGATCCAACCAACCTATAGCCAAATGATTTGACTCTAAGAGGTTGCCATCTATCGATGCCATAATCATAATTAATCCTGGCAAATTGCTTGGGGAGTCTAGGTTCATACAAATTGTCTCTTTTGTCGTATGCTGCATATGTGTTTTAGCAATTGCCTTTCTTGGGTAATTGTGGTGTCTTTGAGTGTAGTGCCTAGGTGCATATGTGTGTCTTTGATGAAAGCTCTTATGCTTTTGGAATGGCCTTTGTTGAGTTCTAGGCCTTTGCCACTGGGCTTGTATTCCATAAGTCTAGGGCCGTAGTTCACATTATTCCAAATCACTTGGCTTGGATATTTTCTACCATTCCCATCATATGTATTTCTTTTATGAGTTTTTAAGGATTTTTGGTAGCTCTGCTTCCTCTTTCTGAGTATTTTCTGTTTGGAGTCTCGCCGGGACTCGGTGAATCTCTTCTCGCTGCCACTTTTCAAAGACTCTCAACTCGGGTTTTCCTTTTCCTTTGTAACCAAGGCCAGTTTGCTTAGTATTGTGTTTTGGATTGAAAGTGTGTGCAACATTTAGAGTTTTGGATTTTTCGGACTCTTCATGACTTGAAGATCCTTTTTCCAAAATTACTCTTGTGGTTTGACATGGCACAGAGGAATTAAATCCTAAGCTGTCTTGTCTCCACATTCTCTTTGACTCATAATAAGATCATCCAATGATTTAGATGCCTTAGTGAATGAGGCAATAACATTTTTGAGGTCATTCTCCTCTTTTTCTATAGCGGCAATTTCTGCTATTAATTTAGCATTTTCAAATTAAACTTTTATTCTCATCACTATTTGACTTAGAGTACTCGGCTCCTTAGTCGACTTTGAGTTTTGACTTTTGAGTTGGCTGTTTTCCTCATTCAATAGTGTGTGTGAGGTTTTAATGTGTTCAAAATCTTTCATCATTTTGCCTAATGAATCATAAAGATCGGTGGGTGATGAAGTGTGTGTGTCACGATCACTATCACTAATTCCGAGCTTGTTGAGTTAGATTGTACCTCATCTTCTTGATCTTGTTCTTTGGCCATTAAGCGGTCAAGGCTTCTTCTTCGAGTCACTTGAGTAGTCGGCTTCATCGCTCTCTCGAGTCACCGTCTCCTTGACTTGGGTCAGTCTCGGCGATCTCTGCCCATCATTGCCTTTTTCTTCTCTTGTCTTCTTTCTCTCAAGACCTTTCTTTCTTCTTCGTTTACGTACTTGTTGACTACAGGATATGAGCGATCAATAGCATAGTGACCTGGTTGTCTACAATTCCAACATAGATATTCAGCCTTTTGATCGACTCTTTCTATTCTTGAGTTGTCGACCTTTGATACTCAACTTGTTGATGATCATTCTCTTGGTTGGCCTTTCATCCCTTGATTTGGAGGGAGCCGAGTGTCTTCCGGAGGATTCACCCTTTCCTCTCTTGTAGTTCTTGTTAAAGAACTTGTTAAATCTTTTAACCATCGGGCAATTTCTTCGGGTCAATTGCCTCTTTGACTTCACTCTCCTTCCATCTTTGACAACTAGAGCAGAGTGTTTTGGGTACAAATTGTCTCTTCCTGGTCTTTCCTTCTCACTCAAACTCGTAGGCTTTGAGGTCCGAGAATAACTCATGGTTGGATGTCTTTGATAGGTCCATGGAATGTCTCGGTGCCATGACCTTCATCTCCCATTCACCGAAGACTTTTCGGATCTTCATACACATTTCATTCTCGTGTATATTCCTTTCCAAGTGTAGACAGCTCATTTGTGATTTCTCAGAATCGAGCATCCGATTGATCCAGGTTTTCTCCCGAGATCATCTTAAAGTTCTCAAATTTTTGTCTGACCCACCGATAGTTTGTTTTCTTTGATTTGCTCAACCTTCACAAATCAATGTCGGTTTGTCCCAGATTTCCTTAGCCGTTTTGCAAGATTTGACTTTATTGAACATGGCTTTGTCCAAGGTTTTGCACAGGATGTCCTTGGCTACATTGTCCAGATTGTATCTTTTTTTCTCGTCATCATTTGTCCACTCGGTTCTTGGTTTTTCAACCATAAGCTGTCCGGTCTTGGATCTTCTTCCCCTTGGTCAACTCTTCGCATGTGTTCACCTTTAATATTTGCGAGAGGCCCATCTTCTATCACTATCCACATCTCATCATGTAATCTTTGATAGATGAGCCTGCATACGAATTTTCCAATCATCAAACTCTTCAATAGTGAACATAGGAATGCGTGTTAGATTTGCTTCCATGATAATAATTTTTAATGATAGAAAAGAGTTTTGAAAGCTCAAGTACTAAAGCGGACTTTTGAAAAGTTTGGAGATCTAGTTCAAGAACCGGTGCGGAGGGTTCAATGAACCAACCGCTCCGATACCACTTGTAGTCCCAAGGGGTGTAAGTGTAAGGTTTAGAAGGGGGGTTGAATAAACCTTACCAAATTTTCGATTTAGTCCTTTTAAATCTCTGAGTTCTACACAATTTGTATCCTTGATGGACCGATCTAATTAGTCACTCAAGAGTTAATCTCTCAACAGACTCAAATTGAGTACATTAGTAGAGTAACTCACTTTGTTGGCTATAATTTGACTTCACCTTGTGGTTTTGTTTTCAAAAGACTTAACACCCTTAAGTTTGATTAAGCAAAGTTTTACAAACTTGATTTAGTACTTATGGATTATCAAATGGATAGCAAATTTATCGGCGGATATAAGCAATTAAAAGTGCGGATATTTAAGTCTTTGTAAAGTAAATGACACAAATAAAGTTTTTATAGAGGTTCGAAGATGGGGTAATTCTTCTACTCCTCTCTTCTCCAACTCCCGGAGGAATCCACTAAGTAATGATCGGTTTACAAAGTGGTAATGATCCGTCTACAAGTCTTGATCACAACAAACGACTTGATCCTTTGGGACTCGATGCGAGATGCCTTGATCACTCTGGCTTCTCGTGCGACTCGAAACTTCTTCACAGGCGTTTGCCTTGCTACTACTGACTCACTTGCTCAAGCACTTTGGATTTGATCACGAAGCCCTCCAAAAGCTTAAGACTTGGTTCACCAACCTTTCTACAATCCTTCTTGGAATGTAGACCCCTTGTTTTCGTGTTTTCCTCTTCAACCGATTGAAGTTCTCGTTCCTTCACGGGTAAGTGTTGGATTGATGTACTTGAGATGTAGGCTTGAGGATTGAGAATGTTTCGGTTTTGATAAGCTCGTATATCTCACGTGTGTGTCATTCACGCATCCACGCATCCTCCTTCTCAATCAAACTCCTCGGCCTTTTATAGTGAACTTTCAAAAATTTGCCCGTTGAAGAGATAGGCTCATTTTTGAAAATCACTTTGCGATCGTTGGTTTTGCTTCTTGGAATTGCCATTTCCTCGTATGAAATGTTTTATCACCTTTTCGACTTCGACGACACGGTGTAGTGCTTCCCATTGGTTCATTTCTTTGCACGCTTCTGGGACTGAGCACTCCAAGAAAGGTAGTATGGAGATATTACTTGTTTAAGTAAATCTCTTGATTTACGTAACGGTTCTTTTTCGATTATCTCGACTTGACCGCATTTCCTCGCTTTCCCCAGGTGACTTAGAGTCGCTCCCAATCATTGGATGACTCTTCATTACTTGATTTGAGACTTGCTTCTCTTGAGTTGACTTGACGATGTTCCACTCACCGTGTATCTCACCGCTTCTTGATCGAGTTCTGTCTGCTCTTTCTTTGTTGTACTCACTGTCTCACAAAGAGTTTTCCTTCAAGCCTTCAGTTGTCTTCTTGCAAGTTGGAGCGTAGGCGACTTAACTCGGCTTGGCCACTCTAATTGTTACAATACATTTCAAAGCAAGAATTGGGGAGCCAACTTTCTATTCTAAGTTTTACATGGCATTCATCAAAATCTAAACAATAAAATTCCTAACACTATTGGTTTTTATTTCGATGCTGTATGGCCAGAGGAATAGTCCGCTGATGCAACCGACTTCCGAAAAGCCTTTAAAGCCATCTATGCTGAAATAGAAAAGATGGAGCATGGTTTTGCAGCATTGGATCAAAGGATAGACAACAGAGATGCTACTATCACTGGAGATATCCAAGGAACAATACTAAGAATTAGAGAATGGATTGGACAGACAAAGGCATTAAGGCATGAGCAGGTCACCTACTTGAAATCTCTATTCACAAAAATGGTGATCTGGAGCTCAGATAATGCCAAGTTCCAGCAAAGGCAAAGGGACCACATGTTCAAGATGGATTAATCTCATATGACTTATATGGAGTTGCTCAAGGCTTAGCACAAATAAGAAATTCAGAGAATGGAAGCCGATGTTGAACAACAGATTAAGGTACTCCAGACAGAGATGAAGCTGAGACCATGGAGAAAAAAAAAAGAAGCAACCTACACACCACTCCCAGAAGACGAAGCTCCATGATCTTTCAAGTCTCTCTTTCCTAGCCAACAACAAATTCGTATGAGCTCCCGATACCCCTTCCCCATCAAACGGTACATCAACGAAAAAAACCTGGCTAAAGCCCCCGATGTCAATCTCTTTCGAACTTCTTTTATTTTCTCTCCACTCCTAGCCAAGATGCTAGGAAACGTCCTTGGAATACTTCTTCTGCAAACAACCACTCTATCAACATATAGTACCTACGAAAAAAAATATATTAATAGAAACAAATAAAAACATATATAAAATTTTACTGGAAAAAAATACCGTAAGAAACACCAACGACCCATTGAATTGTGATTTATTTGACGACACCCAATGAGCTCTATTTTCAACAAGTGCCTTCAAAATGTAATCACACCAACTTAAATTCCTAACATCTATCAGACAATTCAAAATAAGTGGATTCACATATCCACATGCGAAATTCCTAATGATAAGACTATCAACCAACAACAAAAAGTGCCTTCTAAACCAATTCTCACCGTCCACCCAATTCAACATTTTTTCAGAAACCTGCTTAGCTGTTATTTTTTAATCAGCCCTATCAAACAGACTGGGCCATTTGTCGTGCAAATCGCAACTCTCCCAGTTTTTCTTCTTCTCAACCCAACACCCTCTCAATATCAGACGCATCAATATGAATACGTTGGACACTGTCTAACAACAACTTACAACTAAATGGATTAAAATTGTCAACTAACCAAAAAATAAGATGAGATGGGAACTTCATAATATTCAGTGACAGCAAACTACAAAATCCCATTTCTACAACCGCATCCCTCTGTGCATCATTAAATGACTTGAGAGCTTCCACTATTATCCTAAGGTTAGACCTGGTTGATAACTTGGGTAAGAACTCTTCGGTGCAACCCCTCTTCCCACACCAGAACCTTTCACCCTCTTGCCCCTCCCATCATCACCCCCATCCTTAGCCTACCTTTTACCCATAGTTTTTGCCATCTAATTTACTCTGAGTGTTGTGAGAATAACCTGAAAAATATAAAATAATCATGTATTACATAATGCATAACATTTATTCTAAATATGTAATAAAACTCGGATAAATAAGCATCATATGAACATTGAAAATGTATTGATGAAAATGCATGCTAAATCTACATTATAATCAAACTAAATATGCAAAAGACAGACATTAATTATACACAAAATGACAACAATGACAAAAAAGATAAAATCACCTAAATTCAAATAAGATTACACTATAATCGAACTAAATAAGCATAAACATTCCGGGTAAAAAGCAAAAACCACTACAAATTAGACGTAGCAACCCCACGAAGCCCATGAGCACCACTGAAACCAAGAAAAATATTTGCAATGCAAAATATATACTCTAAATATGCACTCAAACTTAAATAAATATGCATCAACACATAACTAAATATGCATCAAAAATTAATGTGCTCTGAACAAATAACCTCAAAAATCTAAAACCACACATACACATACACCAAATACGCCCTACAAAATGCTGAAAACAAAACTAAATAAGCATGTAACAATGTGAGAAAACTCCGAAAACCCCCCAATCAACAAACCATGACCACTGGAAACCCAAACAACTACAAAAAAGGAAAAAAAAAACTCGTGAAAAACGATGAACTACGTTTTGTAACAACGAAACTCACAAGTTCGAGATATATGTTTTAGAACCTCCAAATAGCAACTCAAACAGAAACACATGAAACTCAAAAAAACCAGAATAAAAAATCGGGAAACACAAAAGAAAGAAGAAAAAAATACCTTAAATCATCGCGCCCTTCTTCGAATAATACACAAGCCCAAGCCCTAGATGGAAAGAAGAATGAGACGCCTGGCTCAGCAGCAGAGAACGATGTAATTGATTGGGAGTAAAAACTGAACAGACGTGTGTTTTGAAAGATAACTGACACCCAAAATCGCGGGAGAGAGATATGATAAGATTTTTTTTACTAATAATTGTTATTGAAATTATAATATTAACCCTGGATATTAATTTCAAAAAATATGAAAAATACGATATTGCCCTTACTAACCCAAAAACTGGAACCTATTACTAAAAAAACAAACAAATCTGAACCGTTATTAATTTATATCCAATGGTCATAAATAATCCATACAGTCTTACCTAAAGGGCTTGGTATCATTGAACCAATCCCTATACACACACATATACAAACTAACAACTTTCAAATGAGCTTAAATATTGAAGGATTCTAAAAAACATTCCTCTCTGTAAACGATTCTCCTTCTTCTCTCTGTGACGATGTTTGAGTAGTTGCATCCTGGGCTTTTTTCGCTTTTCGAAGGTGGTCTTGCGGCGACTCGAACAAAGAAGGCAGGTGGCGATAGGATTGTCGTAGGTGTTAATCTTTGGAGAGGGAGAGGCTATTATTTTTGGTAGTTTTGTTTCTTTTTTTTTTTGTGTTGTTATGTTTTTTCCTTTTTATGTATTTAGTTGTTTTGGTTGAAAGGCAAAGCTCCTAGGCGGGTAAGTGGATGCTGTCTTGCAGTGCGTGGTGGTTGCGCGTGCTCGATATGTGGGTAGGTGCGTGTGTTTTTTCTGTTTTTTGTTGTTCCGATTGAAGCGCGAAGCCTGTAGGCGGGTTAATGGTTATTGTCTTTCTGTCCGTTGTGGTTATTCGTGCCCGATTTGTGGGTGGGTGCGTGTGTGTTTGTTTGTTGGTTGATGGCTTCCCTTGGGAAGTGTTGTAGTCCTCATATGGAGGTGTGTTTTGGTGTATCTTGTTGTTTTTGTTGCTATTTTTCATTCTTGTCGTGTCTGTAGGAATATTTATTCTTGTTTACTAGGCCATTTAGGTGAAATTGTTCTCTTGATTCCTGATTGGATGATATTTCTTGTATCCAAAAGGGCTCCCTTTGTAACTTTTGTGTGTTTTATTATATTTTAACTATCCTTTTGTTAAAAAAATAAAATCTAACAACTTAAACACTCGTTTGGTTTTGTTAATGAGAGATGACAAAAAATTTGAAGTAAGATTTGACAAAAAATTAGGATTTGATAAGATTGCTCTATTCATGATTACATAATTTGGTCTAAATTGGTGTCTAGGATATTGGATTAAGGTACTTCTTTTTTAGTTTGATTACAAATTCGTTGTTTGTCATAAATTAAGTGGGATAATCTTGTAAATGTCTAAATTGCCCTATCATTTAAAATTAATTTATGATGAAATTGGAGCAACTTCCTTCCAAATTAAGTATACCAGGTTTTGTGAACTCTAGTTGGGGCCCTATCTTGCTACCTCAAATGATGATTTCTTAAAAAAAAAAAAATCCTTTGACTAGATCTTGTCTGTGGGTTATTGATCTTTGTTGGTTGATAGCTTTCATTTATTTTATTTTTTTTGAAAGGTGAACACAAGTTTTATTTAACTTCCGAAAGTACATCAGCCTGAAGGATACTCTCCAACATTGGAGGTCCTTTCTCAGTCCACAACAGTACAGAATCAATAACATCTAAAAAATGTGCTGCTTGATTTGCTTCTCTTGGTATAAAATGAAAACTATGGGTATCACAATCTGCAGCGACATGGATTATATCATCTCGAATGAGATCGCCATGGGTATCTTGAATCTCTTTACCTTGTATTCCCTGGACTGGATTTTGCCTGTATCTATTCTAAACCCCTCTATTGGATGGCTTTTTTAGTACTGACCTTTTTGGCTACCTCCATACTCCCAAGTGTTTTTATCTAGGGGTGTCAATTTGGGTTGGGTCCGGGTTCGTGGGTCCGGGTTCGCAGGTTCGCGTGTCGAAGCAAATGACCCGGACCCGACTATTTTAATTATTCGTGTCAAAATCTTGAACCCGGACCCGACCTGCTTATTTCACAGGTAACCCGGACCCGACCCACTTAACCCGTCTAATAAAATTATTTTAATATATATTTAATATTTTTAACTGAATAAATTTATTTTTTTCATAATCATACACTATTCGATGAATAAAAAATATTACAATTTACAACATACAAAAAAAAATGACATAATTGCGTAAATAACATAACATACTAATTATATTTTGAGGACAATATTCAAAAAGATATGCATAATAATAACAAATACATAATTAATGAGGTTTTATCATTTGAGTTTTAAAGATATTTCTTGTTTGTTGTTTTTTTCTTACAATTAATTATTTAATTATTTTTTTTTAAATTCACAAACGGGTTAGACGGGTTAAACGGGTCATAGTAGGTTGACCCGGACCCGACTGTTTAATTGACAGTTAGTCGGTCCGACCAATTTCGACCCGGACCCACGAAGCCTGGACCCATACCCATTAATTTCGTGTTAGGTTCGTGTCGGGTTTGCGTGTCGGGTCCTAAATTGACACCCCTATTTTTATCTCATTAAGTTTGGTGGCTTGTTGGAACCTCTTTCCTTTGGGTCTACTTGGTTCCCCAACTATTCTGATTGATCTTTTTAACTAAAGCGACCTTAGGGGGTTCTTTTCAGTTATGATCTCCGTTTTCCTTTCTGATGGGCTTTGTTGTTGCATTATTGGGCCCAACTGGTTAGACATTAGTCCCTCCCCTTTGGATATTATTGGGCCCAACTGGTTACACATTAGTCCCTCCCCTTTGGATATTTCTGGTTCCAACGAGGTATGCCTCGTCCTCAAATTGTACATTTTTCTGTAGATCATTCGCCACCCTTTTTCAAATGTTCTGTGGAGGGCCAGGATCGGGACCGCCCTCTCTCCTGGAATACTTTGTATATTCACGTTTAATGAATTTTTCACATTTTAATCCAAAAAAAGAAAAAGAATGACAAAATAGACCGTGTTGAGGATAAATCCGGATTATATAATACGGTGGTGGGATTTAGGATAAACAATCATGGAATTATGGGAGTGTTTGCAAAAACTTCTGCTTTTAGAAGAAGTGATTTATTATAGCAAAAGTAGAAGTAGTTGAGAATCAGAAGTTGGTAGTGTTTGAAAATAAAATCAAAAGTTGAGAATGAGAAGCTGGGAGTGTTTGATAAAAAAGTAGTAAAAATGCTTATTTATTTGTAAAATTCAAACTTGAAACAGAAGCAGAATCTAAAGCACCTCTCTCCTTGCTTTTAGATTCTGATTAAATGAAGTAGAATCAAAAGCAGAACTTGTTACTTGCAAACACTAAAAACTACTTTTTTTAAGCAAAAAAATAAAAAGCACTTATTTTAAGTGTTTGCAAACACTTCCTATATATAGCCCATAAATTCATGGGCTTAGGTCCAATCATGCGTTTTAATCAGATCAACAAAACATGAGTTGTGGCTTGTGTGAAGATAAAACATATTTTCTAGCCAAATCAAACAAGTCAATGAAGCTACACTGTGATTGTTTGTCCATCTTATTGGGCTCCACTCATCGTTGGGCTGCCTAAGCCCAATTCCAAATGAGCCCACCCCACCCCTCTTCCTACCTGATTCTGATTGAATTTTCAAAGGTTACCATTAAAAAGTAGTATTATCATTACAAAACTGTTCTGGTTTTATCTATTTCAAAGTTGTGGCTGTTTGAAAAATAATCGAAAAATGAACTCACTTCCATTTTCCATGGGGACATATAATCCCACTAATCACCTTACCATTGGATTAGGATTGCCAATTAAAAAGAACCTCCACTACATAGTTGAATCCTCTGCTGTCAAATTGAATGAAACCAAACATTCCAAAACAAGTTCAGCTTTTTTAAGCAGAAGAGAAGCACTTGCTATTAGTGGCTTCTGCTTCAGCTTTATTCAGCTTCTTAACCCGCAGCCGGAGCCTGCGGCGGCTGAGAGCGGCGCCGCCCCTCCATGTGAGTTCACGGCAGCTCCATCAGGGCTCGCGTACTGTGATAAGGTTATCGGGACCGGACCTGAAGCTGTCAAAGGGCAGCTCATTAAGGTAATTCTAGATATATATTTTTTCTTTAAAATTGTTGCATTTTTTTTCCTTTTTATTTGAGCTAAAAGATTTATAAATTCTCTATTTTTGGTGATTTATTTGGGGAAAATTGGCAGGCCCATTATGTGGGGAGGCTTGAAGATGGGAAGGTATTTGATAGTAGCTACAATAGGGGAAAACCACTTACTTTCCGTGTAGGTGTTGGTGAGGTATGTGCATTATTTAAAACTAATGGCCATTTGATTTTGTAGACAAACACAATATGTAACATTATTCAGGTCCCAACATTACTATATCATGTAATTCTTCCGAGTAACGCGATATTCGTATAATATTGTTCAAGATATTTAAATAATTTATACTTCAATTAGTTAAACATATATAGTCTAAAGTTTAAAACAAATGGCAGAAAACAGGTAGAATTAGACAGATATACACTCTTTTTTAATGGTCGTGCACTTAACACGGGGAACCTTATGTCTTGTAGATAATGAAATTTCATGTTCCACTTTTTTATTTCACTTCTCGATTTATTGTACAAGATGATTGAGATGTGTACTAGATGATGCCATAATTTTACGTTCATCCAATGCAATGGCATTGGAACATGAAGTTGAATAAAAAAGTTGAAAAGGAAATCTATTCTCAGACATGGATGAGATTTTCTATTTCAAATGGGTCTTCCATCCATCTCCTATTCTACGTACGGATGATTGCCATGTGTTTTTTCAATGGTCATTACTTCCCTTATAAACACCTACAGTTTATGCTTAGAAATTAATATGATAATTTATACACGTGACAATCATCCGTCCGGAGGAATAAATTGTTTCAATATTCATCAGTTACCTTATACATGTATGAATAGTTGGCTTAAGTAATTAAAAATGGATAACGAGCAGTAAACAAAACTCCAGACTATATCTTTATAGTGGCAATATAATATGTTGAGTATTATGTGCAATGTAGGTGATCAAAGGATGGGACCAGGGAATTGTTGGTGGGGATGGAGTTCCAGCCATGCTTGCTGGTAAGACATACATTCATCGTTCTTTTTCCAGTTTAAGTGAAGTATCCACTGCTCTAATTTCCTTTTTACGTCTTATTTAAGCAGTAGTACGTAGTTGATGCTGTACGTGTCAAATAATTTTGTAGGAGGAAAACGGCAGCTGAGAATCCCTCCGGAACTTGGATATGGCACGAGAGGAGCAGGCTGTAGAGGAGGTAATTCAAAACATAATCACACTATTTTCTCTACCGAAATATTATTATTATTTGTAAATACATGAATTTAATTGGTGGTGCAGGATCATGCATTATTCCGCCTGATTCAGTTCTTTTATTCGATGTGGAGTTCATTGGAAAGGTTTAGAAGACCAGAAACGGATTTTGGAGCAAGAGTACAAAGCGGTTGTGAATGATTTTTGCTTTTTTGGTCATCAAAGTTTTTTATATTTATTCTTGGAGCAAGAGCACAAGGTACTTCTTTTTTGTTTTTCCATAATCAAAATGCACGAAATTTGTATGTACAGGGATTTACTCCATATATTTATGGAGAGAAAAATTCACTTTTGGTCCCATTAGACTTACCCCCTGATGATTTTAGTCCCATTAGACTCACTTTTAGTCCTAAATCGATATTTTTGACCAAAAATAGTCCCATAGGACTCTGAAACTAAAAATCCGTTAAAAAATTAACGGAAACCGTTAGTGATGACAAAAATGGTCCCATAGGATCAAGGGCGGAGCCAGGGCGAATTAGTAGGGTGGGCCGATACACGAAAATGGGGTGGGCCGGATAGAAAATCCAAAAAAGAACAATACAAATTATAACTAAATTTTTTTTTTCAAAAAAAATCTAACTAAAATTTTTTTTTAAAGAAAAAGGGCTGGGCCAGGGCCCTGGTTGGCCCAGCCCTATCTACGCCCTTGCATAGGATATCAAAATTAAATTTTTAACGATAAAAATGGTCTCATAGGACACCAAAGTTAAATTTTTAACCAAAAATGGTCTCATTATTCTTTTTTTGGTTAAATTTAATATTATTGATGATAAATATTATTTTAAATTTTATATTTGAGTTATTTATTTAAATTAATATTGTGAATGTCCAACTTGAAAACTAAAAAAAATCTTTGTCCTTCAAATATTTTTCTAAAAAATATCTTTTTCTAGTGTGTTTTATTTCACTAAAACAAATTCTCTTACTTAAAATATTTAGAAAAATAAATAATTTTCCTATATATTTTTAGTTTAAATCACTTTTTGATTTTAAAAATACAAATAATTACAAAAATCACATTTACGTATTGAAAAATATATGTAGTTCAACTATCAATAAAATAAAAAAGTTTAAGATATTAAATAATTTCATAAATTTTAAAAATAGGAATTGCTTTTAAAAATTTTAGAAAAATACTATTAAAAATATTTTAGTAATGTCAACCTAGCTCACATTTTTTTCCATTTCCAAATATTTTACTTTCAATTTGACCGACTTGACCGTTAATTTTTTAACAGTGGGACCATTAGTGAGACAAGAAAAATTTTATGGGACTATTTTCAAGACATGGGACTAAAATCATCAGGGGATAAATCTAATGGGACCAAAAATGAATTTTTCTCTATTTATGGATGTTGGAATTTAAAGGAATATCAAAGCTACGATATCTAATTGCAGTACTCTACTAAGGTTGGTTTTTGACAATGTATATATGCAGTCAATTAAAACAGTTGCACAGGTAAAAGTTAGGGCTAGCCCGAAGGTTAACCGGGCTAGCCCGAAGGTTACATCTACTTTTATTACCTATTACTAGTAAATTTATTTTTCAAAATCACATCTCACTCATCTTTAAGTTTAACTTTATTAAATAAGCTATAAATTCTTGAAAAACTTCTTTTTTATTTGGCTTATTTATTACTTAATTTAGTTTTTCGATTTTTATTCTGAATAAGAAAATGTCACGTAGTTTTATTAGATTATTTAGGATATAAATTATATTTCTAAATAGTGCTAAATCTAATTTTATAATTTTGTTAATGCAATGTGATTATAAACTATGCATGACTTTTTTTCATAATGAATAGATTAACTTTAAATGTTAAACTTAAATGTTATATGTGCTCAAGTTTAAAATTTTAGATTTAAATATCTAACTTGAAAATTTTAACTTATAGCCATATGAGTAAGTACAAAAAAAGTGTTAATTTTTGGTAGCTTTAGTTATTATTATTTTATTTTCAAAATTTAGATGATAAATTATTTAATTTTATAAGTTTTTTTTTTTTGAGAAAGTAATTTTATAAGTTTGATAATGCAATTTAATTAGAAACTTTGCATTAGTTTTATTTTATGACGAATAGTTTAACTTAAAATGTTAAACTTAAATATTATATATATTTGATTTTAAATTTTAAATTTAAATATATAATTTTTAATTTTTCGACTTATAGCCCGATAGTAGCCCGTTTAGCCCGAAGCTCGCTAGGGCTGACCCTATAGGTCTAGGGCCAGCCCGTTTAATATCTCTAGTAAAAGTAGGCAAAAATTGCAAAATTAGTGTTGTATGTGGATTGACAAAATTAACTCTATCGTCTTATTTTTTTGAAACACAAATGCATTATATTAAGGGTGCTGGAAATCGTCCAGCAATGAATGACAGATAAAGTGAGGGATATGTTCCCAGATATAGGAATCACAGTTCATATTCTTAGCAAAACAAGCAAAATGATGGGCAACAAAATTTTGTTGTCTGTTGATCCAAAAAATGCCTAGATGACTTAGTTGAGCACGCGCGATGTAGATATCCTCCTCAAGAGTTGCACACGAGATAGGGAACAATGCGTCTTCGTTGGCGGCTAATATGATAGCAGCGGCATCGCCGTACATCTCCACCATGCTGAAATTAAATTGTTTCCCAAGGCACAAGACTTCCTTTAACGTAAGAGTTTCGACATCTTCCGCTTCCAATATGCCCTTGAATTTCTTGGAGATGCCATAAAGAAATACACATGTGGCATCAAAAATGACGCAGCCCACCCCTGCACCCGAACCAGAAATTGCCCCATCAAAGTCGATAGAAGGACCCTTCGGTTTCCTGGCTTTGAGACAGTCACTAGTGAGGTCTATGGATGGCTTCTCTGGCGCGCTCCGCACAGAGGCAAATTCCATAATTCTGTTATTAGCGGTGAGGACAACAGAGTATGGGTCTTCATGTATCTTTTTATTCCTTGAGAACCAAAGGCCATCGCAAATCACGCAGAAAAGGGCGCATAAGGTGTTATCCCAATTTGCAATTATATCTTGGCGCCACAAAGTGAAAGAGGGTTGATAGAACTTCAACACAAGATCCCATAAAGAAGCAAGCTTCCAAGTAGTGGAAGCAAATTGACAGAGGAAGAATGTATGGGTTGCATCCGGATTGTCAACTCCGCAGAAAGCACATGAGGAGGAGTTTCACATATTGTAGGCTTGGAGTAGGAATGTAAAAGAATCAAATATTCTTTATTCGATTCGCGATTCGAATATGATGATTCGAATTCGACAAATTCGAATAAGAATATATTTTCTTATTCGTATTCTTTTCGAATTCGAATAACAATACCATAATATTCGATTCGAATATACGAATAATATATATTTATATTATATATCACTTATAAATAGTGTTCTAAAAAGCGCTAGGCGCTAGTCGGGCGGCAGACTAGGGCCTAGCGCCTAGATGGAGCATTGGCGGGGTTAGGCGGGGCCTAATCGGAAGAATAACATAGGCGAATAAATGGGGCCTAGGCGGTGACTAGTCGGAGCTAGGCGGGGATTTTTAGAATAGTGCTTATAAATACATATATTATATATTAGTAAATGATATTTTATATATATATATATTTCATAATTCCTATTTTAGTTTTATTACCATCTAGTACTTATTTGATAAGTTTTATATTATTTAGAGTTTAATTTATAGTGTAAATTAATCATAATTTGAAGAAAAATCTATATAAAATAATTAGAAAAAACTGAATACGAATATTCGAATCGAATCAAATTTATTCGGATACATTGGTCGAATCAAATACGAATGCGAATATTCATTTATTAGTCGAATTCGAATCGAATACTGTGAATCTTCGATTCGATTTGATTCTTTTACAACCCTAGCTTGGAGAAACTCTGATGTTGGGATGGAGCCTAAGCAACAAACGCCATATAAAGAGTTTCACGTGTTGGGGTACTTTTTTTTCGAAACGATAGAATTTTATAAACTCATCAAACAGAACAAACAATTGCAAATCTTGTAACCAACTAGCTACACAATTCTGAACTAATTACATCCAAGATGGAAAATGGGAAAGTCATTCATGCGACGCATTTCCCTCAAGAGCAAACGAAGCTAACCTACTGCAATGAGAATTTTTTGAATAACAAACAAACAGAAAAGAGCTAGAAACAAATAGGGTATTCATCAAAAAGATGTCTTCGGCAATTGTCATATTTGCTACGTCGAAGCACAATTTATGGTTGAGTTTATGCACAATCTCCTTGACATCTAGGTGAATAGAAATTTGCTTCCATTTGAAATGTACCGCCTTCACAATTGCAAGTCTGACTGCCATTAGTGTTGCTCCCACTGAACTCGAAACAAAGTCTAGTAGAACACCAAGACAACAAAATATTGCACCCTGAATCCATCACAAAACCGCCCAAACCCACAACTCCCTCATAGACTTTAGAAGCACTGACATAAATGGAGTAATGTCCTACTTCTTCATCCACTTTCCTAGCAATCTGCCCAGATACAACACCATTTGAACTCTGCACCTGACCTTTTTTTCCTTGACCAATTTTTCCATCCATTTCAGTCCATTCCTCAATTGCACTCAAGATTACCTCATGTTCAGTTTTTTTGATCCCTTGAAAAATCCAAAGATTTCTAGATTTTCAAAGCCACCAAAGCATGTAAGTAGTTAATTGAATTCTATCCATAGCATAATCATTTTTATGCACCTTGCAAATTTGAAACCACCAATCTTTGAAATTATCTTGAGGAAACATAGGACCATCCCAAGTTAAAGGAGCAATTCTCCATACCATTTTAGCTCTGTCACAAGTGAAGAAAATGTGCTCATCTGATTCCTCTTCTTTTCCACAAAAACAACATCTAGGGTCCATTTGAACTTCTTTTCTCAGCAGTTGGTCATTTGTAGGGAAGATTTGATGTCAATACCTCCAAATAAAGTGCTTTATCTTCTCTTTAATCTGCAACTTCCAAGTAAGCTTTCACATAGCTTTAGAGTCATCTTTAGAACAGTGTGATTCAGCCCCATCCAAAGCCCCATTTCTAAGCTTCATTCTTGTTTTATACACAGATTTCACAGAAAAAACTCCCTTAGGATCAAAGTCCCAAACTAACTTATCCTTACCACCACATTGGCTAATAAGGATATTCAAAATACAAAGAGCATCATCAACTCTGAAGGTTTTAAAAATAAGCTCTTTATTCCAGCAGTTTTCATTCTCAATCATCAACTCTCTCACCCACACAGGTTGAACACTATTAGGACAAATATTCACATGCTTGAAGTTGGGGGTTTTAGGGAGCCAAGGAGAGTTCCAAATCTGAACAGATTTCCCATCCTTGACTTGATACCTAATACCCATTTTCAAGAAAGGAATGGCAGAAAACCAGCATTTCCACAACCATGAGTCAGAGTTGTGTGAGGTGATCTCCAGAAGCTTTTGATTATAGAAATATTTCCCTTTTAGAACCTGACTCACAAGAAGATTGGGTTCAGTGACTAATCTCCATAATTGCTTTGTTAAAAGAGCTTCATTATACATTTAAATGTCCTTAAAACCTAGCCCCCACACTCTTTTTCTAAAGCCATTTTCTTCCAACTAGACTAATGGATTTTCCTTTTTCCATCAACCTGACCCCCCCATCAGAACTTAGCAGCCAAACTACAGATTTTTTTGCATAAACCAACATGAACTTTAAAGCAGGACATCACATAGGTAGGTTAGGCACTAATCACAGCCTTCAACAGAACATCTTTCCCAGCATTACTAAGAAACCTATTTTTCAAATTATGCATCCTAGCACTCACAGTATCCAACAAAAATTTAAAAGTATCTTTTTTAGACCTCCCAATCCCCAAAGGCAACCCCAAGTATTTTGAAGAGAGATGCTCAGTAATTCCATGTAAAGTGAGGCAAACACTATTTCTTGAATCTTGAGGAGTGTTTTTGCTAAAGATGATGGAAGATTTTTCAAAATTTACCAGTTGCCCTGAGGTATCACAGTATTTTTGCAAAATATTTTGAACCAAAATGGCATGAGCATTGTCAGCTTTACAGAAAATAATGGAGTCATTTGCAAAAAAGAGATGGGTGATGACTAGGGAATGAGGACTTATTTTAATGCCTTGGAAACCAAGAGAGCATCTAGTATGCTTAAAGAGATTAGACAGGGCTTCAGAGAAAATAAATAGATAAGGAGAGATGGTCTCCCTGTCTAATGCCTCTAGAGGGAAAAACAAATCCAGATGGTTGCCCATTCAAATTAAAAGAGAAAACAGGATAACACAAGCCATAATCCAGGAAACAAACAGAGGAGAAAATCCCATTTTAACAAATTAAGATAGCTTCAATAAAAGACCACTCAACTCTATCAAAGGCTTTAGCCATATCAAGCTTAAGGGCCATAAAGGAATTTTTACCTTTTCTGAGGCTATTTAAGAAATGTATGCATTCATTAGCAATAACCATATTGTCAATAATTTATCTCCCCGAGATAAAAGCTGACTGGTTTTTGCTAATACAGAGGTGAAGAACAGGTTTAATTCTATTAGCAATTATTTTTGAGATCACTTTATAAGTGATGCAGGAGCATAGGTCTATAATGAGCCGTTGTGGAGGGTTGTTTGATTTTGGGAATAAGAGTGATAAGTGTTTGGCTTGTGGTTTTTGGGATCTTAGCATATTTGAAGAAATTTTGCACAGCACAAACAAACTCCTTTTTAATAGTAATCCAGAAATGCTGAAAAAAATAGGAGACATACCATCTATCCCAGGTGCTTTGTTAGGATGTTGATCCCAAAGTACTTTTTTGATGTCCTCCTCCTCAACAGGCCTGGTGAGATTGTGATTGATTTCAGCAGTTATGAATGAGGGAATACCATCCAGAGTGTCACTCATAGGACCAGGCATAGAAGATTGGAACAACTTTGAATAGGACTCAGCAATTTCAGCCCCCACTGTCTCTCTGTTGTTGCACATTGTTCCATCTTCTTTAACTAATCTTTCAATGCAGTTTCTTTTCCTCATCTGCATTGTGCATGCATGGAAGTATTTGGTATTCTTATCCCCTTCAAGCAGCTACTGCACTCTGGCCTTTTGCTTCCAAAAAGACTCTTCCTCCAAATAAGCACTTTTAAGCTTCTTTTTCTCCAAGGTCCACTCAGCCCAATCCCTCTCCCCTCCAAGGGTAACTAATCCATTCATGTTGTTTTTGCACTGATCAATGATAATGTTGGCATTACTCTTTTGAGAAGATTTCCATTTTAGCAAAACAACTCTACAGTTTTGAATTCTTTTTTGAATCTGGATGAGAGGAGTTCCAAGAACATGAAGGTTCCACGCTCCCTCCACCGTTGGAAGAATTCCATCTAATTTAATCCATCTAGAATAAAAAGAATCTATGCTTATCAGTTTTAGACCCCTTCTCATCTTCCAACACCAGTAGACAATGATCAGAAGAGTGCATTTGACTGTGGCAAACCTCAGCTGTAGGGAACTCAAGCAACCAATCTGGAGCAGCATACACTTTATCCAATCTCTCCTCAACAAAGCCCTCTCCAACTCTATTATTGGCCCAAGTGAAGGAAAGGCCTTTAAAAGCAATTTCTCCCATTTGCATATCATTAATGAAATTCCTGAAGCTTTTAAAGCTGCAATCTGGTCTAATTTTACCCCCCTTTTTATCCAAATTAGAAGCTATATCATTAAAAATCCCCCCTCCCCATAAACCACTTGGGCCCTTATTTGAACTTCTCATGCTTCAGATACTCTCATTGTAACTTCCTCCCACCCTCATCATTGCTGGTATGAATAAATATAGCCCAGTTTTTCGCCATCCTCCCTCTTCCAATGAAACACACCTCCAAACAGAATTTCTGACTTATAATCTCACAAATAGTAACCCCTTCAGTCCAACCCAGAAAAAGACCACCACTCAAACCAATGGGATCAAAGCAATGCCATCTATCATCCAATTTAGCTTTCTTGCAAACAGTAGCAACAAAATTCATTTTTTTTAGTTTCAGACAAAAAAAATAAGTCTGGAAGGTGGAGCCTTAAAGCTTCCTTGAACTGGGATATTGTAAAGGGTCCTCCCAACCCTCTACAATTCCACAGACATACATTCATTGATCATCGAGGAGCCATTCAAGGTTGGCACCCGCTATCTCTACTGTAGATAATCCTTCACCATTAGCCTTTGCATTCTTCTTATTTTTCTTACTAGGTAAGGTTTCCTCATCCATATTATCCTCTGAACTTCTCATCATTCTTTTGTTGTTATTGTTTTTAATTTTCTAAACATCAGAACTTCCCACTATGTCTTTTCCTTTCTTTCTCCCCCTCAATTTTGATGTGCTTCTCTTTTCTTGACTTGCTCAAATCACTTGTGGCCATGTTACTAATGTCCCTCAGAGGGATTCTGAGTTTACCAACAGTGACAGAAATATTAACAAGATCAACTTCTCCATTTCCCCAATCATTCCCATACGTAGCCCATGTGAATTCAAAGCACATAGGTTGGCACATATCCATAATAGACTCTGGAGGATTCTGTGCTTCATAGGATTTAGAGCATTGCCCTATACTGATGCCCTTCTCTTTATCCGAAACAATATTTTTCTGCTCTTCATCAAAAGTCAGTTTCGTTTCTGAAAGATTAGTTCTCAGTTCTTTCAAACTGCCATCCTCCATATTCAACATTGTGTCCTTCTGTTTCTCTGCAACATTCAAAGCTCCTACCAGGTTTTCCACTATAGGTTCATGCGTTTTCAGTGTCATGACTTCAGTTCCCTCTTTTCCTTGTATGCTAAGAATATAATTCAAACCTTTAATATTCACATCATTATCACTTTGAGTATCACCCTCTCTGGCTTGATTTTCCAAATCATCCATTTCTCTAGAATTTTTAGAGCTTTCAGAGCTCTGCTCCATTTTATTGTTCTTAGAAAAATTCCACCAATCTGAGGCCCTTAACCAGTCCCCAAACTGACCAGATTTAATATTCTTTCTTTGGAAATCAACCTTCCCAACTTCACAGCTTTTCTCAATGTGCCCTAGTAACCCGCAATAAAAGCAAAAACCAAGCAAATTTTCATATTCAAAATCGACCCAAACTTTCGATTCTCCAAGTTAATATGCGTTCCTCTTATTAATGGTTTTTCAAGGTTAAATTCAACTAATATCTTAACAAATCTTCCTTTGATACTTCCTTTTTCAGAAACAATAACATCTAGCACATTCTCAAAGGGTTTTCCTATTTTAAATCCGGTATCCACAGCAACCCAGTGAAGAGGAAGGTTCCATACCTCAATCCATAATTCCACGGTGTTGAGTTGTTCCACTGGTTTAGTTCCCACAACATCCCATGCTTTTAAGAGTAAGTATTGATTATCAAATGACCAGGGTCTGCCCTTTAAAACCTTCTCTCTATCCTCCATGTTTCTGAACACAAACTAGAATGTACTCTCTCCAATCTCCCTAATGGTGAATACCTCTCTGGTTTGCCAAATGGAGAATAGGGTACCTTTGAGACCGATGAAATTGACCTTCTTTGTACCATAGATTTTTCCCACCAGACTTCTCGAACACTCCTTCACACTGAGAGCAATATCCTTTTCTTCTAAGTCTATCCCCGAAGTTTATTTCTTAGAGAGAACAAAGTTATGTAGCCGTTCTATTGTACCCCCATCCATGTTGAAAACGAAATCAAACACAACCTCCCAGACCTGGAAAAGAAGAAAACCAGAGCGAAAAATAGAAGAGGGTTATCGGGATGAAAGAGAAAAAAAAGAAGAGCAATAGAACAGGGTTCACGGGTGAGAAAAGAAAAAAGAAGAAGAGCCGATTAAATGATGGAGAAGACAAATCTGACAATAGATATCGTTAATAAGTGCAAAGAGAATGAAGAACAATTAAGAACAAATATTCACCCTAATAAATGATGTTAATAAAAACAGAAAAGACAAAATGTAAGTAGTGATTTTGACCAAAATCCTTATTCCAACTCATTTTTCGGACATATTTTTTGAATTTTTTTGAAATTTTTGAAAATATTTGAAAAACACAAGAAATTGTACTTTTGCCTCCACACATATGGAACTGTGCACCACTCTACATACAGAGAGAAAATTCACACATAGTAAAACTATACATTTAATCCGCGTTGGGGTACTTGAAGATGCCAAACTGCAAGATTAGTCGTGTAACTTAGGAGGTTGACAAAACTGCCAAATTTCAGTTAAACTTTCATCGAAAATTTTTAAAGTGGCAGGAAATGTCACGTACACAATGCCTAATGGACAATTTCTGGCCAATTTTTAAAATTCCGGCAAAATTGCGAGAAATAGGACTTAAATTGGACAATTTTATTACTTACAAGATTAAATCAAAATTTTGAATTTGTGCAGGATCAATTTAGTAATTTTGATGTTTTGCTAAAAAGTAATATACATGTCATTGTTGGGACTTGGGAGTTCGTGGACACTATTTCTACCTATATTAATATGATATTAATAATTTTTGACACGGGTTCTCCTGATTTTCCTTTTATACTTGATCAAAAAATTCTCGACACTTATAAACTCACGACTATTCTCTTTTATAGGTGACGTGAGATATTGTTCAAACACCTTATGATCCTCTCCTTGAATAAAAGACCACTAATATCATATGTGAAGCATATGATTACCTTGAGATTTCGTTCTATTTGGTTTTAAACTCAACCTGAGTAAGAGCATACTGTTTGTCCAATAGTCAGTCTTAGGACCTGTGTGGTCGACGGATCGCACTGGATCTCGAAGTGACCCTGTTAAATTTAGATCGAACATCACTGAAAATTCAGCCAAAGGTATAGTCTATATTAAACAATTGAGTTAAAGTTTTTTTTTTGAGGGGAAAATCAAACATTATATTAGGAGATCATTTCCAAAACCGCAATGTCTACCAATTGATCAGGGAGGTCCCCAATTATTGGCTCATTACAAGGAAAATTAAAAGCAAAACGAGCTAACCGATGGGCAACTGAGTTACCCGAGCATCTAGTAAAGCTAGGAATAACAGAATCAAAATGAGAACAAAGTTTATAAATGTCTTTGAGGATATTTCCGAAATAAGAGAGGTCTTCCGAATGGCGCTGTAACTTGTAAACAATGAAATATTATCTGTTTCCACCACTAATTGCCTCACATTCATCTGTCGTGCAACCACGAGACCTTCGCGACATGCTAGAGCCTCTGCTATTTCAATTGACTCAACTGGCTTAGTTAGTCTTATAAGAGTATTAATCACTTCCATGCAATAGTTCCGAAAAACCACACTTAGCCCCGTTCCCTGGTTTTCCATAGAGGACGCGTCTGTATTCATCTTGATTGTCCCTTCCACCGGCGGGCTCCAGGTGTCACTTGCAGTATTTGGAATTGAAGCTCCCCTGCTGTTCGAGATTGAAAGATGGTCGGCCAATATGGACATAGCTAGTTGGTGGCACCAATGATATTCACAGTTTTTACCTTGGAAAATAAATTTGTTGCGTGCATCCCAAAGGGCCCAAAGTCACATAATGAACATTGAGTGACCATCAGAATCACCTATTGTGCGACTGGAGTTCATCCAATCCATCATACTACCCTGCGTCCCCTGCTACTTCTTTGAATCCTCAAAGGTGAGGTTGCCCAAAAATGCGACGCCCACACGCAATCCCAAAACACATGTTCTGAAGTCTCCACCACCTCTCCACAACGCGGGAAGGTCGAGTCAAGTCGAACACCTTTTTTTCATAACTCTTCTCTGGTGGGGATAATGCATTGGGCGCATCTCCAAGCAATAACTTGAACCTTTGGGGGAATATTAACACTTCATAGCTATTTCCACATGTCCGTGTTCGCCCCCGAAGACGATGGAATGCCATTCCGGCTCTCTATTTCCAACCTCACCAATTTGTAACCTGACTTGACCATATATCTCCCATCTCTCGTAAAATTCCAAACCATTTTATCCTCTATCCGGTTCAGTGTGAGGGGTATCAACAATATGGCCTTGGCATCTTCCGGGCCGAAAATCTCTTGAATTAATCCATTATTCCACCTCCTACAGTCCCCAACCATCAAATCACTAACCAGTAAATCAGCGAATTCCTCATGAGGGCGGGTCATAGGCTTAAAATTCGGACTATCCGTAATCTATGGGTCTAACCATACATTAACTCTCGAACCATCCCCAATATTCCATCTCATACCTCTACAAAGAATTTTTCTGCTCTCTACAATGGTTCTCCATATATAGGATGGATTATGGCCAATTGTAGATTCGAAAAAAGTTCTTTGCAGAAAGTATTTGGATTTTAATAATTTGGATAGAAGCTCTCGTTTCTAACCATGTGCCAACCCTGTTTAGCCAGCATAACTAAATTGAAATAATGCGTATCTCTGAAACTCAAGCCACCCTCGTTCTTTGGTCGGCAAAGAGCACTCCAAGCTCTCCAATGAATTCTCCGTTCCTCCTTGCTTTGTCCCCACCAAAAATTGCTAATGAGAGAATTGATTGTAGAGCAAGTACTAGCGGGCAAGGCGAAACAACTCATAATATATGACGGTATAGCCTATGCCACAGATTTGATAAAAATAATCTTTCCAACCGCTGATAGATATCTGCTTTTCCAATTTTTTAATTTTTTCCGGACCCTACCAACAACACTAGCAAAAATCTCCTTCTCTGATCTGCCAACCACTGCCAGAATGCCTAGATAAACCGCATGCTTTTCCACCAAGGGCACGTCCATTTGATTGGCCAGCTGTAGGAGTCTCTCGTGAGATAGACCATTCGTAAAAGAGATTTCCGACTTTTCCAAGTTAATTTTTTGACCCGACACCCTCTCATATGTGGCTATAATCTCCTTTGTCGTGTCAATATCCCTCGCATTCGCTCTCCCAAAAATAATGCTATCATCAGTGAAAAAAAGGTGTGAAATTCCCGGGGCTTGGCATGTCTCTTTGATGCCGTGTAGGCCACCCAAAAATTCCGCCATTCTAATCAACGATGAATATGCCTATTCACAAAAAAGAAAGAGATACGTGGATAACAGGTCTCCTTGTCGAAGCCCACGAATAGGTGAGAACATATCACTAGGTTGTCCATTTAAAAGAAGAGAAAAGGAAATTGAAGTCACACATTTCATAATGAGTGATACGAAAGATGACTCAATACCAAGCTTAAGCATAACTTCTTTTAGAAAATTCCACTCAACCCTATCGTAGGCTTTCGACATGTCTAATTTAAAAGCAAATGCACCCTGTTTCTTAGCCAGATTATTATTCATGTGATGGAAAGTTTCGAAAGCAAGCATGGCATTATCAGTGATCAACCTACCCGGGACAAAGGAAGATTGAGTATGATGGATGAGGTTCGGGAGTACCAATTTCAGTCTATTAGCTATAGTCTTAGTAACAAGTTTAAAAATGACATCACATAAGCTAATATGCCTGAAATCCGTGACTCTCATCGACTTCTTTTTTTCGGAATTAAGACAATGAAAGTATTATTAATCACACGAGGATTCATAGTACCGTTAAGAATGCTAAGCATAATAGAAAGGACGTCAGACTTAACAAAAGACCTGAATTTTAGGTAAAACAAAGCAGGCATACCGTTCGGTCCGGGAGATTTAGTGGGATGCATCTGGGAGAGGTCAGCCACTATCTCTTCTGCCTCTAAAGGGCAAGTCAAAAGCTCATTCATTTCCGCTGTCGCTTTTCGGTCTACTGCTTTGAGGGCGCGACCCACATCCAGTTGTGTTTCAGCAGTGAAAATGTTTTGATAGTACCCCCCAAACGTCCTAGCAATTGTCTCCGGCTCCTCGCACCACACCCCTTCATTATTTTTAATTCTATCAATTGAGTTCCGAGTGCGTCTCCCATTTGCTAATTTATGAAATAATCTGGTATTCTTATCCCCGTCTTTAATCCAGTTCGCTCTCGCCCGTTGATGCCACATTATTTTCTCCTTTTTATATAGGTCCCTTAGGCTCCCTTGAGCTGCGATCGATCCTGGATATGAGAGTTCTACGGGCCAGAGAGATGAGAATCTTGTAACTGGCTTTCAAGAGCTCTTATTTGTCGACCAATAGTTCCGAAGTGACTATTCTCCCATGCTTTTAGGCTCTCACCACATAATTTATTTTTTTCTTCCAACTCCCTCAAGTCAGTGGCACGCCCCTTGTTCTCCCATGCCTTCTCAACCACTTTTACACACGATGCATCCTCTAACCACATCGCCTCGAAAAGAAAAATCCATTTTCGAGCCTTATTTAAGTTCCTCCTTGCCATCCGCGCCCATCTCCATGTAATAAAAATAGGGCAATGGTCGGATTCCGTCCATGGTAGATGTTGGATATTGTAGTGTGGATATCGCGATAGCTATTCTACGTTTCCCAGACATCAATCCAGACGTTCTTGGATGTTCGCCTCACCCTCTTGACCATACGTCCGTGTATACGAGAAACCATTATAGCCCAGATCGTCTATATTCGCTTGTTGAATCACATTGTGGAATGCGTTCGTCTTATCTTCGTCCCAAGTTCGTCCCCCTATCTTTTTGAAATTGTATAGAATTTCGTTAAAATCACCCAAACAAAGCCAGCTCCCATTATTCCCATCAATAAGGCTCCATAAAAGGTCTCATGTACAGTGTTTAAAATCTTCCTCTGGCCAGCCATAGATCCCCTTAAACCACCACTCCCCATCTCCATTTGTAATGAAACCATCTATATGATGTAGTGATTCTAATCCCACACAAAAACTATATTCATCTTTCCATAAAGACAAAGACCGCCCCGTCGACCACCATTCGTCCTATCACAATCTACTGAATGTATACCAGCAAAACCCAGATTTTTTGTATTTTCCACAATTTCTGAATGACATAGTTTGGTTTCCATAAGGAAAACAAACTCGGGATCTTGAGAATTGATGTATCGTTTCAGCACATTAATTGTTCGTGGGTTCCCAAGCCTACGACAGTTCTAGTTTAGGAAACTTATTGGTCCCGGCAGGGCTGCTTCCTTGCAGCCTCTACCGATAAAACAAAATTGTAGGGGACATCAAAAAAACCAAATTCCTTCAGCTTCTTATTGCTCTCCGCTATCACGTTGGCAATTTCTCTAGAGTCATTTGAAAGGGTTCTTTTCGAGGGGGTAGAGGGTATTGTCACTTCTATTTGGGTTGGGTATTTGTGGATATTTGGGCATGAGATTGGTTAAAGGGGATTCGGGTTTTAGTGGGGTGAATAGGGTCTGTCAGGGTTTTTGTGGGGGACTTGGTGCATGTAATTGGCCTTTTGTGTTGCATGGGCGATTCAGATGGTTGAGGTAGGGTGGGGTCCTTGAGCTTCAGTGGAGTGGGAGTCAATTTATGTGTTTCTTGTGTGGGTGGAATGTGCTGATGGGGTTTTGGTTCGATGGCTAAGGTGGGTGGGGAGGTTTTGGTTGTTTTTTATAGTGTAAAGCTATGTCATGTTTTCTCGTTGATATTTGTGATGGTTGCTGGGGTAGGGGTTGTTTGATACATGTTTTTATCTTAATTTTGATGATTTTATTTTGTCACCAAAACAATGCTTTTAAAGGTTGTCCAAATACTCCTAAATGATTTAAAATGGTTTTAATATTTTTCCTGGAGTATTTCCTCAAGTTTATTTTTGATAATAATGGACAACACTTTTAATGATTTTATATCAATGGATTTTTCTCCCAAACAAGGTTCCTAAATGTTGTCTAAATACTCTCGATTGGTTTAAAATGTTTCTACTAAATTTTCGGAGTATTTCTTGGTTTTATTTTCGACAAAAATTGGACAACATTTGCCTCGTGGTCGACCTGGCCGCCCCTATAGGGCAACCCGTACTGAAGATGTTTTTAGAAATAGAAAATGAGACGGAAGGAAAAACAAGCGGTCGACCAGTCGCCGCACGGGCGTCGGCCGTCCGGTCGGCCGTGGTCGCCGCGAACATCGACGACCGCACTGCAAGTTTCACGTTGAAACAGAACTTCTTTTCTCCTCTTTTTACACTTAGGGGGACCCGGTTGAGGCAGGGTCGACCGGTCGGCTTCACGTCGGCCGTCGCCTGTTGTAATTTTCAAAGTGTTCTCTTTTTCTCTTATTTAAATGCGGCCAAGTGCATCCTGTATTGGACAAAAAAAATATGACCGTTTGACGAGACACATTTCCTTAAATTGTGGGATTGATTTCTAACGGCTATATTCTTGATTTTAATTGTATTTTTCTCAGAGATTTTCAATCCCCAAGAGGAGCCTATGCTTGATCAATCATCTCCTATAAATAGAGGAAGTTTTGGAGCAACCAAAATAAGAATTGAGATACAACACAACAAGATACACTTCAAGCAAACACTTGGTCTTTCATTGTTATTATTCTTGTTGTAAATTTGCACTAGCTTATCACTTTCACATCTTTGAGGTCTAGGCTATTCTTGATTACACTTCGCACTCAAATTGTAATATTCATTATTGAGTTGTAATCTTGATTTTTGGTTATCATTCAAACACAAGATATCCTTGTGAGTGTTCTTGTGGTAAGAGCACACTTGGATGATCTAGGTGATAGGTGAAGAAGATTGTGGTAATCTTCTTATTGAGGTGTTGAAGAATTTGGTATTCTTCAAGGTTGAAGATTGTGGTAATCTTCACAAGGTGCCGTTGAAGGAAGATTGTGGTAATCTTCAAAGGGAGATTGTGGTAATCTCCAAAGGTGTTGTTGAAGAAGAGTGTGGTGCTCTTCAAGGTGTTGTAAGTTGAATTTGTATTAATTTTGGTAATTAATAAAATTCTTTTTCTTTTCGAAATCCATCCCTGATATCTTTGGGGTGGTAGAGATTAGGCCCTGGAGGTGGGTTGAACCTCTTTAAATCGACGTGTGTTGTTTACATTCCGCACCTTTATTATTATATTTGAGCATTCGGTTTTAAAAAGAGGGCGAAATCGAAAAGATGGAGATAATCTATTCACCCCCTCTAGATTATCGTAGCGCTTGGACTTACAAGTGGTATCGAGCCAAACTCTTTGGCAAGCTCGTTTCACATCGCGAGTGAAGAGAAACGATCGACGGCTACGAACGAAGCTCATCTTTCCGGCACCTCCACCACCAAGCCACCACTATTTGATTCCAAGAATTTTAATTTTTGGAAAGAAAGAATGGAATGCTATCTACAAGGTTGCGGGTTCGACATTTGGAACACCGTCATTAATGGAGAATCCATTCCGACGAAAGATACACCATACACCTCAAAAGGCTTCAAAAAGCTCAATGATGAAGAAAAGAAAATCATCTCCTTAAACGGTAAGGCTTTAAATATTTTGTATTGTTCATTTACTAATTTAGAATATGAACATATTGTAGGAATAAAGTCGGCACATGAAGTATGGCAAAAATTAGAAGCCATCTATGGAGTATTTGCAAATGAAAGGAGTCAAACAAAAGCATCTACTTCTCAAGATCATACAAGCTCAAATCTAAGGAATAAGCCTCCTACAACTTCCAATTATGAAGAAGTTGAATATTGTTTTATGGGCATCAATGAAGAAAATGAGGTATGTCTTAAACCCTCTACTTCCTATGATATTGTCATTCAAAATGATTATAGTGATTTACAAAATGATTATGATGAACTTCAAAATGAATTCCAAAGCTTACTTGTTAGATACAAAAATTTGAAAAAGGAATTCAATATTTTGAAAAATGATAAGGATAGTTTATTTACTTCTTATGAATCACTATCATGTGCTCACACCACCACACTTGACAAGGTTAGAAACCTTGAAAAAGAAAATAGTACTCTTGTTGAGAATATTGATTGCATGAAAAAGGATTTATTAAAATCCAACTTGAGTACCAATAAAATGTCCAATATTGTTGATATTCATAATTGTGATAAAGGACTTGATCATAAGCCTAATGTTGTTAATCATATGAAAAAGGATCAAGTCACTATGCATATTGGTCATTATGCTCCTAGAATTATTACTTGTTTTTATTGTGGCAAAAAGGGTCATACGGCTAATTCTTGTCGGGCTAGAAATAGCTCTAAATATTGTTGGAGACCTAAAAGTCTCAAAGCTAATCTTAAAGGACCCCGAACACATGAGGGTACCACAAAACAATGTGCTATTAGGTACCCGACAAAGCAAAAATCGGAGAAAATTCATGCCACCAAGAAAACATCAAATGAACGTTTCATTTGATCAAAGAAGGAGAAACCATCAACCATGGGAAGGTAACCAAACTTGGAAATGGAGAAGTCATCATCAACAAAGTGACTTCTCAATGGGAAGATATCATCAAAAATGGGAAAGACACAACCCATGGAAACGGCGTAATTGGTAAACCGTATCTCCCCATTTGTATATGCATTTTATTTTTAAATCTATGCATACTTTTAATTGTGTCTTAATTGCAAAATGAATCCTCAAGTATTTATTTTTAATATAGGTCTCTTATACATTTATGAGTTTCAAATTTTTTAAAAGAGACCTTGCATGATTTTCTAAAACTCTTGAGCATTTTATTAGACTTATGTGGCTTATTATCTCTTATGAAATCTTATAGCATAAGCTCTTTTGATATCTCATATTACTTGCCTACACTTGTATTTTCTATGCAAATGTTGTCTAAGAATTGTGTAGGATACATATTTCATACTCATTGGCTATTACGTCATCAAGTTTCTTAAACCATCGAGGTATGTCTACTCGTATTTTTCTTTAAACTCGATTTTATGCTTATGCACATATCTTTCAAGATATTTCATTTTGATCCCTTAAGTGCCCCTAATTGATCTTGCAAATATTTTCTTTTAAAAGGCACTACGTGTTTAGTCTCGATTTTATCGTTTATATGTTTTCCCAAAACCCATATTTGTTGGATATAGTCCAAACTTATATTTTTGCAAAGTTTTAAAACTTTTGGGGTAAAAAATAGAATTTTGGAAAATTCTCGAAAAAGAAAATTGCCTTTGGGACGGTCAAAGCGAGGGCGACCGCGCCCACCACCTCGGCCGTCGCCCAGGCTATTTTTCCTTGGTTAAAATCGTCTGTCTTCGTTTCTTTAAACAGACGCGAAAAAAATTGTTAAAACCCTATAGCAACATTTTTTCCCCTTTTCTTCAAAATCTTCAATTCTTCATCATTTTTCACGATTTTTGTTGCTAATCGTCTTATTTTCACAAGAATCTTACATATATGGCTCCCCCAAAGAATTCCACACTGGCGAAATCCCATCTCCAAGCGTAGAAGGGGCGGAGAGAGTTCGTCAAGAAATCGGCAAGAGGAAGCCGAACAAAGGGATATTCGAGCCGCTCAAAGAAACGTGGCTCGAAGGTGATGATATTCAAAATCCCATTCTCTCTCGGGCCCAAATGCAGAGCTACGCGAACGATTTCGCTCCAAAATTGCCGTTGGGCGAAAGGTAAAAATCCTTTGTTACTCAAGCCCTAATTCCCACAATGTTCTTAATTTCATTCATAAATATGCGGAATGGTATTATGAGGACTCGGAATGGGAGGAAAGTCGATTGCTCGGACTAAAATGTGTCGTTTTAGTTCATTTACAAATGAGTATCCTACGATTAGAGGATTTTTCGAGGAGCAGGGTGGATGTATTTATGGGAACATGCTTATGTCTTGTATGATGATGATATTATCCAACTCTTTTATGCCATATGTGGGTCGAATATGATGTTGAAAGGAAGCCTATAGCCGTATATTCTCTTATAAGGGGACGTCATTTTAGATGGACTCCCAATGATATTTGCTTGGTTTTTACGTGTTAGAGAAGGTGGTTGGGATTATTTCTCTTGTGGGACTTGGAATGATGAAATGTTGGGGGTGTCAATGAAAGAAGTGAAGACGTGTTTGGGAGTATTGCCAAAGTACTCTTTGTTGGCAATGACACTTGAGCATCGTATTTTGTCGGTCATTGTCGCATATTGCATTTGTGGTAAGTCGGGAAAGATGCCTAGCAACATGGATTATTTTTGACGTATAAGATTGCTAGGAGGGAACCACTTAACTTTGGTGCCATACTTATTCAATGTCTAATCGAGTCCATCACTCAAGGTAATAAGAAGTTAGTTATGGGAAATTGGTTTGTAAACTTCTTATTCAATCGGGACTTCCTTCGTCGGAGTTTAACTCGGAAGTTTTTCAAAATGACTTCGACATTGATAATATCTCCCAAATAGTCACGATCGCAAGAATATGGACATCCCACCAACCAAAATGGCTAGAGGAAGAGGTCAAGAGTCCCCGATCCTAATGACTACTTTGATGACACCGAGGCCGCAAGATTGGCGGAAGAGGGTGAACCGAGCAATCCGGAGGGTAATCCGGTGCTCAACCGCCTAGAGGTATACTGGCGAATTTGATGAGATGAGGGCTTTTCATGAGACGAGGTATGAGGCTTTGGAGCAAAAGACCTCCAAAATGCAAAAGTCTATCGGCAAGTTAAAGAAATTCATCAAGGACTTAATTCCCGGATCTTGCTTCTCCTCGGATGAGGAATGATGTTACCCACCCTTTACTTTCTAGCATTTTCATTTAAGTTGCTTTGTACTTTTATGAACTTTTGTAAAACTCATTTGTACTAATGATATTTGCTTGTTTTTCTTAAAAGGGTTAAAATTGCAAGTTGATAATGACTTGTGGATGATCATGACTTTGATGGAGTATTTGATGGTAAAAATACTCTTAAGCATTGTTTGATTATTGGTATGAAGTACTTGATGGTAAAAGTGCTTCTCTTAATGTTTTGACCTTTATGCTTAATTGGATATGTTGAAATTTTTGACATTTGATACATATATTGTGTAAGGCATGACTTATTACTTGGTAGATGTTCTATTTTTTTTGGCATTTGTAATGCCTTGATCATTCTTAGCTTATCTCAATTGGGTTGAACCCTTGAGAATCTACTTTGAGCTCCTTACTTGATGAACTATTGTTGCATTTGTTGCATATGATCTTTTTTGAGCTTTGGAATAAGGTTGATTGATGATATGAAAATTTTTGGCTTGAACCATTTACAAAGGTTATATACAACCTCTTTTATTTTTCACGCACACAAGGTGTTCGTTGTAATGTCGCAATGAAACTTCCAACTTCTACATAATTCTCTTGCTTCAAAATGTCCTAAAATCTTTTTTGAAATCATGTTTTCAACTTACTAATGAGCTTATGGATCTCTTATGGATTACTATGCTTTAATTGCTCAACGGTTATTAAACCGTCCCTTTGGCGCGCTTTGATATTATTGTATGGTGTTTTCACCATCCTAACATTCTTTTTGATGATTCCAAAGGGGGAGAAAAATAGGATATTGGCTCATTAGCTCAAAGAAGCTAATAAAAGCTTGTCATAAAAGCTATAAGCTATGGCTCATAAAAGCCATAAGTTGTGATTTGTTCTTAGTCCAATTGTTGCTTGATGGACTTATAAAATTGATTAATGATGTTTTGTAACAGGGGGAGCTTATAAGCTCTTAAACAAATTGTAAAAGCTAAAGCTTTTAGCTTATGGAAAATTGCTTTTACATTATTCTTGATATGCTTGTTGATAGGGGAGCTTGTGCTTATTATTGAAAAATATTTACTCCCTACTTGGTTGCTTTAATATTTTTGGAAATTTTGGTTGCTTCCAAACGGTCAAATGTTTTTACCGGAAAATCATTTCTAAAATTGCTCTCTTAGTTTGTGTAAAAATTGTTTTGGTTTGTAATCATCAAAAAGGGGAGATTGTTTGATACATGTTTTTATCTTAATTTTGATGATTTTATTTTGTCACCAAAACAATGCTTTTAAAGGTTGTCCAAATACTCCTAAATGATTTAAAATGGTTTTAATATTTTTCCTAGTATTTCCTCAAGTTTATTTTTGATAATAATGGACAACACTTTTAATGATTTTATATCAATGGATTTTTCTCCTAAACAAGGTTCCTAAATGTTGTCTAAATACTCTCGATTGGTTTAAAATGTTTCTACTAAATTTTCTGAGTATTTCTTGGGTTTTATTTTTCGACAAAAATTGGACAACATTTCCGCCTCGTGGTCGGCCGGTCGCCCTATAGGGCAACCCGTACCAAGATGTTTTTAGAAACAGAAAATGAGACGGAAGGAAAAACAAGCGGTCGACCGTCATCGCAGGCGTCGACCGTCCCGGTCGGCCGGCGCCCGGATCGATCGGCCGTGCAAGTTTCACGTTGAAAGCAGAACTTCTTTTCTCCTCTTTTACACTTAGGGGGACCAGGTTGAGGCAGGGGCCGGCCTAGGTCGGCCTCGTCGGCCGTCGCCCTGTTGTAATTTTCAAAGTGTTCTCTTTTTCTCTTATTTCTATGCGACCGTCGCCTGTGTATTGGCCCGAAAAATATGACCGTTTGACAAGACACACATTTCCTTAAATTGTGGGATTGATTTCTAACAGCTATATTCTTGATTTTAATTGTATTTTTCTGTAGATTTTCAATCCCCAAGAGGAGCCTATGCTTGATCAATCATCTCCTATAAATAGAGGAAGTTTTGGAGCAACCAAAATAAGAATTGAGATACAACACAACAAGATACACTTCAAGCAAACACTTGGTCTTTCATTGTTATTATTCTTGTTGTAAATTTGCCTAGCTTATCACTTTCACATCTTTGAGGTCTAGGCTATTCTTGATTACACTTCGCACTCAAATTGTAATATTCATTATTGAGTTGTAATCTTGATTTTTGGTTATCATTCAAACACAAGATATCCTTGTGAGTGTTCTTGTGGTAAGAGCACACTTGGATGATCTAGGTGATAGGTGAAGAAGATTGTGGTAATCTTCTTATTGAGGTGTTGAAGAATTTGGTATTCTTCAAGGTTGAAGATTGTGGTAATCTTCACAAGGTGCCGTTGAAGGAAGATTGTGGTAATCTTCAAAGGGAGATTGTGGTAATCTCCAAAGGTGTTGTGAAGAAGAGTGTGGTGCTCTTCAAGGTGTTGTAAGTTGAATTTGTATTAATTTTGGTAATTAATAAAATTCTTTTTCTTTTCAAATCCATCCCTGGATATCTTGGGGTGGTAGAGGATTAGGCCCTGGGGGTTGAACCTCTTTAAATCGACGTGTGTTATTTACATTCCGCACCTTTATTATTATATTTGAGCATTCGGTTTTAAAAAGAGGCGAAATTGAAAAGATGGAGATAATCTATTCACCCCCCTCTAGATTATCGTAGCCGCTTGGACTTACAGGGATTTAGTAGGTGATGTCGTGAGTGATAGAGATTCTAAGGACTTGTGGATGATGGCTTTTATGGGACTGGTGAGAATATTGATCATGTGTGAGGATTGGATTGGCTGGGGGTGGTTTCATTGAGTGATGAATGGGTGGGTTTGGTTAGGGATGTTGGGTTATTTGGCAATGATGGGTAGGAGTGTTTTTGGGTTTTACCGAACAGATTACGCGAGGTTAGATTTTTTGCTAGGGTGTCATGGGTTAGGGTTGTATGCTTGAGCAGTGATGTTTTAAGCTATGGGCCATATTTCATGATGGTCGTGTCCTGGCATTCGTTCCTATCATACATCTCACAGTTCTGGAAAAAATGGCCAATGATCTTCAGCCTTAAGAATTTTCCAAATAGACCTTCTATTATGGTGTTTAGAGTTTCGAGATCTCCAATTTGGTGTGCGAGGGCTCGAGCCTTATTCGGGTTCATACAAGCTACCGGGACATCATACACCCGGATCCAAAATGATGCCCTCGTAACTTGCATCAAGGACGGTTGTTCGTTCTCTAATAAATTACGAATCGCAAACAATCCCCCATCGAAGTGCCACAGTTGGTTGGCTAAAACCCAGTCCCTATCCATCTCATTATCGAATTTAAAGAGGATAAGATCTCCTCCCCATTCTCTTGCAGTTATCGAGTTTTTAGCCTTCCAAGATTTCTTCATGACTTCGATCAAATAATACGCCTTCCACGCTTTGTCAGTATATAATTTGCCTACCAAACAGAAGGAACTCTCTGTAGTCCGCCCTTAGCCCCCAGTATTATTATCATCAAGATCGACCACAGCCTCCTCCAGATCGGTAAGATCCTCCATCGTAAAACCCTACATTGGTGCCGAAACCTGTTAGATATGGACAACCCCTTCAGCAAGTAGACCTGAAAAAGAAAACAACAAAATTGGATTAGATTTGACTGCTCTTCTGGAGGCAGCATGAAATAGATGGTACCCAAAGAAAAGGATAAAAGGAGAAAAAACAAAAAACAAAGAAAGGAAAAGAAAAAAGAAAAAGAAACGACAGATGGGTGGTGAGATGCGAGGGGAAAGAAAAGAAAGGAGTAGCGCGAATAGAGATGAAAACAGTTAACCGGACGGCATCCTTGGGGAGACCAGGATAACGATAAGGAGAAAACCTAACAAAACCCTAGGAGGTGACAAAACCCTAAACGGTGAATGATTGTCTTGTTTGTTTGTTATGTAGAAAGATATAAATGACCTAAACTTACTGTTTTGGCCAAAAGAATAAAGAATTATTTGGTCCAATTAAGGTATACGAGTAGATGAATGATTGTCTTGTTTGTTATGTAGAAAGAGATATGTGTTCCAAACTTGACAATGAACAACTTTTTTGGAGCACTTTTCAAATGAAATTTTGGATCTAAATTCCATTTTCCATATAATAATAGTTGTGTGGTTGTTAATTTAGAATTAACTTTTAGAAAAATTACTTCTCCTAAAAGTCAATTCTAGAGAAGCCGGAATTGGGGAGTATGAAAACACGCGAAGAATTGTTGCAAGGTACAACCTTCAAATTTACCTTTTTTTATTGCAATATTTTTAAACTTTTGGCCCGTCAATGGCCCGCCAAAGTCCTTGTTACACCCATGCCAATAGAGCTCACTTATCTCTACAATGGTATTGATAAAACACATCGCATATCCAATAGAACCCAACCATAGGTCCCATTGTTCAGCATTGAGAATTTTTCTCTACATGACTAAGTTTAGCACCGAAAATTGTTCTCTATATGACTTAACCACCAGAAATTCACATGACTAAGTTTGGAATATAGCTCTAATACCACTTATTGGGAGCTTATGGACACTACATGTTTATGTCCATATGACTAGAATTTCATGATTTTGCTTTTGAATGTAAACCTAATTATTGATCTCATATATAACGAAGAAAATATTTACATATGACTAGTCTTGTTTCTAATTAATATGCAATATGGTTCGTAAATCTATTCAGAAATAAAGTTGGGTAAACATGCCTATCAAGCGCTCAAATTCAACTCATCTTTATGACAAATATAAATATTTAAAATCAACATATGTACCCAATTCATTGATTTGTTGAACTTGAATTGAACTGAAAATTAATTTGAATTGATGGAGTGGTTGAAGGGAAAAAAAGGGATTCCAAATTAGGGGTGTCAATGGGTTGGGCTCGTGGGTTCGCGGGTCAGAATAAGCCAACTCGGACCCAACTTGTATAATTATTCGTGTCAGAATCTTGAACCCCAGACCCGACCTATTTATTTCACAGGTAACTAGGACCTGACCCGTTTAACCCATCTAATAAAATTAGTTTTATATACATTTAATATTTTCAATTGAATAAATAACTTTTTTAAATCAATCATTATGACACACTATTCGATCAATAAAAAATATCACAATTCATAACATGCAAAAAAAATAATAAATAACATAACATGTTAATCATATTTTGAAGACAACATACAAAAATACATGCAAAATAATAACAACATATATATTGATTAGGTTTTAGCATTTAAGTTTTAAGGACTTGTCTAGTTTTTTTATTTTTTCTTATAATTAATTATTTACTTTTTTTTAAAAAAAAATTACAAATGGGTTAGACGGATTAAATGGGTCATAGCAGGTTGACCCGAACCCGACTTATTTAATTGGTGGGTTATTCGGATTCGACCCGGTCCCATGAAGTCTGGATCCATACCCATTAATATCGTGTTATGTTCGTGTCGGGTCTAAAATTGACACCCCTATTCCAAATCCATGAACAATCAATCCTACAAGCGCATATGGCTCTTTTACTTATTTGTTCTCCTACCCTTAAATTTGAGCTTCCCCCTTTTCTCTCCCAAGGTGATTTTCAATGTTCTTAGTTTTCTTTTACGAATAAGTATGTCTTTAATATGTGGATTTTGTTTCAATTTAATAAGTGTGTCCTTATATGTGGGGTTTTTTAGTAGATTTAGATGAGTCATTACCCATTGATTCGTGACAGAAATAAGATTAATTTCATTGGTATATGTTTTGTTCAGTGTCTTGATTGCGATTTTCTGATTTTACGGATCAGTTAGATCTATTTAGATTTAAAATTGTGTATAGGTTTATGATCTGTATGTCTTGCAACTATTTTTTTACTCAATGTTGAAATCAATTGTAAGTTTTTTTTTTTAGAAAAATTGTAAGTTTTTTTGGATGAAGGAAATTTATTTTGATTTTCAAAAGAAAATATTGAGCTTCTTATCTCTCCCTTAAAAAAACAAAGCACTCACTGATATAATATCAAATCAAATTTTTTTTTCTTTGAGAATGTTCACAATAAATCACAAATAAGATCAAATCAAATGTTTTTCTTTGAGAATGTTCACAAGTAATATCTTTTTTATATGTAATTTTGTTAATAGTATCAAATAATTGTTTAAACTAGGGAGCATACACAAGTAATTAACAATATTTTAGATTCCGATAATTATTACCCCATAGAAAGAAGAGCAAGTCTCTTGTGAGACGTTTCTGAGATCTAAATCAAACCAGTGAGACGGACCTCCTAAGGGCTCCGTCTTGAGAACATGAACCATGAAAATAAATTTAAAAATAATAATGAACCATGAAGAAACAAAAATAAACCCTAAAAACATGAACCATGAAGAATAAACCCGAAAAATAAAAATAAACCCAAAAAATAAAAAAATAAACCCTAAAAAAACTAAAAATCCTAAAACCCAAATCAATTAAAAATAAACCCAAGAAACAAAATAAACCCTAAAAAAACAAATATAAACCCTAAGAAAAATAAATTTTGAAAAAAAAAACCTTTAAAACTTTGTGTAAGGGCTCCGTCTCACGGATCTAAATCCGTGAGACCGTCTCACGCAAGTTTTTGCCTAGAAAGAATGTTCACAATTATTGTAATTTAAATTTTATCCCAATGAGGTAATTAACTCATAGAAAGAATGTTCACAATGAAGAAATTTTAAAATACATATATGTATAAGTAAGAAAAATGAGGGCAGGAGGATAAAAAAGAGTTGCCGTATCGTACTTGTGCTTCCCTCAGATTTATAAAATATTGTAATTTGGACTAACCCTTCATCTCCGGTGGTGGTACCCATATGCAACTATATGTGGTTCACGGGAAACTGGAAATCCAGCCAGCCAATCGCCTTTCACTATTTGATACACCCTACCCCACACAATTATCCAGAGACCATAGATTGTTTCCTTTTTTCCTTTTATAATACCAGTTATACATATACGTACGGTACACCCTTCATTCGAAATATATTTCTATTTTGATCTAGTACAAATTTTATGTGACAAACTGATGCGGACAGAAGCTACGAACAAATGAATAAAGATCCTACCATAATAAAGATAAACTAAAATAAAATATTTCTGAACACACAAATCGCTATCTAGATTAAATATAAGATATTTTAAAAATCCTAAAAATAATTAATTCGATATCATATCTCCATCATCATCTCCATCGTTGAAACGATTCATCGCGAATTGGAATCAATTGCATAGACAAAATCATAATATCATTATAGTCGAGCCATGGTGGGGAGCGAGGAGGACGATACAGAAAAACAAGGTGAATATCTTAATATATTTTAGTTGAATCAAAATATAAAATAATCCGGCTTGAATTCTAGAAAATCATCAGCCATTCTCCGATAGACTTCAACACCAATATAGTATGACATTCGACTCCGCGAATCAAATTTTCTATTAGTGCAAACGCCAACAGGCTTCTCCTCGGGTCATTTCTATCAAATGATGGAATAATCCTTTTCAAGTAATAATATTTTATCCCTATGAGGATAAAATGATAGTGTTGGAAGAGGTGACATCAACAGTATCTTCGATCTTTGGTGGAGGAAGATAATGTCCATTTTCTATCAATGAATCAACATCCTTAGTTTCTTTATCGAAAATTGGTGGGCAATCATAGCCACCATTTTCCTCGTCAAATTGCAGAGGATTTTCATAGTCAACCTCTGAAATGGTGTATCCATCTTCTTTGTCAAAAAATTGGTGGTCCATCATAATCACCACCCTCCTTGTTTGATGAAGCATGTGTAGACAAATAAAAACCAAAACCACATCCACCGCGATTGTTCGGCCACTGCTTCCGCTACATACCTTGCGCGCTCGACCTCGGCCGGCCATGAGCTGCTCGATGATGGCAACAAAAAATTCTTGTTGTTCGGCGTGGAGTGAGATCGTCTGTTGTGTCAACAAGTAAATCTGTTGATGGATATGTGTGGTATCGTTCATGCGTTGTGGATCCTATATGGACAACATGATTCAGGTGGCGTTGAGTACGTAGTCTCTGAATACCAACTGACGTAAGCGAAAGCTACGAACAAACGAATAGCGAACAAAAATTAAAAGCAGACTAGTGGTCGATAGTTATTATCATGATCATATTATAATTTCAACTGAAAATGTAATTTAATTTATTAAAAAGATTGTTTTTTTGTTGAGAAATATTAAAAAGATTATTAGATGAAAATACTCTTTTAATTTGGAACTCATTTTATTGAATAAAAATTAATAGCAATTGCCGATAATCCTATGGCCCAACGGCCCCAACTAAGATAACTCCTCCCGAAATTTTGTAGTTAAGTATGAAACAATCACTCAATGGACAATTTATTGTGCTCATATTGGGGGATTCGAAATCCACTTACAAAAATAATTTAATAGCAACATCAAAAGTCAAGGCACGCCTAGCTAGAACCTAGAAGTGCACATGGCCACAGCCTTATATTGACATGCTAATCAGGATAATTCCAATGAGCTGAAAACGAAGTCGATATGGGCAACTGATGTCATCAATGCATATCTTGAGATCTATTATTGTTTGCTAATTGCACAAAGTTACTATGATTTTATAACAAGTGAAATGTTAATTCGAATTGGATTTTTTAACTTATTTGTTCGAACCTTTTAATTACATGGAAAAAAGGCTATTACAAATCAATATCCTTACAGTTGTCATATAATTAATTACATTAATACTAGCCAAAATTCTTTTTTTTTTTTTTTGAGATAATACTAGCCAAAATTCTTACATATAGCAATAAACTGAATTGCGTGGGTTTTTTTTTTTTTTTTGAGAAACGAATTGCGTGGGGTTTATATATGCACATAACACCATGATTTAAATGAATCTAGCATATTAATATGTGAGATCACTCAAAAAAATTCTAGGGTACGTATTATGATAGCATTACTTTTAAGAATTAATTGCAATGAATACCTTTGAAATTTAGTATAGTTAAAAAATATCATTTCTTTTTCAAAATTAGAAATACTCCTTGATATTTATTTAAGAAAATATAAACCTCAAAGGGTATTAGTAACTTTGAATGATAATTAGATTTTCTTTTGCAATTAACTCAAAATCAATAGGTAATTTTTATAATCATTCAATTTTTAATTGTATTATATCAACACCATTAATACACGTTAATTTTTTAATTATAAAATGATATTAATTATCAATATAGTTTTACAATGATATTGCTAGAAAACAAAGATACTAAATGGAATAAAAGCACAAGTTGAAAGAATACGAGAATTGAATAGTTGTTCAGTGGTTAATGCACATATCAAAGTTTTGGGGTTTGAATCCCATCAATTCATCTCCTCCCAGGATATGTACTAAAAAAAAGAAAGAAAGGATAAACTTCAAACTTGTGCTTTTATCACCAAGAACACTGAACATTTCAAATTTTAATCCAGCCCTTGTGACAATAATGATCAGATATTTTTCAAAAACCAATCAAGCTACAAGCAATACTGTTTAATATGATGCAACCGAGAATTTGAGGATAAACGAAAATTTTCATTAGATTACAGATAGACATGAACTGGAAACATCATCACTACAAAATTTAAGACAAGTAATGATAACATCGATCAAAAACCAGTCACATTATCCCCTACTTTATGTACACAACCCACGTACGTATTCATCATCACATTCATCACCTTGGGTTACACGATTTGTTTAATTAAAATAATTAACAGCTTATTATTAAAATGTTGGGACTACACCGTATGACGCATCGGCAGAGATGAGCGAATCAATTTCAAGCTCAGACCTTTTAGCAAATCTCCCTTTGATTCTTGGCCTTGTTTCCGCATACGCTTTTCTTGACGCATATCGAATGGTTTTTTCAAACTTTCTGTTCTTTCTTTTCTCTCTGTACCTTAAAACCCTAGCTTCTCTGTCCATTCCTGAAACTGGAACTGGAACAGCTTCGTTCTTACACAAACTGTCTGATACATCGGCCATGGCGTTTTGGTCTGGCACTATTCCCACATCCAGCGATGAAGACGATACCTGTCATAATTTTGGGCAATTATTAGATAATTTAATGGAAAAATATAGAAAATTAGAATGAGTATGGGAGAAGAAGAAGAGGAAGAATCAGGAACGTACACTTTGGCTAATGGATTGTGAGGTGAAGTTGTATAGAAAGGGCTTGGATACCGGATAATCCATTTCGTAAGTCGGAAACCCGTCAACAACAGGACCCGGGTACTGACCCGACCCATATTCGTTTTTACTCTGCACCGGCACGACTCTATCGGACGAATACTGCTTCTGTTGATCATCAGTAGCGATATGGTGCGGTTTCTGCTCTCCGGATATCAGATCTAGATCCAGATACGGATCCATATCACTAAACAAATACTCCGCGGACTTGTACTCGGGCGACCCGGATTCCTCATCCAGTTTGCTATTCGGGTTGGGGAGGAGCCACGAAGCGGCCTCCGCCTCCTCCTCGGAAAACTCCTCGGTGGCGGACGAGGATTTAGCGGCGGAAGCGGCGTCGTAGAAGGGGACGATCGGGAGACGCTCGTGGCGGCGGGCGAGGGGATTGGCCGAGTGTATGTCGCGGTCGCACGTGGCGCAGAGAGCGGCGGCGTCGGCCTTGCAGGTGACGGCGGCGGGGGCCTGCTCGCAGACCTCGCACACCCAGACGCGGCCGTGGCGGGAGGCGAGCTTGTTGGCGGCGTGGATTTTGGCGTCACAGGTGACGCAGAGGAAGGCGGAGTCGGCGCGGCAGAACACCGTGGCCGACGTCGTTTTGCACGAGTCGCAGAGCTTCGCTGTTAAGCTCCAGGTTTCACCCCCCATTTTTTTTCAATTCCTTTTTCTTTGTTTCTATAATTTCTTCTCTGCTCTAAAAAGTTGCAGAGAAAAATGGTAGTTGGTTTTTCTAGTTTTTCTTGGTTAAAAGAGAGTGGAGTTTATAGGTGGAAGTATAAAGTATAAAACCCCATGTTTGTTTGGAATAGCAAAATGTGAAGGGGTAGGGGAGATCTGAGCATTAGCCAATGAGAGGAGGACATATGGCTAAGTCTTAGCCAAATGAAAATGATTGTATTCAATCTTTGGGGAAAATGGGCGTTGTCGTTTAGATAAAAGGGTGGGGCCTATACAGAGCATGGAAAATTTGGATTTTGAATCTCTATTATTATTTTTGTTTTTATCTTTTATCGTTTATTTCATTTTTACTTCCTAATCCCATATGGAAAATTAAATACATCATTCACGGTATATTCTGTATTTTAAAATGTGTATTTGTTATAAATATAGTAATACAATATTAAAAATAAAATAAGAACAAGGATTTATAATGGAATGGTGGGGTCACATTATGGGTTGGGACTAGGGGCAAGTTGGGCTTGTCCAACTCTTAGTTGTTTCAGTCCAATCTATAGCTGGAAAAAGAAAGGGTTTGGACTGTGGAGTATTTTGTGCTGAACAGTTCACATGAAACCGAAATTAGATTGAACAAAAAAAAAAATTGATATTGAGAATTGAGATATTAGTCTTTTGGTTGGTTGCATTTAGATTAGGGGTGTGCACGGGACTTGGAGATCTCCGAACCCGAACCGATTTTTGAACCGAAAAATATTCGAATCGAAAATATCCGTTGACTTTTTAACTTTCCCCGAACCGAATCGTCCCGAAAATTTTCATCGTACGGTTCTGGAAATATTTCAAATATCCGTACCGAGAACCGTATCGAACCATACCGGACCGTACCGAACAGAATATCCGAAACTAGAACCGATAAAACAATTTTTATATATACATATATAATATTTTTATCTTATTTATATTTTGATATTAAATTAACTAAACATTCCTTTAAAATTCAATACCATATAATACTAAAAATTATCAAATTAAAAAAATTTGACATATTTTATCAATATATCAAATGAATAATTGAATATATATTTAATTCACTAATATTTACATCATATTAATTTATTTAAATGAACCTAATAAATTAAATTATAAAATCATATTTGATTTGTAGAAAATATATAAATTTGATGATATTTACTTGTTAAGGATCATAACTAGACTCATCCTCTAATCAAGAAAATTAATTAAATTAAAATTAGTTAAATGATTTGTAAATTGTACATAAACTAGAGTAATCGTCTAACCAAGAAATTAAGACATTGAGACTAAAGATTTTTGTTTCATAGTTTATCAAAGTTACTAGTCAATTATATTTTCCCTAAGTCAAGAGCCCATGGCAATGTGCCAAGATTATAAAATATTATTGTATAATAGAGGCTACTAAATTTGTCATTCGTTGAGATTATAGACTTTTACTACTAATACGAATAACATAATATCTGAAACATATTATGTTAAAATCCAAAAAAAAATCAATACTTTTAACTGTAAATTAGATAAAAATGATTTAAAAGTTAAATTGATATCAAACTAATATGTTGTATAGTCTACATCATGAAAGAAAGATTTAGAATTACAATATTAAAAATTTATCACTTAAAATTTTTATGTATAAGTTAAATATAAAATATTAAAAGTTAAACTCGTATAGTTCTAATAGTTTCAGTATGTATTTTTGATATCGCAGTAAAAAAAGATTGAAAGTATAACCGTTTAATGATTTTTATACTGATTTTTCTTTTCACATTTTTTGTGTGTTTTATTTGTTAAATATTTGAATCTCCGTTTCTCCGAACCGTCTCATTAGAACCGAATATCCGTCCCCAATCATACCGAACTTTCGGAACGGTTCGGGACGGAGATTTTTTTTTATGGTTCGGTTCTGGAGATTTTATTTTGGGATCTCCGAACTTCAGGACGATTCTGGAGATTTCTAAATCTCCGGACTAAATCGGACCGTACACACCCCTAATTTAGATGGAAGGATTTGATTTTGAGAGAAGAATTTGAGGAAATGATATTAAATGACTCAAGTCTCCACATGAGATTGATTTAAATCCACAACAATCACTCAAAACATATCTCAAAATAAGAGTTCAAGGATTGAGATACATTGATTTATGGGATCACTCATACAAACTCAACATATTTGTTATTATAGATTTGAAATCATTAACTTCAAATCCATCAATTTAAGTGCATGTTTGGGAGCATTTATGCAAACGTTCATTTAGAAAATAAATTTATTAATAAATGACTTTTCAAAAAGCCTTAAATTATGACTTCTCTAGAATGAACTTTCTGGAGAAGTGGTTTGCCCAAAAGTCCAATCTAAATTAATCACCAAACGCCATTTTTTTTACTGAAATTTACTTTTAGATCCAAGCGTCTATATCAAAATTGTTCCCAGACAAGCACTTAATTTCTAAGAGGGTGTTCAAAAGTTCAACTATAGAATTACACTATAGATCAATCCAGAATAAAAATTTAATTCTTACTAAGTTAATTTTGCAAAAAATCTCCAATTCTGCGTCTTTAAAATAGACTTTTGGGATAACTGATTTATCCAAAGTCCATTATAAATTAGCCATCAAACAATAATTGTTATGAAAACTGAACTTTTCGATCCAATACTCCATTTAAAAAATGCTCTCAAATAAATTTTTTTGGAACTTTATATATTCTGAACTGATTCTCATTACGACGGAGTCCTTGGCGTTATGCACTGCCATTGATTAATAAGCTTTGGCAATCAAGTTGCCCATCAATAGCTCATAGGAGGGTATGAATTCAAAAATTAAAATTTTGGGAAGCAAAATTGAATTTGTTTCTCAAGAATAAATAGTAAAAAAATTATTTTCAACCATATAATGGATAATTTCGTAATCCGCTGGGCTGCTGCTCCTCAGAACCCCCTCATTCATTGCTTGTATTGCCTCTATCGGTTCTAGATAAAAGTGAAAATTTTCTTTTATTCAAGACTGATTTTGGAATTTAAAAACTGTTAGTTTCAATTCACTGGTTTCAAGAAAAGTATAATTATTCATCTTCGTATACCAGAATAACAAAAAACTTTACTGCAAATACAAAATCCTTTATCATTTATCTATGTATCGAGCTAAGGTAAAACCTAAGTGCCAATAACTGGACCAAGAGAGAGAGAGAGAGAGAGAGAGAGAGAGAGAGAGAGAGAGAGAGAGAGAGAGAGAGACAACATTTTTAAAATAAAACAAGAAACATTAAAAAGTGCTTGCTTATGAATTAATTTTCATCTCTTCCACTTTTTGGACAAATTTTTTCATGGAAGTGTGCTTGTTTGTGGAAATTTTCAAAAAATACACTATTTACTTTTCTCACTTTTCAAATTATCAATCACATTAATTTATAATTTAAACAAAAAAAATATCACATTAACCATCATTATTATATAATCATATCACAAATACACTATTCAATCTCTCTTATTATATCACAAATTATTATCTTTAGATAAAAATATTCAAAATTCAGTAACAGTTTAAATTACCGTTGTTTTTATAAAAGTTTAAATTACTGTTTGATTTTAAATAGAACTAAATTATATATATAACTCAATTATAAATAAAACAGAAATCTTTTACAATATTAATAATTTCAGAAAGATACTGGGTGTGTCAAAATATTGTTTTTTTCTCGTTTTCATTTCCCCCCTCTTCGTCTTCTCCGTTTTTCTTTTCTTTCTTCATTTTTTTCCCATTTTTTACCCATCAACATTCAGCGCCTCCCCTGTCGCGCTCACCACCCATAACCAGGCCACTTTCACAGATCGCCGATCGCGGCTTAAATATTGTTGGAGAAACCAGATGCGTGAGTGGCAATGGCATGTGAAGGTTGAGAAGGTGATGTTGACGGAGGTGAGATTGGAGAGGTTAAACATGGAATAAATTTGATTAAAATAATTTAGTAAGAATAAATAAGAAAAAAAGAAAGTAGAGTTTTTTTAAAATAAAAGATAGTGTCTTATTGTCTGTTACAAATATTCTTTTTTGAAATTAACTAAGAATAAATTGTATAATAATTTGGTCCTTAAAATCTTATTTTTTTCTGTTTTATTTAAAAGTGCAAAGTTTGTTATTTTAAAATAATCTTGAATTATATTTTAATAATCAATTAAATACATAGTTATTTTAATAATTATAAAAAATATATTCAATTTTAAAATTTATTAATATTTGTATTTTATAATTTTACTACAATTATTCGAAAATCGAAACATATATTAGATTTGTATATAAGTTTATCAAATACATTTGTAATCTATTATAAAGGAATCAAAATGAAAAGTTGGATTGTTTTTTCTTTTATTTATGTAATGAAGTATCACATAGATGCCAACTCAACATTTTTTTCTTTAAAATTGATTTTTTTAATTAAAATAAAATGCCACATCTGCCAACAGGTAAAGTTTAGCTATTGTAGCAGGTCATAGGACCAAAATCCGAAATATTTTTATGTAAAGGATTGAATTCAAAATTGCAAAAGAAATAGGACCAAATCTCCAAGTGTGTCAACTTAGAGGACTAAAAAAACAGTTTTGCCTTAATTTTATGTGCTGCTTTTTAAAAATTTTACAGTAATGTGGAACATAATTAAGAGAAAGGATAAGCATATGCTACTGCCGATGAGTGGAAATTGTTGGATAATATTTTTATTGTTGATTTAAAACTAATTCCTATTATTAAGCCACTAACGGCTACTTTGCACCCGATTTCCTATTTTTGTTACTCAGTGGGTGTAATGGGTTAATGACCCTTGACTTTAGCTTTTATTATAAAAATGAACAGTGGGTTCATCATTAAATATACAACCATTTTGCTCAGCATTTTTTACTTCTTCAGATTGCTTCTTCAACAAATATTACTCCTTTGTTCTAATTACAATCACAGACGGCCCACAATCCAATACAAAAATTTCATTCATCCTTCTCAAAAGAAAAATCAAAAGGCTGATCACGACAGCCGATCAACTATTATTTTTATACAATTGTCTTGAGCATTGAGTATAAACAAGTGGTTCGGGGTTCTCTTCGCTGCACACGATAGAATCAACGGGTTGTCGAATCTTGGGAGAGGAACGTGCTATCAACAAAATTACCAGTGCAGTGGGGGCGTTTCCTCTCTAAAGAAAGCTGCTACGCGTCTTCGACCATTATCCTAAACTTGACTCTTATTTACTTTTCGGCTTGTTATTTATTTATTGTTGCTTGTTCCTAAATTAGTAGATAAAATTCCCTGCTGGTTTTTGTGCCTAAATTTTCCAACAAGTTTAGAGAGGAAAGTTTTTAATTCTATTAATTTAGGATTATTTGCTATTTGCCGGATATGGATTTTCTGAAATCATTGTCTAGCAAGCCTGAAAAATTTGATGGGAAAAACTTTTTGTGTTGGCAACAACAAATGAAATTCTGGTTGACTAAATTAGGATTATTTTATGTGATTTTAAACGGTCTTAAAGAAAATGGTGAAAGCTCTGCTACTAAGTCTACTGAAACCCCTACTAGCAAAGACACTACTAAAGAGTCTAGTGACAAAATTGATGACCTTCTTTGATAAGGATATTCTTTGTTATGGTAGAATTTTGAGTGCTTTGTCGATAGTATTTATCGTATTTTTCACATACCAAATCGGCACTTGAATTGTGGAATGCACTTGATTATCGTTATGATGCTGGCTTTGAAAAAGGTCTCAAACGTGTGTCTATTGATGATTGGTTAGATTTTCAAATGGTTGATACTAAAAGTGTTTCGACCAATTGATTGAATTTGAGAACCTTATTTATGATATGAAAGCAAAAGGGGTCGAACAAAGTGATTAAATACATGTGTCTTCTTTGATTAAAAAATTGTCACCATCTTGGTCCGATTTTGCTAGAGGTCTTAAGCATAAGCCTGAAAATTTTTCTCTTGAAGAATTATTTGTTGCTTTGAGAATTGATGATAGACATCATTCTTCCCAACAGTCAAAAAACCTGTTTTTCAAGCTAAGGCTTTAATTGTTGAAAATCCTCACAAACCAAAGCCTAAATTTTTTAAGAAAACTGGACCAAAAAAGGCTAATGGCGGATTTAGTAACAATAAGTTCAATAACAATATGCCAAAAGGTAAAAATGGGAGTCAAGTTCAGTGTTGGGTCTGTGGGAGGACTAATCATATTGCCAAGAATTGTTTTCACCGCCATGGCCAGAATAATCAGTCTAAACCCCCGTCGACTTCTAAACCACAAGCTAATGTGGTGACTGTGGGGGCCGCCTCTGATTCCCCAGCTAACAGGTATTTTGTTAGTAACCCAGAGTTAAATACTATTTTTAACTCAAATGATTGGTGGATAGACTCTGGGGCTAATGTTCATGTGTCTTGTTGATAAAAATTATTTTTTATCATATCGTATCGAACAAGAATCGTAAGCATGGGGAATGGGAGTGTGGCTCGAGTCCTGAGAGAAGGCCAAGTCCGATTAACCTTGTCATCCTAAAAGTCTTGTCTCTTGATGGTGTTTGTCATATTCCAGATATTAGGAAAAATTTGATTAGTGCGTCTTTATTAGTTAGGAATGGTTATAAAGTTGTTTTTGAATCCAACAAAGTTGTAATTTCCAGACATGGTCAGTTTGTTGGTAAAGGTTTTATGTTGGATGGTTTATTTCGTTTAAGTGTAATGCCTTCTTCTAGTAATGAAAATTTGAATTCTTCTTTATCTATTGCTAATGTTGAATGTTGTGATACTTGGCATGGTAGGCTTGGTCATGTGAATTCTGGTACAATAAAAAGAATGATGCATTTAGATCTCATTCCCAAGACTTCTATTAATGTGAAAGAAAAATGTGAAATTTGTGTGCAAGCTAAGCAACCTAGAAAACCGCATAAATCAGTAGATAAAGAAACCATGTTGCTTGGATTAATTCATAGTGATATTTGCGATAGCAATCATGTCCTAACACGTGGTGGTAATCAATATTTCATTACTTTTATTGACGATTTTTCAAAATATTGCTATGTCTATTTGATTAGTGCAAAGAGTAATTTGTTTGATAAGTTTAAAGAATATAAAGTCAAGTTGAAAATCGGCTTGAAAAGAAAATAAAAATTCTTCGCTCGATAGGGGTGGTGAATATGCTTCGATGAAATGGCTGATTTTTGTAAATTGCATGGTATTGTGCATGAAGTGACACCTTCTTATTCTCCTCAATCTAATGGTGTTGCGAAAGAAAAAAATAGGACTTTACTAGATATGGTTAATGCAATGCTTCTTAGTTACGTTTCTTTGAAAAATTGTTGGGGTGAAGCTTTATATTACTCTCGCTTGTTTGATTCTTAATAGAGTTCCCTATAAAAATTCTGATAAAACTCCTTATGAATTATGGAAGAATAAAAAACCTACTCTTAAATTTTTAAAAGTGTGGGGGTGCCTAGCCAAGGTTAATATTCCTATTGTTAAGAAAAGAAAAATAGGCCCCAAAACTGTTGATTGTGTTTTTGTTGGCTATTCTTCAAATAGTCTTACTTATAGATTTTTGGTGTTTAATTCTGAAGTTCCTGAAATTTCCAATAATATTATTTTTGAATCTAGAGATGCTGTATTTTTGAAAATATTTTTCCTATGAAAGATAAATTGTCTAGGCCTGTTGGTGCATGTTCTAGTTCTAGTGATAATAATTCTTCTCCTACTATTTTTAATGAGGAACCTATTGAGCCTAGGAGGAGTAAACGGAGTAGAAAAGCTAAAAATTTTGGTGATGATTTTTATACTTTTTTGCTTGAAGATGACCCTAAAACCTATAATGATGCTATGTTGTCTTTAGATGCTCCCTTTTGGAAAGAAGCAGTTAATGATGAAATGAACTCTCTTTTGATAAATAAAACTTGGGTTTTAATGGACCTACCACCTGGTTGTAAACCAATTGGGTGTAAATGGATTTTTAAGAAAAAATTGAGGATTGATGGTTCTATAGAAAAATACAAAGCCAGGCTAGTTGTTAAGGGTTTTGAGCAAAAACCTGGCATTGACTTTTTTGACACTTACTCGTTTGTTTCTAAAATCACTACCATTAGAATGTTGATTGCAATTGCCTCTGTTTATAAATTGGATATTCATCAAATGGATGTAAAAACCGTTTTCTTAAATGGTGATTTGGAGGAGGAAATTTATATGAATCAGCCGGAAGGCTTTGTTGTGGCCGGTGAGGAAAAGAAAGTATGTAAGCTTGTTAAATCTCTTTATGGATTAAAACAGGCTCCAATGCAGTGGCATGAAAAATTTGACAGTGTTATAATTTCTAATGGTTTTTATATTAATAAAGGTGATAAGTGTGTTTATATCAAAGTTGTGAATGATACTTGTGTAATTTTGTGTTTGTATGTTGATGATATTTTAATTTTTGGTAGCAATATTAATGTTATTAATGATACCAAAAAATTCTTGTCTAATCATTTTGAGATGAAAGACCTTGGTCCTGTTGATGTTATTTTAGGGATAAAGATAATTAGAAATGGTGATTCTATTTCTTTGTCACAATCTCATTATATTGAAAAGTTATTGAATAAATTTAATTATTCTAGTGTGAATCCGGTATCTACTCCTTATGATCCAAGTTTTAAGTTGAGAAAAAATAAAGGTGCTAGTGTTTCTCAACATAAATATTCTCAAATTATTGGATCATTGTTGCATTTGATGAATCATACTAGACCGGACATTGCGTATGTTGTTGGTAGATTAGCAAGATACACTCATAGTCCTAATACTTCCCATTGGGATGCATTGGAAAGATTGTTTAAATATTTAAAAGGGACTTTTGATTATGCTTTATTAACTTCACGAGGTTTTCTGATGTTCTAGAAAGGTTACTGATGATGCAAATTGGATCACGATTCGGAGGAAACAAAATCAACTAGTGGATATGTATTTACATTGGCGGTGGAGCAATATCATGGAAGTCCGCTAAACAGATCGTAATATCTCGATCGACTATGGAGGCCGAGTTAATTGCATTAGATGCTCGCGTCGTGCAATCGGGTGAATGGCTTAAAAGTTTTTAAATGATATTCCTTTATTACCTAAGCCAATTCCTCCTATTTCTTTACATTGTGATGATCAAAGTTGCTATTCTTTGGAGCTAAAAGCAAAAATTATAATGAGAAAAGAAGGCACTGATCATGTGAGACATAAATCAATTAGACATCTAATTTCTCATGGTGTTATTTCTTTGGATTTTGTCGGTCTGAAAACAACATTGCGGATCCGCTCACAAAGGGACGCGCGTCGACAAGTTTTACAATCATCGGGGAATGGGATTGGAGCCTATTAATTAAGTCACCACAAAGGAAACCCGTCTTCGGAGGTATGGCGATCCCATGAACGAAGTTCAACGGGTACAAACGAAATCAGCGTAAAGGGGTGGCTTGGAAGAGCACAATATATTAATAAATTATTTATTTTTGCGGAAATTTTCCGAGTCCCATTCCTATGGTGTTAAGTGCTCTTTATGTGACGTTTGAGGTTGAGTTTGTCTCTTAATGAATCCAAAGGCATAATTTTGCGGGGTGGTTGGTCACAAGTCACCCTTGGAGGATTCACCTAAATGAACGCGTGATGGTGGGGTCGCCACTTTGTGGGGGTGTAGGCTACTCCCTAATGACGTTCATGATACAAGATTCCCGCGCATAGCATGACCGGAAGCGCACCACTGATAGAACCACAATGTTTACTCATACCGTGGTGTGTGATGTGTTGCCATCTAGCCACTAGGACTTAGATCAAGACATTCATGTCTCTATTGTCCTATAGGTGGTAGTGCATTTACACTAAGTGAGGTTCAAATATGGAAGGTACCTACACCTATTACACGGTATTATATGTTCATTTCAATTCTCAAAACTTTTCTTTCCGAGTTTTTAAATCAAGTGGGGGATTGTTGGATAATATTTTTATTGTTGATTTAAAACTAATTCCTATTATTAAGCCACTAACGGCTACTTTGCACCCGATTTCCTATTTTTGTTACTCAGTGGGTGTAATGGGTTAATGACCCTTGACTTTAGCTTTTATTATAAAAATGAACAGTGGGTTCATCATTAAATATACAACCATTTTGCTCAGCATTTTTTACTTCTTCAGATTGCTTCTTCAAAAAATATTACTCCTTTGTTCTAATTACAATCACAGACGGCCCACAATCCAATACAAAAATTTCATTCATCCTTCTCAAAAGAAAAATCAAAAGGCTGATCACGACAGCCGATCAACTATTTATTTTTATACAATTGTCTTGAGCATTGAGTATAAACAAGTGGTTCGGGGTTCTCTTCCATTGCCTTGATAGAATCAACGGGTTGTCGAATCTTGGGAGAGGAACGTCTTTATCAACAAAATTACCGGTGCGTGGGGGCGTTTCCTCTCTAAAGAGAAGCGCTACGGCGTCTTCGACCCAGCTTATCCTAAACTTGACTCTTATTTACTTTTCGGCTTGTTATTTATTTATTGTTGCTTGTTCCTAAATTAGTAGATTAAATTCCCTGCTGGTTTTTGTGCCTAAATTTTCCAACAGAAATTGTACCTTTTGTGATTCAAGAGTTAATTCAGATTTTCTTTTCTCTTTATGGATAAAGGTCTAATTGAATAATTGAACACAAAGTTGAATATTAGAACTTATTGAAAATGGGGTCAATTTCTTTTTATTTTTGTTGGTTGTAGATTAGAGTGGAACAACTCTCTAAATAATCTGAAATATAGGTGGACATCAATATCATTACTATATTTTGTATTTGTATGGGTTCTCATGGTTGGGTTTGAAGTGATAAATCTGGAGTGATGAGAACTGGGAGGGGGGAAAACGAAGGCTGCAAAACAGAGGATAAAGAAAAAAAAAAAGAGAGAATCGAAAAGGAAGAGTGTAAAATGGTCTGCTATTATAGCATGATGATACAAATGTACTAAAAAATCAAATATACCCCATTGTAATCTAGTTTATTAATTTTTTGATCACAATTCTAACCTAAAATGTGCTTAAGGTGCAAAGTCTCAAGGTAATTGTAATTTAATGGTGCAATCTGCCAAAAACAATAATTTTAGGGTGCATAGTGCAAAATGACTATAATTCTAGAGGGTAGTATGCCATACTCGGTGGAAGACGTCGTCCAATTAAAGTCAAATAATTATGAGGTGTAACTGTGTAAATATCCACGCCTTCCAAATTTTCTTTTTGTAAAAAAAAATCATAGCAAATTCTTTCTGTAAATAAGTGAAGTGATTTAAATATTTCTTTTTGCACTTAAAATATGAGATTATGATCCTATAATCGCCTCAAAACTAATTGATTTTTTTGCCATTGTTTGAGTTTTAGTAAGAAACAAATGCAATAAATGCAATTGATTGAAAATAATAAATAATTTTACTGAAAAGTGAAGAGATACAAAAATCGAAGTACCTAACCAGCAACCAACAACTACTACAACCCCAATTAACCCTGGAGACAGTCAGAAAGAGAAAAATAGGATTGGATCAATAATAATATGTCACGAGCTTGGAATTGCACTCCCCACCTTTTGAAAAGCTTTTACAGAATGTAACCCAGTTGTACTTTATTCACAAGATGCATCATGTGAATCTTTTTTCACTCAAAAATAAATACATATGCTAAGCTTCAAATTCATTTTACACTTGCAAGGAATCCAATTGTCTGACCACTGATAAAAAAAAAATTTAAAAAGCAAACAAAACAAAATATTGGCATAAGAAATTTTTGATTCTAATTACAACTTAACCAAATGGGGTAGTATGGTTTTGGTCGTTATGCGCATAAGTGTACACGTTTTTCTGAAAATTTGAGGCTAGTTGATGCATATTCCATGATTTACAATCCTTCATTAACTTATGGACGGGGTTTTGGGGTTCATGATTAGTCCGCAAAACTAGGAACCTGAGACATAAGGAAAAAAAGAAGGAAGAAAAACCTTAACGAAAGGTTTATTTTCCACTAATTCAAGTTGCATCATTACGTACATTTCAATATCCCATCTTATGAACTACGAACACACAATCCTAGGTGCTCAACCTACACACAAAAAGGAACAGAATTCATATTGATACCAAAGGGGGGACGGGGGAGAAAAGAAATGATATTTAGCAAAAGGTAACTTTTAAACATAAAACGTGTTAAATATGTCAGTGAGCAATTTCACATATCACCAATTTCAAACCAATTCCACGCTATTAGTCATTAATTCCTCAATTTGATAGTAGGATGCTCACCCATCCCTCTTTATAATTATTTAGGGATAATTAAAAAAATTACCCTTGATGTTTGACCTAAGTACAAAAAACCCAACTAACTTTTAAAATTACAAAAATCACATTTGATGTTTGATTCAATGTTAAAATTACAACTAATATGAGGGATGATTTTGAAATATTTTTTGCTTATGAATGAGTTAATGTTAGAAAAAATAAAAACTTAGAGTATTTTTGTAATTTAGAAAGTTAACTGGATTTTTTTGTAATTAGATTAAACCTTTTTTGTAATTGACTTTTTTTTATAAAAAAAAAAGAAGAAGAAAGAGAAAGAAGAGGAGAAAGAACTTGTGATGGGATTGTTGGACTAAAATTAGAGTCCGTCGGATTTTTGGCATTTCCCATAATCCCAAAATATTTTTTAGCCATTTTTCTGAAACAAATGTTTTTTAGCCATTTGACTACGTGAAAAAATCAAATTGCTCTTGAGTCAATTGAACTACACCAAGACACACATCCATGCAACTTGGCATCGAGTTACTGTGACTCGGCATCAATTTACCTTAACTTGGCATCAAGTTATGATAACTTGGCATCGAGTTATAATTTATCAAATTAATAATCTTTTCGATAGCTATAATTCAACACCGATATTGAATGTACAAAAACGAAAAATACAGATTCGATTTTTTTAAAAAAATTAAAGAGTAAGAGGATATAGAGATATAAGTGAAAGAGAGAGAAATAGACCAAATATCAAACAAACATGCTAGAAGGGCTAAAAAACATGTGTTTTCAAGCCGGGGGAATAGACTCACACTTCCCTCGGACTACGGGACATCCGTCCTTCCTAGGGATGGTCCTAATCTCTGGGAGAGGAGGGACAAATTTCAACCCCTCACTCCGCGATAGTCAAGGTTTGAACTCAAGACCTTGAGGTACAATTACAACCTCAAGGCCACTAGGCTAACCCTTGGGGGTTGAATGAATCAACATTCAACGAACTAAAAACCAACAAAAAACAAACATCATGGCTTTTAAGCGATCCGAATTTCCGTTCAGTATCCACATGAAATTATGACTCTTGAGAGGTTATTAAAAGCTGAGATTTTGAATATTGAAAAATTATGAAGGGATAATTGCATGTTGTCCATCAAACTATCGTGAGTTTTGCACACTGCTTACTAAACCTTGGAAAATTTAATTTTGCAAGCCTAGCTTTGAATATTTTGCACTTAACCCCTTGAGAGTTGTCTTGGACCTATCATGAGTTGAAACATGTCAAATTTGGGTTGGTTTAGGGGGTAAAGTGCAACGAATCATATAGTTTAGAGGGCAGATTATGTATTTTCCAAGTTTAGTAGCAAAGTGCAAAAAATGTTGTAGTTTGGAGGGCAAAGTGCAATTATTCCAATTAAGAAATAATAATAATAATAATTTCCAATCTGTTGGGAGAAGAAGAAATATGATGTCTAGGGATGTTAATGGGTGACGACGCGACCCGAGCCCCATCACAAAAAACATTCTCTGTGATGGGGATAGGGAATCCCCGTTCGGGGAACGGGATCCGTATTTTGTGTTTATTAATATAGAAAAATTATAAAATTAAAATAAATTATTAATTAAAATAAATGGAAATAACATAAATTTTTAATTTATAAAAGAAAGAACGAGAACAAATAAAAAAAATTGTAAATACTTTAAGGTTTAGTTTTTTAAATTAATAAAATAGGAAATTATAAATAAAAATAACATTAATAATAGATAAACATAACATATATTCGGAGAATGGGAAAGAGAATGAGGAAGACGGGATATAAGTACCATCTTCGTCGCATCCTCGGTTCTAGGGTAGCGAGAAATCCTACTCCTCGTGCCCATTCCCGAATTAATTGTAGATTCCCCATCTCATTTTAATCGGGTACCAATAGATATGGTTTCCTCATTCTTGAGGTGATTTTTCCATCCCCAGATGACTTAGTTAGGGGTGTGCACAATTCGAGTTAACCGACCAATTCGAGTTAACCCCTAAAAACCGAAATTTTCGGCTCGGTTTCGGTTTTAGGGGTCGGTCAACCGAACCGAACCGAAAACCGAACTTGTATTTATTTTTTTAAAAAAAATTCAGTATATACTATAGCGTGTTAGGTTTTTCAGAGAAAATAACGTTTCTTCCTTTCTTCTCTTTAATAGCGTAACTTGAAGTAAAAAAACAAATAACACTAATTAATCTTTCTTTTCTCCACAAATTTGCCCAAATCAATATTTTAGGTGTTCCCAAACCAAAATCCCCAAACTTAATAAACCTATGCCCTCAATTTCAATCAACACTATAGGAGTCTGAGGGCTTTGACTCTGATTCTCTAAACGGTGGGCTACTAGGGACGGGGGGCTGTGAATTTTGGTGAGGTTAGCAGGTACTGGTTAGTCTAATGAACTTCTAGACTTCTAGTCATTACTCATTAGGAATTTTTTTTTCCAATACTTGTTTCTTATTTGTATTTGTTGCTTCATTTTTTTTGTATTTTTTTGCTTCAGACAAGTGGATAAATAGGTATATAAAATCTTTTTTTAATGTATTGTAAATGGACAACACAGCAGGTTGACATACAACACATTTTTTGTGTATTTTTCTTTAAAGTTCGGTTGACCGAAAACCGAACCGAACAAACCGTACAAACTTCGGTCGAAAACCGAACCGAATCAATTAATTCGGTTCGGTTTTCGGTTTGACATTTGGCAAAACCGAACTTTCGTTTAACCGAATTTTCGGTCGGTTCGGTTCAGTTCGGTTTCGACCTAATGTGCACCCCTAGACTTAGTGATTGCATTTGTGCCGGCGGCGGCTCTAAGCTGCAGAGATAGACGGGGCTTTACTTTAGAGACATGAACCGTTCGAACCGGGTTCCATTATATTGGGCCGATTGACGGACTTATTTGGGCCAATGTATCCGAATAAAACTGATCTAAGTACGATCATCGTTTAGCACTGGACTTGGCTTCTTTCTTAACTTTGGGCCAACCAACCTACCCATATTTTTTATGATTTTTTCTTGTAATTTGCATTTCGAAACCCTTATTGATTAATAACAAAAACTCTCTCACTATTACAGTATTACTTTTGGGGGGGGGGCATTTTATAAGAGGTAATTCCGATTTGACCCCCAAATTATACGAGTTTTTGTACTTTGCCTATTTAATTTTGGATTGTCTACTTTACCATATGAACTTCACAAATTGTTGCACTGTATCTATAATGTCCAATGTTACCACTTACCCCCTAACCCTTATGGTTATTTTATTGAGGAAAAATTAATAAACCCCCAAACTATACGCGATTTTCTACATTGTCCCCTAATCTAATTTTTTTTTCTACTTAACCCCCTGAACTACATGAAAATTTCTACGGTCCCATCTCTCCTCCCCGCCGGCGGAATATTCCGGTCAGATTCGCCTACGGGTGGAAGAGATGGGACCGTAGAAATTTTCGTGTAGTTCAGGGGTTAAGTAGAAAAAAAAATAGTTTAGGGGGTAATGTGAAAATCATGCATAGTTAGGGGGTACATTAAAATTTTCTCTAGTAGTTAAATCAACTTTAAAATTTTATTTAATTCTTCCTCAATTCTTAGATTTACTAGCTTACTAGGTTCGACTTTTCCCCGTGTGCACATCAAATTGTAAATGCTTGAATTATGTGTGCCCATAAATATGTGTGTATGCTTATATAATATGTTATAATTTCATTGATTTTGTCAAAATGGTGTTTCAGTTTGTTGGGTTCTTGATTAGGCATGGCCCGACCCGCCGTGGGGCACGGGCGGGTCAGGTCGGCCCCTCCTACCCCAGATTAAATAAATTAAAATAGAAAAAATAATTTTTTTTTATTTTTAATATACTTATAAAATATTCTTTACAAAAAATATTAAATATTTTAAAAACATAGGCAGGGCGGGGCAGGTACTCCCTGGGGTGGAAGTGATACCCAGACACGCCCCGTCGGAGGTCATGGGGCGGGGCGACCCGAACGGGGCAGGGCAGGCACTCGCGGATTGTGTCGAAATTGTCATCCCTATTTTTGACCATTATATTCTATTGCTTATGCATCGAATAAAAATAGTCATATAGTGGAGATGCATGTCATTTCTATATTTGATTGGGTTTTCAAAGCTTGTATTCTTTATTTTGCTTTAAAGAAATATTTATTTTAGTGTCTAAATATTTTTCAGAGTAAGAGTAATTCGTTTGGAAATCATGCATAATAACTTGTGAAATTATAAAACTATGATTTAATTTAATATTTTATTTGTATACAAACACTGGCGGAGATAGGGGGCCAACCCCCCTCCCCCCAAAGAAAAAAAAAATTTACTAGGTAATTTTTTTTAAAAATAAATTAGTTAATATTTATGTGTATTTTTTTAGCTTTTTTATCTGGCCTACCCTAATTTCGTGTATCGGCCCACCCCGTAATTATTCCTGGCTACGTTATTGTATACAAATGCACAATAAGTATAAATATAAAAATCTATGAAAATTTAATGTACCCCCGAACTATGCACAGTTTTTGAAACCAACCCCTAAACTATTTTCTTCTATTTAACTCCCTAAACTATATAAAAATTTCTACGGTGCCCTTTTCTCCTCCTCGCCAACGGAATATTCCCATTATATCCGTCGGCGAGGAGGATGGGATGGGACCGTAGAATTTTTCGTGTAGTTGAGGGGGTTAAGTATAAAAAAAAAATTTAGGGGGTAATGTAGAAAATCGTGTATAGTTTGGGAGGTTTATTAATTTTTCCTCTATATTAGTTTTTAATATTAATATCTGAAAATGGTATCATACCCTATGTTTATTGAATAAATTTACTATTATTTATATATTGACTAAACATGATGAGATTTTGGGGGAAAATTGATCCAAATAATTGTTCGAGGTGTTATTGCTACAGACAATCCACTAACAATGAGTGATAAATTGAGAATTTATAGGCTAAATGTAACAATTCTCAAAGTTCAGGTAGTAAAATAGAACATTTCAAAATTAGGTGGGCAATATAGAAAACACGCATAATTTGACGGACAAATTGAAATTAACTCATTTTATATTAAAACCTGTTCTTCTTATTAAATACGTTAGAAATGTTCTAATTTTTGGTAATTTATTACGTCTGAGGATAGAATATTGCATTTATATTTTAGAGTTGAGTTTAGTACCAATAAGACACGTAGATTAGTATTTTTTTTATATATTTGTTTCAGTGGGGTGAGATAATATTATCAAAAGAACAATATAAAAGGGGAAATCCGATCTTAATCACATATCGAATAAGTTTCCAAAGAAATCCAAATTTACGTAAAAATTTCATTTGGTCCAAGTTACACTAAGGCTACGTTTGGTTGCCTACACTTAATGGGCTTGCTTAATTCCAAATGGATATATTGGGTTTATCCAATGGAACAATGAAGCCAATTAAGTTGAATATTTGCTTGATTGGGCCATGCAGTGGGTTTGTAATAACATGTTTGGCTCAAAATGGATAACTACAACTCCCCCGTGTATTACACGAGATTTGTCAAAAAAAAAAAGTTTTGATATCACAAATTTATTTGTGATAGTTATAGGAGATTCGAAATACTAATCAACCTCATATATTAAAAGAAAAAACAAATTGACACATGTCATCACCTCACTATTTTGAGACATGTAGCAACTCCTTATTCTCCCAGTTCCACGTGGCGACTTCACATTTCTCCATGTGACAACTATATATATATTATCCATACATAATCTAAAAGATAAAAAATAATCTAAAAATCAAGAGTTATATCTACACAATCTATTTCTTTTCGTAAATCAAAGATTTTATAAATACAATATATTTCGAAAAGGTATTATCCTATATATAACTGTCACAAGTTCTTTGACAATTAATCTTGTGTGATACACGGGTTTAGTTCTAGTTAAAAATACTAAAACACAAATTCAAAATTTAGAAGAGTATCATTATAAATCGTTCACTTTAAATTTTGAAAAACTTGTTTGCAAACTATATTCAATGAAAATATCCAAGTCTTACAGTCATTGTGTTTCGGCGTTTAAAGAACCAGTTAGTTAATTGTCCTAATTTAATTCATTAATCAAAAGTATCGCAAAGTGGGTCGCGTGGGCCAAATAATTATATTTGCGATCTAATGATAATTAATAATATTTAATAATTATTAATAAAATAATAGAGGAATTAATAATGCTTAAAATAGTCAGAATAAAAGTAATGAGAAAAGTCGATTTTATCCCCCAACAATATACAATCACACCTTTTTTTTAATAAGTTACAATCTCACTTTCAATTAAAATTCTTTCAATTTTTTCGAATATCCTTTCTACACTATTATTTTCAAAAATAGAAAGGATCAGAACGAACGGTCAAACAGTCTCACCCACACCAGTAGCGGATCCAGAAATTTGAAAATAGGGGTATGATATATAAAAAAAATATGCACATAAACATTGTTTAAAATTTCATTAATATAAAAGGTACAATTGCAACTGGTTAAAGTAAAACTATATGAGACCCCGTGCAATGCACAAACTGCATATATTTGAGACCTCCCTTTTGTACAATGGCATGTACATTTTCCTAATATAAAGATTATGAATTTTAACTCCCTATACTGTAATAATTTTAAAATAGCATCAGATCATTTGGTGGGAAATACTATTTAATATTTTTTATTGATAAAGTCAAAAAAGAAAAAATATCATACATCAGAATCATATAAAATATATTCATGACTATATATTTGTCTTTGACATTTGAAAGCTGTTTTTTCATAAAATCGCATAAGTTGCAACTTCATCGCGCATTATGTTCTACCATGTTTATGTCCATATATAATAAGTATGAAGATTCGTGTTATACCCTTTTTCAAGATTGTAGTAGTAAATTTGGATGCATTTCTATTTTTAAAAGTTGTTCGTATGTGTAAAGTGAGGTAGAAATTTTTGCAAAAGCTGACCGGGTAACAATACATGAAAAATTAATACATATATATATAAACTAGTTTTGATACCATTTATTGATTTTATTATATTTTTTTATTTTACCATGTGTTTTATTTATTCGTGTTGTTAAGTTAATTTTTAATTTTTTAAAATTTTATAATATTATTTAAAATTTTCAATTACTTCTGTAAAAATAGGGGTACAAAACTATTTTCTTTACTTTTTTAACTAAAGATTATTAATGGTTTTTCCAAAATTGGTGATGGATTTTGAGCAGCAAGCAAGCATTTTAAAATATGAAGACATTCTTGAATAAAAGACTTAAAGAGTAGACAACACCATTGTTAATATTAGATCATCTTGAGTTACTGTTACATTGAGAGTATGTGCCATTTATAGATATTGTGACCTGATAAAGACTACACTAGATGACACCTTTGTGTACAAGGAATAATAGGAAAATGACAGAAAACAATACCCCTGCTACCTGGTACAATGACAGCTACATGTCGTTGGAATATAGAGGAATATCTTTGATCAACTACGTAAGGATATTGAACCAATGATGAGGTACTAGGATGCTGATTCAATGGTTAAGATGACATATGGCTAACAATTGGGGGTACAACTGTACCCCCATTACCCTTAATAGATTCGCCGCTGACCCACACCACTAGTAATTTCGACCCCCACCTTCCCGGAGTTCATTCTCCGAGGAACTCCATTTAAATTATTTCGGTGTATTTTTTCCAACCTACTTCATTTCTGATTTCGTTGGAAATCATTTACTTACTTGTAATATTTGAATTACTATAATCTTCATTTTAAAAAAAAGAAAAAGGAAAGTGTCGAGATTCAAAATGCCACTTGCATAAAAAGATTATGACTATGAGGATAGGAATTAGGATAATAAAGCATTCAATTAAATGATAGTAGCAAAGTATTTTGAGCAGTAACTGTTGCGCATTGAATGAGGCAGCAAAAAGCATGCGAAGAATAGTAGCTAAAGCTTTTAGAGCAGTAACTGATGCGCATTGAATGAGGGTACGTACACCGGTACACGGCCTCGGATCGCCGCAGTGCAGGGCTATCCTGCGCGGCTCTATATGCTCTAGTGGATCACACGTAGCTTTCCATCTACAACCCCACCAATCACCTTCCGCCACCTCTGCATCATCAACTTGCATCCCAAGAAAATGGCAATTTTAAATATCTATTACTACATCACTCCCCACTCCTGTCCCCCCCTCTTCTCTAATTCAATCCCATCAACCGCTACAACAACTAACTCTCACTGCTAGATTATAAGTTCGGAATTTTTCATTTTGTCATGCATTTTCTTTCGTTAAATTATATTTGGTTTAGAACAATAATCGTGTAGGATAACTTTCTTGCTTTTGACAATTAAATGAGTGAGACGTTCAAAGATTGCGGTCTTGTATAAATGTATTTTCAAGTCCAGATTTCAGCTTGTTGAAAAATAAATTTTCAGACCGCTGACTTTCGTGTGAAAATCTAAAATATGTTTGGTTTGTTGTCTGAATTTATATTATGATATGTATTTAAATATAAAAACATGTTTGGTTAGAGTTTTTGAAGTGTATTTTTGACATAAATTTACGTAATTGTAATGAAAAGTTGCTTGGTTGTACTTTTTGAAGTGCGTTTTTACATAGATTTAGTGATTGTAGCGAAAAATTATTTATTTGTGTTTTCAAAAGAATATTTCTATAAAAAAAAGTAAAAACTGAAATGATTTTATTTGAGTACTTTCCTAACAAACATAAATCCATTTTCTAGAACAATAGTTAGAAAATGGCTTTTGAAACAGATCCATACATGGCCTATGAATTCCATTTTCTTATAACTCATTTCCAAACTTACACCTTATTATATGTTTGGGTAATAGCTCGACCCGTATTGTTGACACCAGGTTAAACCACGAGATATTTGGTCTGATCAGATTGTGGTTGGACCAAGTGATTGTCACCAAAATCCTACTCCTACCCCAAAAAGAAGCAAGGAAGCGTCAAATCTCCTAGAATTCTAATCCACATTGATGAGCGATTTTTGACCATCTCCTTTGCAAGTCCAACGCAAAATTTTCTATTTGTTATTTTGTTAAATTAAGTTATATGGTTAATTTAGGACATTGATAATGTAGAAATAGTTTTTAAATCTTGAGAATTCTACTAGTGACAGATAAAATATATTCCATGAAATTTATGAATTTTGAGAACCACAAAATACATGTGAATTATTAAACTACATTTTCACTTTTTTCCAGCTCAAAAGCACCAAAGCAACTAACTCGATCTCAAGGGCCAAGGCATGCCTTTCTTGTGATGTGGGGTATGGGAGGCCCCACTTTTCTCCGGCCACCGGTTCCTGCCGCTGGTAACCAAATCCCGGAACCCCATTAAAAAGAATAAATCTATATCTATATAGTGGTACTTGTATTCCCTTTAATATATAAGAAAAAGGAAGTCCCATTAATTAAGAATATATACTACTTAGATCATTTTCTTTACTTTATCCTCTTCACTAGTCGGAAAGGCAATTAGTGCTTGATGACAACTTTATTTTGATGATGGAGCATTCTTATCAAGTTGCAAAAAGAAAACTCATAATTTTGGCTAAGCACAGTTTTCATGCCTTACCCTTTTGTAGTAAGTGGATTAATAATAGCTCGTAATTATTAAAAAAAAAAATTTGAACTCCAGAACGCTACTGCCTTGTCCATAGAACTTCAAGATAAATCACGGGATATAATTACCTAAGTTGTTTTAAACTGAATCACCATATAAGAAATCCACATCACCAATGTCCATTGCACCCATTGAGCTATGCTCGTAATTATAATTTGCATTTTTTGCTTCTAATTTGTTTTTTTCTTCTAAAAAAAAAAAAAAAATATAAAAACGTTTCTTTTTTAATATAAAATTTAATGATTAATTAAATAAAACCGTAAAACTCGCAATAGTACTTGTATGAATGTTATGAAACAAATTAATTGTAATAATTACTACTACTACTAATGAGGCTGTGAAGAAATAATTAACGTCCCAAAATGAAGCTGATCTCCATGATTCAACTATTTCTTCTCATCAGAAAATTTACATTTCGCCGGATCACAAAATTGAGAGCCACAAAACCACAAAAAAGGAAAAAGTAAAAAAAAGGAGTGATCAAAATTATAGCTCTGTAACAAAATTAAAAAAAAAAATCAATGGCTTTGTTCTTGGCTCACTTGTGATTCATCAGCTTCATCTCCATTTTCTTTTGCCGTTTCATCTTTTTGCTTAATTACGTTTTCTTCTTTTTCTTTACCTTTGCCGTCAACCTTTTCATCATCAACAAAAGCACTAGTCCTGCTAGTCATGGGGGTAGCTAAGAAAGTAGGCTTCACGTCACCAGCCATAATAACCAAAAACTTCTCTTCGAAAACCGGCAAAGCCTTGGCGTCGGAGCTGCTGTCCCCTTTCTCGGCGGCGGCGCCGTCCTCCACGTCTCTCTCGCCGCCGTCCTCTCCAGCGGATATCTTCCAGTAAGAGCAAGCCAGTATGAGGAGGGCGAAGGCTATCAGCCCCAGCATCGCCGCCAGGCCCCCGAATAGGTATGGAACAGGGGAGTGCCAGGGCGAACGTTGGACGGTGGCCGGCGGCGAGAACGTCGCCTTTGCGGTGGTGGTGGCCTCGGCGGTTGTCATTTTGTTAAGTGGCGTGGAGTGAAATAAAGTGGCGCCGGTTCTCATTTTGTTTTTCTGTTGGTGGAAATTTTGGAGTGGAGAAAGGAAAATGGGGGAGATGAGGAAAGAAAACTGTGTGTGTTTGAGAAGTGAAGAGAAGGTAATACATATTTATAGAAAATGGGCGTGGTATGTAATTGGCGGGTGGGGTGGGTCCTAATGGGCTTAGCTCACTCCGGAGTGGGCCCTGCCTTGGGCCCTAGGCCATGTTACATATACGTTTAACATGGACACACTCGGAGGAAACGAAGATCCTTTGTACGCGGATATGGTGTCCTTGGTTAGAGTTACACAAATAAATGCAAAATACTATGAGAATGTGGAAATTTTATGACAAATATTTAATTAGTTTCGATTTTTATTTTTACTTTTATATTTGTGCGGTATTTTATATTTGTTGTGGGTAATATCGTAATTATATATTTTTATTTAATTATTTCGTCCCTGAATATTTATTATTGGGCCCGAATACTGTCAATTGGCCCACAAAGCCAAATTATCATTAAGCAACCCATAAGGCTTAGTTTTTTTATATCCGGCCCATGCGGCTCACTTTATTCTACAAGACATATGCGGCTCATAAATCCATGTATAAAAAGGTCCATTCATCCCATTTGTAAGTATTCTGATTAGTTAATTGCTCTTAATTGTTTTTTCATTTGCTCTGGATTTCTCTTCAACTGGCATTGACTTGAGCGTCAGAAGTGTCATCTTAGGACAATCTAGGGTCCGTCTGACTTTTGCTGAATTGTGGCAAGCAAATTCTAATCTCAAGAACTCCGAGCTTCGGAATTGAAGTTGGGCTAATATCACAAAAATTAAGTTGGAGTGATATGTGGATTTTGGCATCATCAATACTGTATATCACATATGCATATCATGTGTATTAGTGTATAATATATACTCGTGTATAGATAAAAGTTTAAAATTGAAAATTGTGAAAGTACGTGAAAGTGAAAACAAATTTGGTGACGTAGTTTTCCACACTAGATGGTCTCAAAAGCATATTTTCCACAACAATTGTGTCACCGCAAGAAGAGGATGTGTTTTCATTTTCTCAAAATAAAATTTAATATATCATATTGTTAAATATTTTTTAAATAACAGTATTGTTTAATGTATTTTTATAAATTATTTCTCCCAAAACGTTTAAAAGACATCCAATTATCCTTTTTTTTTTTCTTTGTAGTGTGATGTGCTTACTGCATCTTGGCATGACGTAGGTTTAACCTTATACTTGCTAAACTATCGAATTTTCGCCAACCTAGACTAGAATGGATTCTGATCAGTTGGACGAAATTGACATTTTTCTTGATAAAATTCTGATTCTGGATTAAGGTTTGCACTTATGCCTAACTCTATGTACCACATCCTAATAATGACATGGTAATTAATTATTAAACATGCAATGGATTCATATGTTTGTTAAAACATCAATCGATTTTTTTCATGCCCTTAAATTTACATGATATTAAATAAAAGAGCCATATGGGTTCACTAGAATATGAATTGCGGAGATGTGGAACGTGGTTTGGGTGGTAGCTTTGTGGATAGGGGGTGACAGGGACGGCGACGCGGAGGTGTTGTGCAGCTGGTGTAGCGAGAGGGAGACTTATTTTGGTTTTAGATTTTTTTTTTCAGATTTTTTTTTCTTCCTCTGCTGTTGTAGGCTTTTTCTATCTTTTTTTTTTTTTTTTTTATTGTTAGTTTGATTTTGATGTGTTTCTAGCTTTTGTCTTTTTTGTTACTATCTTTGTTTTCCGTGATTGAATGACGATACTCATAGGTGAGCCAATTTTGTAAATCTTGTAGTATGTGGTGGTTGCTCGTGCCCGATTTTTATTTGTGTGATGCGGTTGTTGGATCAAGTCTCCCCTTGTTGGGAGTTGCTTAGTCTCCTCGGGCGAGAGTGTTTTAATTTTTTCAGTTTATAGTTCCTTCCTTGACAATTATTTGTGCAAAGAGACCTTTTGTCAGTTATTAACGGTTGAGTATTCAACAAAAGGTTCATCGTTCCAAAAAAGAAAAGAGTGAAATTTATATATACACATAACTCCAGTAACCAACATTCTTCATTTATTCCCATTTCCAACCCTAAGGTATCTAGAAGGATAAATGATTATACAAATTAATCATCATTTCGCACACAACACAAAAATATCGTGTTTGTGGGTGTGTGCGCACTTTGCAGAGTGAAATGGAAGACTTTATCTACATGTACAAATTACATAAAGACAATCCAATAATAAACGTATAGTCCCAGCTACAGGGAAAACCCACTCAAGTTTTTATTTTTCAGTGATTGGATTAGATGTGGGCATCACGAAAATGACTGCAATCATTAAGCAAAGGATTTTAATAAAACAATAGCAATAATTTGGGCAAAGTGACGAACAACTATTGTTTTTTTTTTTTTTTTTATAATAAGCTTCTGCGCTGAACTGCGACTATGTCCGACGACAATGACACCAATTTCATTCATTCTTTGCTGCCGTTACGAAATTTGACGACGTCTGTGACGATCAACCGGATCCTCCTGCCCAATCCCCAATTTTCCTCATTCTTTGCCGTGTTACGGCCGGTCCTGTGACGTCTGTAAACCATCCTCCTGGGTAAATCTCTCCCCAATTTTCCTCATTCTTTGTCAGTGTTACGGACGACGGGTCTGGCGACGTAACAACCAGATCCTCCCAGGTAAATCTCTCCCCAATTTGATGGAGAAGGGATATGAACCTCTGACCTCTACCCCACGAACAATTTGATGGAGCGAATGATTTGAGCAACCTCTCGACCCATCCCACAATTTGTGGTGGCGGGTGCCAATTTAAAACGTGGTACAACTATTGTTTCTTGTTACCTTCGTATCATCATTTGCTTTATGACTTTTAACTCATTCTGCCTCCTACAAAATTACCCATGATGTCTACTATGTGACAACTTTATTATTTTCGGTTTCTTTCTTTTCTTTTTTTTTTTTCGGGAATGGAAATTAATTTCAATATTGCATGCTTGATTACAAAATGCAGTCCATTTGGCAATTGGCTAAAGTCTGTCGGCGTGTTTTCACCGAGATGAGCTTAATTTCCCGTTTTCCTAGATCTTTTATATTAACTTTAAATTTTATTTTTATACTTTGTATGTGTATGACGTGCATATTATAAATGTGTGAGCATGGGCGTATCCAATCCTGATAGTTATCCCAAGTCCAATTTTTTTTTTTTTCCTCCTAACTTAATTATTTTCTCTTTAAAAAATATATATAATTTTTTTTTTATTTTTTTCATAAAAAAACGAGACTAAAAAAAATTGGGGGGCACAGGGGCGGGAAGGCCCCCTCCCCCAACTTTTTAAATTCCATAAAATTGAAATAAAGTTTATAAATTATGTATATAATTGTTAAGTTTTAATTATTCCCCACCTTAATAAATAAAAAATGCTCTTTTATGTACTATTTTCAAGAGAGAGAAAATCTCATCCCCCAATCTTCATTTTCTGGCTCTGCTACTAGTACTGTGTATATGAATAGATTATATTTCTAATGTGTATTTGAAATTAATCGTATAGATGTAATGTGCATATATTATGCAGAATATGTGATACAATACAAAACCAAAATAATTAAGTTGAAATCCTCGTTTCTACTCTCTTATCTATTCTTCTTCATCAAAGTCTTAGTCTCTATTGTATATATTTTTGTAGACTAATTATATTTGAAAATTAATATTACTATACATGAATAGAGTGAGTTCTCATTTTAGATAATTCCTCACTCCATGACATTTTCGACCCATAAGGGTAAAATAAGGGGGGAAAACAAACTAAACTACCCAAATTTCTATGCCAAATATGTAAATATGGAGCAAATTGAAACCCCAAACAAATTGGAGCTTTTTTTCTCATGAACATTACTATGTAGGATAAGTTTTGGCATAATATGTAACCCTCATTCAGATTATAATCGGAATCGGATCATTAAAAGATGTATATGGCTACATCAAAATGGCGTATGAAATGTCTTTTCCCAAATATTTGCAAGAATTTGCATCTTGATTTTTGCCGTACTTTTAACCGAAAGTCAGAATTTAGAATCAAAGCCAGTTAGTTGATCTAGAATTGTCACGTCAATTTGATTAATGTATTTCAACCTTAGCAGTTATCACACTATGTTTATTCTTAACCTCCAGGGTGATTGGGGCCCGAATATATTCTTAATTTAGTTGTAAGAAAAGCTTTTGTTTATTCTGTTTCCTCCCATGTGCATTGTCATTAGATTTTTTTTTTTGTTACAACAAATCAAAGTATTGTCATTATTCCCTTTTTCCCCATAAAACTTAAGGGATAAGGCTGCGATTTGTTGTAAGTTTTTTGTGCAAATTTTCACTCAAAAATATTTTCTGTCCAACATGCACTTGACTGTATCAATTTTTCAATCAACAGTCACATCAAATTATTATTTTATTATAAAAATATCACTACCAACTATCATTATTTCACAATCAAATCACAACTATACTATTCACTCTCTCACATTTTTCATATCATCAATCATATGTTCAATCAATATTTTATTAAGAAAATCATTACATCAACTTGTTGGAATTCTATATTGGAGTGCTCGGTTCTTAGCAGTTGGTCCGGTTCGGTTCTTAGCAGTTGGTCCAAGTTTCTCATTAGCTGGGTTCTTTCATTTCATTTCTTAGTTAGTTGCTATTGTCCTTTTACGTTTTATGTTTCCAGCTTATTACTCTAGTAACTTAGCAGTTACTTTGTAAGCTTCCTATAAATACATTCTCATGCAGCTGTGCTCAACTAAGATGAATAAAATACATTTCGAGATTTCTTTCTCACGATTTCTTCATGGTATCAGAGCTACAGGCTCTGAGATTTTATGGCGACAAATAAATGGGAAAATTGGAACACCGTAGTTGCTGAAGGAGGACGGAATAATCAATGACAGATTTAATTCGCGAATCAGATGACTGCAAAGGAGGAAGATCCGTTTCAACTTCATGGTTTGAATCCTCCAGGTTTACTTCTTATTTCGGTTCAGCTTACAGGTAATGATTACTTGTCTTGGAGTCGATCCATGGGAATTGCATTAGGTGCAAAGACTAAGCCAGGTTTTGTTGATGGAGCAATTCTTATGCCTAAAGTTGATTCAGCTGAATATGAGCAATGGAGGCGTGTCGATCTAATGGTAACTAGCCGGATATTGAATACTATAACTAAGGGTATAGTTGATGCATTTCTATATGTTAATTCGGCACATGAACTTTGGGAAGGTATTGTACAACATTTTGGGGAGTGTAATGGCACAGTCTTATACCAATTGTAGAGAGATATTGTTAATCTTACTCAAGGTTGAATTATGTTGCTGTTTATATTACAAAATTGAAGAAACTCTGGGATGAATATGAGTCTAGCTCCTACTTTCACATGCACTTGTGGAAATACTAAGGCATCAGTAGATCTGGAGATTATCACTAAATTGAATCAGTTTTTGATGGGCTTGAATGACTCCTATGATCATATTAGGAGTCAGATCTTGATTATGGATCCGCTCCCTAGTGTAAATATATAATGACCCAATTTTATTAATTTAAAATATTTTAAAAATATTTTAAAAAAAACATAATTTTATAAACTAAAGTGATCCCAATAATGATCAAAAAGGTTGATTGAGAAATTTTAATTCTTAAGGAAAAAAAAAATAATAATAATAGTGGTAATAGTAGTAGTAATAATAATAATAATAATAATAATAATAATAATAATAATAATAATAATAATACATCTTCCAAATTAAAATATCCAACTATTGTTCCAAGCATAAATCAGAAAAAATTAAAGATATAAATCTAAAATTTTGTCCGGTCATAATTATTTAAAATATAGCATGATTTATTCCACCATCCATAACATCATATCTTCAGCCGGATTCCTCAACCTGAAAGTCATGATAATAATAGGGGTGAGCTTCATCTCACTCAGTAGAGATATATCTGTCAATATTTAATATAACATGAAAAACATTCAAATAATTACAACATTAAATTCATTCATTTCCTCTTTTTCTTCTGGCTTGCCAGTTCCTGCATATAGCATTGCGGGTTCACCCCGAAGATACGTTTGATCCCGGACCCTTTTCATAGCCCCTAGCTTATATGAATTTATTTCCTCTTGACAGATATTGCAATCAATGAAGTACAATCGTGAAACATTAAATAAAGACAAATACTATAGAAATCCCTACCTTAATAATCGCAGATATTCGATGTAAAAAATGAACAGTAAAAGTCCTAATCCTCGACCCCTTCGTTTTCTATATTAAATAAAATTATAATTAATATGTGATTTTAACAAATCAAACTAATTAATGAAAGAATTTGTGAAAAATAATGAAAGAAGCTTGTGAATTTTGAATATATATAGATATATATGAAACTTGAATGATAATTAGAGAGAAAATATAATTACCTTAATAATATGCAAATTTGGGTGTAAATTATGTATGAATTTTTCTAACCTATTTATACTAAATAATCCTACCCCTAAACCTAACTTTAACCCCTAAAAAAACCCTAAACTAACCCCTAATTTGTCCCCTAAAATTATACAACCCCTATAATTAATTAATGGTTATTACATTCTACTCTCCTTAAATATAATTTCGTCCCCGAAATTTGATATCTTACCTGGAATTGAAAAACTTGGATACTTGACACGAATCTCCTCTTCACGCTCCCAAGTAGCTTCATTTCTGCCATGACGTCTCCATTGTACTTTGATCAAAGCAATATCTTTATTTCTCAAATGGTGAATCTTGCGTTCCAAAACTGCTTCTGGTGCTTCCTCATAAGTTAAATCATTGTTGATTGTCAGATCCTTATAATTCACGATGTGACTTGGATCGTGAACGTACTTTCTTAGCATAGAGACGTGAAAAACATTGTGCACACTTGATAGACTCGGTGGTAATGCTAGCTGATAAGCTAAATCTCCAACTCGTGTAAGGATTTCAAATGGTCCGATATATCTCGGTTTCAACTTTCCTTTTTCGCCAAATCGAATAACACCTCTGATAGGAGCTACTTTCAGAAATACTTTTTCTCCTTCATCAAATTTTATATGTTTTCTCTGCTATCAAAGATACGACTTTTGTCTATCTTGAGCCATCTTGATTCGATCTTGTATCATAGCTATCTTCTCAACAGTTTGCCGAATTAATTCAGGCCCCAAAATTTTTCTTTCACCAACTTCGTTCCAATATATTGGTGATCTACACTTTCTTCCGTACAACGCCTCGTATGGATCCATCCCAATAGTCGCTTGATAACTGTTGTTATAAGCGATTTCTACCAAGGGTAATAATGTTTGCCAATTACTTCCTAAGTTGAGCACACATGCTCTCAACATATCTTCCAATATTTGTATAGTCCTTTCAGACTGCCCATCTGTTTGTGGATGATAACCCGTACTAAAGTTTAGCTTTGTTCCCAATGCACTTTGTAGACTTTTCCAAAATTTTAGAAGTAAAACGCGTATCTCTGTCTGAAACAATTGACACAGGAACTCCATGAAGTCTCACTATCTCCTCAATTTAAATTTGTGCATATCGTTTCATACTGAACATCATCTTAATTGGTAGGAAATGAGCTGACTTTGTTAACCGATCTACTACAACCCAAACAGCCTTGTTTCCGGGATCGATGGTGGAAGCCCTACCACAAAATCCATAGTTATGTGCTCCCATTTCCATTCCGGAATGTCAAGTGGTTTGAGCAAACCAGATGGTTTTTGATGTTCGGCTTTAACTTGCTGACAAGTCAAATATTTTTCCACAAAAGTTCCAATATCTCTTTTCATACTTTGCCACCAAAATACTTCTCTTAAATCTCGATACATTTTTGTACCTCCAGGGTGAGTTTGTGGTACCTGCGTACAATGAGCTTCTTCGATAATTTCTTTTCTAAGCCTTTCTTCTTTAGGAACACATAATCACCCTTCACAAGTCAAAGTACCATCATTTGTTATAACAAATCCTTTTACATTCCCTCCACAAGCTTTTTCTTTCATTGTGCTCAAAAATTTATCTCGAGGTTGAGCTTCTTTTATCTTCTCTCTCAGAGTAGGTTGCACCACCAAAGATGCTAGTACTATCTCTGTGCTTTTTGGTGGTACCACTACTTCAATTCTCATCCTGGCGAATTCTCTCACAAGATGTTCTTGTTCAGATATCAAACTTGACATTTCTCCTTTTGTTTTACGACTTAGTGCATCGACTACAACATTAGCTTTACCCGGATGATAGTTGATAGTGCAATCATAGTCATTCACCAATTTCAACCACCTTCTTTGCCTCATGTTTAGCTCTTTCTGAGTAAACAGATATTTTAAGCTTTTGTGGTCGGTGAAGATTTCACATTTCCCTCCATATAGGTAATGGCGCCAGATCTTTAATGCATGCACTACAACAGCTAACTCTAGGTCATGAGTAGGATAATTTAACTCATGTGCTTTAGTTGTCTTGAGGCGTAGGCAACCACTTTACCATGTTGCATTAGCGCATCCCAAACCTTGTTTTGATGCATCACTATAGATAACAAAATCTTTAGTGGGGTCAGGAATTGTTAATACTGATGCAGAAGTTAGCCTTCGCTTCAACTCCTGAAAGCTTTCTTCGCATTTCTCATTCCATTGAAACTTCTCCCTTTTTTCTTCTCAGTCGAGTCATAGGCGCATCTATTTTTGAGAATCCTTCAATAAATCTCCGATAATAGCCTGCCAAACCTAGAAAACTGCGAACTTCATTCGCATTCGTAGGTGCACTCCATTCGTTGATCGCTTCAACTTTAATCGGGTCCACTTCAATTCCTTGAGCAGTGATTACATGTCCAAGAAACACCAATCGATCTAGCCAAAACTGGCATTTCTTGAATTTCGCATATAACTTTTCCTTGCGAAGTGTTTCTAGCACTATTCTTAAGTGCTCAGTGTGTTGCTCTCTATTCTTTGAATATACAAGTATATCATCTATAAAGACTATGACGAATTGGTCTAGATACAGATAAAACACTCTATTCATCAAGTCCATGAATACTGGTGGTGCATTACTTAACCCAAATGGCATTACTACAAACTCGTAATGTCCATATCGAGTTCTAAATGCCGTTTTTGGAATATCACTCTTTTAATTTTTAATCGATGATATCCTGATCTCAAGTCAATCTTAGAGAAAGTGTCACCTCTCAATTGATCGAACAAATCTTCAATCCTCGGTAGCGGGTACTTGTTCTTCACTTTGTGAGTCGATTAAGTTCTCTATAATCGATACACATTCTAAGTGACCCGTCTTTTTCTTTACAAACAGAATCGTGCTCCCCACGGTGATACACTAGGTCTAATAAATCCCAAATCCAAAAGTTCTTGTATTTGCGCATTTAACTCTTGTAACTCCTTTGGCGCCATCCTACAGGTGCCTTAGATATAAAAAGCTACCCAGTGTACCAAATCTATTCCAAATTCAACCTCGGCTCGATACCACTTGTAACGACCCATTTTATTAATTTAAAATATTCTAAAAATATTTTAAAAAAACATAATTTTATAAATTAAAGTGATCCCAATAATGATCAAAAGGTTGATTGAGAAATTTTAATTCTTAAGGGAAAAAAATATAATAATAATAATAATAGTGGTAATAGTAATAATAATAATAATAATAATAATAATAATAATAATAATAATAATAATACATCTTCCAAATTAAAATATCCAACTATTGTTCCAAGCATAAACCGAGAAAAAATTAAAGACATAAATCTAAAATTTTGTCCGGTCATAATTATTTAAAATATAGCATGATTTATTCCACCATCCATAGCATCATATCTTCAGCCGGATTCCTCAACCTGAAAGTCATGATAATAATAGGGGTGAGCTTCATCTTGCTCAGTAGGGATATATCTGTCAATATTTAATATAACATGAAAAACATTCACATAATTACAACATTAAATTCATTCATTTCATCTTTTTCCTCTCGACGATTCCTCGTATAGCATTGCGGGTTCACCCCAAGATACGTTTGATCCCGAACCCTTTTCATGGCCCCTAGCTTATATGAATTTATTTCCTCTTGACATATATTGCAATCAATGAAGTACAATCATGAAACATTAAATAAAGACAAATACTATAGAAATCCCTACCATAATAATCGCAGATATTCGATGTAGAAAATGAACAATGAAAAGTCCTAATCCTCGTCTCCTTCGTTTTCTATATTAAACAAAATTATAATTAATATGTGATTTTAACAAATCAAACTAATTAATGAAAGAATTTGTGAAAAATAATGAAAGAAGCTTGTGAATTTTGAATATATATATATATATATATATATATATATATGAAACCTGAATGATAATTAGAGAGAAAATATAATTACCTTAATAATATGCAAATTTGGGTGTAAATTGTATGAATTTTTCTAACCTATTTATACTAAATAATCCTACCCCCTAAACCTAACTTTAACCCCTAAAAAGAAACTAACCCCTAATTTGTCCCCTAAAAAGTTATACAACCCCTATAATTAATTAATGGTTATTACAAAATAAGGCGTATTCTATGGTTCAAAGAGTTGAAAGACAACGGAGTGTGAGTACCAATGCTGGTGAAGGAACAAATGGAGCAAATTTTTTGACTTGTGGGTAGGAATTTCACTGGTTCCCCGCACTTGCTAGCAGAGGCCAGGTCACTAGATGGAATAACAACAACAATAACACTAACACTACTTGGCAATCAAAGGGAAGAGGTTATTGAAGAACAAAGGAAGAGAAGGCTAAGCTTATTTGTGAACATTGTAGAGCACCTGGTCATGAGATTTCTGAATGTTTCAATCTCCATGGGTATCCGGATTGGTTCAAAGATTTGAAAAAATAGAGGAGGAGAAATTCGTGAATATGGTGGGAGACAAAGGTAGCATGCATGATGAGATGGTGCATACACAACCTTAATAGATTCTACAGAGACATGGCATCCTTATCTAGCAGAGATTGCAAAATATATGGCCAATACAGAGAATCAAAAATGGGGGTAATGGTGTGAACATGAACTATGCTCACTTTGTGGATTATGCTGGTAAGGGTAAGGATCATGATACTTACTATGATTTGTCTACTTTTGCTGAGAGTAGCAAACACAATTGGATCATTGATACAGGAGCAAGCAAGCACATGTGTTACAATGAGAAACTACTTACAGATTTTCACCCTGTGCATACTAATACTACAATATATCTGCCTGATGGATCTACGAAACATGTTACATATACAGGAAAAGCACATATCACAGATTCCTTGGTTCTAGATGATGTGCTACTTATGCCTTCTTTTTCTTATAACCTCCTTTCTGTTGCTCAGCTAACTGAATCTTCTAACCTCAAATTCATTTTCTTTCCCACACATTATGTGATGCAGGACCTAACGACTGATGAGGTGGTGGTAGTGGGGAAGGCACAAGGAAAGTTATACATTCTCCAACCAAATTTAGTCCATTCTTCTTTTTCCCTTTCTCCTCATAAATCTGTCAATTTTTCTTTCAAATCCTGCAATAATGAGTTGTTGAATTGGCATGTAAGGCTTGGTAACCCTTCTATTTCTGTGTTGGAACATATTTCTTGTTTGAAACTATTTTGCACTGCTGCAAATATAAAGTTTATTGATGCTTGTGAAGTGTGTCACAAATCTAAACAACCTAGATTATCTTTTCCTGTGAGTACATCCAGGGCAACTGACTGTTTTGATCTCATACATGTTGATGTTTTGGGACCTTCTGTTCATGGGGCCACTTCACATACTCCCTACATGTTAATAGTGGTAGATGATCATTCTAGAGCCACTTGGACATATTTTTTAGCTCACAAAAGCCAAGTGCCACAGACTCCTGAGTCCTTTTTCTGTATGGTGAAGACTCAGTTTGATAAGAAGGTTAGGGAGGTGAGAAGTGATAATAGGGGAGAATTTATGAGCTATTCTTTGCAACAATTATTTCTTTATTTGGGTATCCTTCACCAGAGAAGTTGTGCTTACACCCCACAACATGAATTGGGTTGTGGAGAGGAAGCATAGGACATTGCTTAATCTTGGGAGGGCGTTGATGTTTCAATCAGGGATGCCAATTAAATTCTGGATTTATGCTTTAATATATGCTACTTACATTGTAAACAGATTGCCAAGTGCTATTTTGGGATGGGGGACACCATATGAGTTGCTATTTGGGAAGGATCCAGACTATAACACTTTGAACCATTTGGTTGTTTGGCATATGCTACTAATACTAGTCCATATAAACATAAGTTTGATACCAGATCTCTTAAATGTGTGTTTATGGGCTATCATCAAGGCACAAAAGGTTATAGGTTGTATGATATTGATACTCATCAATTTCTTGTTTCAAGAGATGTTCACTTCTGTGACAATTTCTTTCCTTTCTTGCATCTATCAAAGTCATCATCTCTTACTCCATTACCCCTCATTTCTACTCTTGATTCTTTCCTACTGTTTCATCCCCATATAACTCTGTCACTCATACTCCTGCTCCTATCTCAGAAGAAGTTCCAGGGTTGTCCATCCCCCTATCTGGATGAAGGACTATGTGTCTAACCCTTGCTCTGAACTTGTGCCCCCACCAGTTGTCACACCTCCACAACTCGCCTTGCAGTCCACACTATCCTATTTCCACATTTCCTAGTGTTACTTCTCCATCTCTAAGTGTTGGTTACATGGCTTTTTGGCCAATATATCTGGGATTTATGAACCTCACAGTTATACTGAAGCTTGTAGAGATGTCAATTGGATTGAAGCCATGAACATAGAGCTAGAAACTTTTGAGAAGAATGATACCTGGAGCTTACTTATCTCCCTTCTCCGGAAGAAGAAGCGATTGGTGCAAATGGGTGTATAAGGTGAAGTTACATCCTGATGGTTCCATTGATAGGTACAAGGCAAGGTTGGTTGTTAAGGGATATCATCAAGTTTATGGTTTGGACTACTTGGATAGCTTTTCTCCAATTGCCAAGTTGGTCACAGCCACGGTGTTTATTGCGATTCTGCGGTTTACGAGGGTGGGATATACAAGCTAGATATCAACAATGTATTTTTGCATGTTTTTCTGGATGAGGAGATTTATATGGTTCCTTCAGATGCCTATCACAGGGCGGCCGACAGAGGATAGTTCTACAAAGAGTTAAAGAGAAGCCTCTATGGTCTCAAGCAGGCATATAGCGTGGAATGTGGAGTTGTGTACGAAGTTGATAGAGTATGGTTTGACTCAATCTCAACATGATCATTGCCTGTTCTTCAGAAAACCGACATCTCCTATCTTGCTTGCGTATTTATGTTGATCATGTTCTTATCACTAGTTCGATTCTGAAGATATTGCACTCTTAAAAATATCTTGACAAGATGTTTACAATCAAGGACATGGGACATGCCAAATACTTTCTTGGTCTTGAGATTGCTAGAGGCATTGATGGTGGTTATCTCAACCAGAGGAAGTACATTTTGGATACTTTGCATGATACAGGTTTGTCTGATTGCAAGCCAACTAACCTTCCCTTTCCTCCGGCCTTCAACTTACTTGGTAAGGTCGGGACCCTCTTGAGCACCCCCAACAAGATAGAAGATTGGTGGGCGTGCTCTTATATCTATTTAGTGTGAGTTTTGCATGTATTTTGGGCATGATTTTGGATATAATAGGTTGATAAACATGCATTAACTTAGTAAAATGGGTCGTGTTCTCATAATGTGGAAAAGATATTACGCTTTGCTCGTTTTTGCAGAAATTAACGATGTTTGTAGTACTTTTGTGGCAAATCGGAGCATTGTAGTAAAGGACCGCCAAGAACCGAGTGATTACGTGAAGTATGGAGTCAACCGAGCTAAAAAGGACACGCACGCCCGCTCGTGCTCATAGGCCTGGCCCGTGCTTGGTCCTTGTAGTAGGAATCAACGTTCAACTTGACGCGGGGCCGGTCGTGCCTACACGCACGCCCATGCGTCGCTAGGAACACCAAAGTTTCAACTTGACGCACGGGCTGGTCGTGCATAAGCGCCGACCCGTGCGTGCGTGCGGCTTTTGATAGTTTTAAGTCGTATTAACTTAGGTTTGGCCCGAAAAGATTATAAATGGAGAGGAGGCGAACCCAAAAGAGGAGACACTTAATTTACCCCAGAAAGCAGAGAAAAAGCATCCTTCTACTAGAGGAATCGAGAGAAAGGTCGAGATCACATCCACACTTGAGGATTGAAGATTGGTCGAGATCACATCCACGCTTGAGGATTAAAGATTGATTGAGAGATCATCGATATCCCTGAGTTTTTCTTACTCCATTGTATTTTTATTTTCATCTAGTTGATAAGGATATGAATATTTTGTCTATGAATTCTACGTTTTCCATGTCCGGCTAAACACCTTGTGATTCCGGGATTTGGGATTAGGTTAATTGACTCTTGTTTGATGCTTAATTTTAATTGAAGCTGTTATTTCGAACCCAATTCGAGTACTTTGCTTTATTACTTGTTTTATCATATGGCCAATGGTTTAACATGCTTGATGTGTTGATTCATAATTTGAGAGATGAGTTTCAATATTAGATCTTGAGTACTTGACATGCATATTTTGCATGATTGAGAAGTCTGTGAGTATTTGTGAGGACTACTGATCTTATATGCTTTTGGGAGTTGTTTATCTTATGTTGAGTAGAGATGCTAGCATATATAACTCAATCAACATATTTATGGTGTCTCGAGAGAGAGGATAAATTACTTTTATGATCATCTTATAGGTAAGATAGATAATAACTTTGTCATGATAATCTGATTACAAGAGGGAGATTAACTGAAACTATAACCCTGGAATCCATTCATTCACTTGATCTTTTCAATCTTAACTCTTTGCTTTGTTATTTTTATGATAAATTATTTTTTTAGTTTTACAAAACAACCATCACAACTCTGTTAGATAAATATTTTTATCATTATTTTGATGATTTTGTTTTTATACCAAAATAATGTTTTTAAATATTGTCCAAATACTCCTAAATGATTTAAATTGTTTCTACTAATTTTTGAGTATTTCTTCAAGTTTAGTTTCGACAAAAAATTGGACAACACTTTTAATAATTTTTGTTAATGCGTTTTTACATCAAAACTATTTCTAATGTTGTCCAAATACTCCTAAATGATTTAAAATGCTTTTACTAATTTTTCTGGAGTATTTCTTCAAGATTATTTTCGACAAAAATGGACAACACTTTTGATGATTTTGTGTTAATATGTTTATACACCAAAACAATATTTCTAAATATTGTCCAAACTCCCGATCGGTCTAAAATATTTTTACTAATTTTTCGGAGTATTTCTTGAAGTTTATTTTCGATAAAAATTGAACAACACTTTTGTTTCAGTGCTCAACCTGGGTCGCCCTATAGGGCAACCCGTACCTGGAGTTGAGTTTTGAAACAGAAAAAAGGGACGAAATATTTTTGAGGAGGTCGACACTGGCCGACCGTGCGCTGACTAAGACTGCAAACAGAAAACTGGAACATCTCTCTCTGTATTACAATTTGTGAGTGTTGGACCGGTCCACTATGGGGCCGACCGGTTGCACCTTAGGTCGACCGGTCGAGCACCCCCTGGACCGGTCACCTTATGTGTTTTTTGCTATAATCTTTCTTTTTCTGTATTAGTGCGCGACCGGTCGCCCTATTATTTGACAGCAAAATTTTGACCATTGTGCAGCAGACACTTTCCTTAAATTGTGGAATTGATTTCTAACAACTATATTCTTGATTTTAATTGTATTTTTACTCAGATTTTCAATCCCCAAGAGGAGCCTATACATGATCAATCATTTCCTATAAATAGAGGAAGAATTGAAGCAACACAACAAGAGAGAAAACTACAACACAACAAGATACATTCAAGCAAACACTTTGTTCTTATATTTTCTATATTCTTGTTGTAATAGCCTAAGGTCTTACACTTTCACATCTTGAGGTCTAGGCTTGATTCTTGATTACACTTGCACTCAATTTGTATTATTCATTATCGAGTTGTAATCTTGAATTTGGGTTATCATTCAACAAAGATATCCTTGTGAGTGTTCTTGTGGTAAGAACACACTTGGATGATCTAGGTGATAGGTGCAAGAAGATTGTGGTGATCTTCTTATTGAAGAGTGTGATGCTCTTTGAGGTGTTGAAGAATTTGGTATTCTTCAAGTCGGAAGATTGTGGTAATCTTCAAGTGAGATTGTGGTAATCTCCAAAGTGGTGTTGTAAGGTGTTGTTGTATTAATTGTGGTAATTAATAAAATTTATTTTTTCTTTTTGAAATCCATCCTGGAGATACTGGGGTGGTAGTAGATTAGGCCCTAGGTGGGTTGAACTACTATAAATGGACGCGTGTTATTTACTTCCCGCACATTTATTCTTGCATTGGCTTGTTTGATTCGAAAAAGAGGGCACAATCGAGAAAATGGAGATAATCTATTCACCCCTCCCTCTAGATTATCGTAGCCGCTTGGACTTACAAACTCGAACGTCTAAATAAAAATAGTGCTATTATAATTTCAATACTTAGTATATTAATTTATTAGTCTCTGTGGGATCGACCTTGCTTACCCTATCTATTAACTACGCCGTTCACTTGCGGTGAAGCTAAAAATAAGGCGAACAAGTTTTTTGCGACGTTGCCGGGGACTAATAAATTTTTTTAGTACTAATATTGCGATAAATAGTGTTATTTTTAATTTAGATAATTTTCTTTTGTTTTTGTAAAGTTTGACTCCTACAGTGTTTGATTTGTTTCTTTTAGTTGGTTCAGGTAGTGCATGAACACTCGCTCAAAGCGAAGGGAATTAGCATCGTTCATACCGAAAATTGAAGCTTTTGCCCGACGAATAAGTGCAGCTACTAAATGAGCAGAAAGAAATCTAGATCATACTATGAAAGTTGTGGACGAGAACAACGGGGGTAACAACGGGAACAATAATTAGGTACCGATACCAGAAGCTCCGACAGTCCAACAACAAGCGATTCGTGATTAATTTCTCCCTCAGACAAATCGCAACTATGGTGGAATTGTCCATATCCCGATTAATGCTAATAACTTTGAGTTGAAGCCGATGTTAATTTCAATGATTCAACAGAACCAGTTTAGGGGATTTGCAGCTGAGGATCCCAACTCTCATCTTGCACACTTCATGCAAATCTATAACACGATCAAGATGAATGGAGTGTCGGATGATGCTATACGTATGCACCTATTATCTTTCTCTCTAAGGGATAAGGCAAGAAACTGGTTAGGCACATTGACTCAGGGGAGTGTTAACACTTGGGATGATTTAAGCCAGACGTTCTTATTCAAATTCTTTCCACCGAGCAAGACACTACACCAAGAGCGAGATCACTCGGGATCAACCACTATATGAGGCCTGGGAGAGATTCAGAGATCTGTTGAGGAGGTGTCCGCAATATGGGTTTCCAGACGATCAACAACTTTGTTTCTTCTACAACGGGTTGTTGGGACAGACAAGATCGTTTGTGGATGCCGCAGCTGGAGGAGCTTTATTAGCAAAAATCCCACAAGATGCATTCAATTTGCATTCAATCGGAGCATTGCAGTAAAGGATCGTCAAGAACCGAGCGATTACGCGAAGTATGGAGCTGAACCGAGCAAAAAAGGACACACACGCCCTGCCTGTGCTCATAGGCACGGCCCGTGCTTGGTTCTTGTAGCAAGAATCAACGTTCGACTTGATGCATGGGCTGGTCATACCTATACGCACGGCCCATGCGTCTTCCTAGGGAAAACCAAAGTCTCGACTTGACGCACGGGCTGGTCGTGCGTAAGTGCACGGCCCGTGCGTCTGTGCGGGTTTTGACAATTTTAAGTCGTATTAACTTAAGTTTGGCCCGAAAGAAATATAAATAGAGAGGAGGCAGACCCAAAAGAGGAGACGCTTACTTTTACCCTAGAAAGCAGAGAAAAGAGCATCCTTCTACCGGAGGAATCGAGAAAAAGGTCGAGATCGCATCCACGCTTGATGATTGAAGATTGATTGAGAGATCATCGATATCCCTGAGTTTTTCTTACTCCATTGTATTTTTATTTTCATCTAGTTGATATGGATATGAATAATTTGTCTATGAATTCTTCGTTTCCCATGTCCGGCTAAACACTTTGTGATTCTGAGGTTTCGAATGGTTAATTGACCTTGTTTGATACTTAATTTTAATTGAAGTTATTATTTCAAACCCTAATCGAGTACTTTGCTTTATTACTTATTTTATCATATGGACAATGGTTTAACATGCTTGATATGTTGATTCATAATTCGAGAGATGAGTTTCAATACTAGATCTTGAGCACCTGACATGGATATTTTGCATGATTGAGAAGTCTGTGAGTATTTGTGAGGACTACTGATCTTATATGCTTTTGGGAGTTGTTTATCTTACATTGAGTAGAGATGCTAGCATAGATAACTCAATCAACATATTTATTATGTCTCGAGAGGGAGGATAAATTACTTTTGTGATTATCTTATAGGTAAGATAGATAATAACTTTGGCTTGATTAATCTGATAACAAGAGGGAGATTAACTGAAACCATAACTCTGGAATTCATTCATTCACTCACTTGATCTTTTCAATCGTAACTCTTTGCTTTGTTATTTTTATGATAAATTATTTTCTTAGTTTTACAAAACAACCATCACAACTCGAACGTCTAAATAAAAATAGTGATATTATAATCCCAATACTTAGTATATTAAGTTATTAGTCTCTGTGGGATCGACCTTGCTTACCCTATCTATTAACTACGCCGTTCACTTGCGGTGAAGCTAAAAATAAGGCGAACAATATCTTAACCTTACTAGGGATGACATTACTTATTGTGTCCAACAATTAAGTCAGTTTGTCAATGATCCATACTTCTCAATGGGAAGATGCAGTACATGTGTTGAAGTACTTGAAGGGATGTCCCTCTAAGGGGTTGTTCTACTCTAGCCATGGTCAGTTTGAGTTGATGGGGTACAAAGTGATGCGATTGGGCTTCTTGCGATACTCGCGAGATCCCTCACTCACGGCGGCTTTTTGCGTCTTCCTTGGTTCCTCTCTCATTTCCTGGAAGACAAAGAAGCAATGTACTTTCTCCAAAACCTCTTCTGAGGCAGAGTATCATGCCTTATGTACCACAGTTTGTGAGTTTCAGTGGTTGGCACATTTGTCTCTTGATTTTTGCATCCAAATTCCTACTCATATCCCTCTTTTGTGTGATAATCAAGCTACACTTCACATCGTGGCTAACCTTGTCTTTCATGAGAGAACTAAGCATCTATAGATCGATTATTACATAGTTTGCAACCCAGTTCAAGGTCGGGTTTTATTCTTCCACGAAGGTGTCTTCCTCCTCCAATTGGGCCGACATTCTCACTAAGTCACTAACATATTTACATCCAATCACACTTCCAAAAAATTCACAATTTTTCAAAAATAATATTTCACCACTATTCACTTAAAAAGAAAAATGAACAAAATGAAAGCTCATCCAGTCGTAGCCTAAGACTTTATTTTCAAACATATAAAATTTTATTTAAATGCACTTGGAATAATAGAAGGCAAAATATTGTAATTATTTAAAATTTTGTAATAATCTTACAACTGATAAAATTGAGGGAATATTATTCACTATTATTCACTTCTATAGATTTTACTTTTGGTTTCACTTTATTATTTAAATGGATAATTACAAAAACTACCCCTAAGGTTTAGCATCATTACATAAAACTTGAGTTATCTTTCAATATTATGAATACCCCCTTAAGGTGCTACAAACACCCTCTTGATATTTGCGTTTACCTAACTAATACCAGTGTTCTAAAAAGCGCTAGGCGCTAGTCGGGCGGCGGACAGGGCCTTAAATATATATACAATTTTATGAATAATTCCCATAATACATAACTGTAAAGTCTATGAATGTTATTTAAATTGTTTTTGAACAGATCTGATATTTAAACTTTAAACTTTAAAGTAATTCAACACCAATAATCTAATAAAATTATAAATCATCTAAAATACAATATATTAACGAATATTGCATTGATTTATATAATATCGAATTACCAATGGAAAAATTTCCAGACCCTAAAATTTTGTTTCATTTTTTTTTATTAAGAAAATTATTTATATTCTATTTTACTTAAACTGAATTTTGGAGTCGTCGGTGCTACTTTCACTAGTCGGAGTCGTTTGTTAGGATTTCAGAAAAAAAAATATATAGGACGGACTAGACCGCCTAGGCTCACCACCTAGGCAAAAATTCGGGCACCTGGTGGCCGCCTAGCACCTAGGCCCCGCTTAGGGGGATTTTTAGAACACTACTAATACCCCATCTTGAGGTAGATATCTTCAAATTCAAAATGGTGTTTAATCTTCTATTCAACCTTACAGATAGTTGTTACGTGTATAAAAACTATTATATTAATCTTAAAGTATAAAATTGTGGGTTTTCAATATGGTAGTTTTTATACACATTACAACCTTTTTGGAATAAAAGATCCCATTCGCTCTTGATGGTGCAATTTATAAAATGGAAACACATACATGTCAATGGAGAAAATTGTGATTTTGAAAGAGAATTATTTTTTTTAATTAAGTTAAAAAAAATTTGACATCTAATTAAGTTAAATTTCAAGAACGGTTTTTGTGTTAACTCTTCATTAAATTCTAAATCCAACCAAATAAAAATCTTCAACATATCCAGAAAGTGTCCTAAAGAAAGAAAAAAAGGGAAATCCTTACTAGATACTTGACCAAACAGGCCGAGACATGGTGGTCGGACCCACGAAGCACCACCAGTTGATGTCTTTACACGGCCCCCTCTCCGCCGTGCAGGCCCCAATCTTTTCATCACTTGGCCCTCTCGCCATTTTAAAAATTGGGGATAAGTATATTATAATGGCACAACCATTAAACCATATCTGTGTTTTCAAATTACAAAGAATAGAATAATAAAAGATAAAAGATATATATAAATGGCCGTACATCAAATGAAAGGACAGTGACTGTGTTGGGGACTGATTGGATCCCTCAAACCATATCCACATCAAGACATTAGTGTTTCATTTTCTGGGCCCAAATCTTTCATCAACTTCCACTTATTTTTTTAAGTATAATTGGAGGAACTTGGGAAAGGGACACATACGCTCGTATACGATCGAATCCAGGTCATTCGCCCTTTCCACTGGAGCACAAAATTATCTTCCACTTTTGAAGTAGAGCAATACGAAATAAATTACTAAATTAAAATAGAAAATTTAGATTAAATGGTGTGTTATTAGGTGAGCGGTTTAAAACTCATCCCCTCTCTTCCCATGACATCCCATTTACCTTCTTCCCCTTAAAAAAATTAAAGTAATTTAATTATGTATTTATATTTATTTTAGTCATGGATATTTAAATTGGATTAAATGTATAGTTGATTACATATTCTGAATAACAAATCCAATGTCAAATTAAATTATTCATACCATATTTAAATCATTGACACAAAATGCATGGCATCTCAATTTAAAGAAAATATGCTAATTTTGAACTTATTACAATTTATATTTACAAGATTATGAACAAGTATCAAAAGCTAAAAATAATTCTTGATCGCACTAATAACTTTTGAGATCACTAACATAAAATTAAAGAAAAAAAAGAATAATAAGATATCGTATCTCATGAAAGAAACTATTAGTGTAAGTAGTATAAATATATAAATAGTTAGTGGCAAAAACACTTGTATTGGGCCAAATTTAATTACTTGTCAGCTCGTATGTAATTAAAATCAAATTAGAGTGCAAATTAATCAAATAAAATCCAAATGGTATAGGAATCTTACGTCACAAGTCACAAATATTGAGATATGGGGCATTTGTTCCCCAAAGAGGGTTAATATGTGACATAAAGCAATTTTTTTAAAAAAAGGACATAAGGCATTTTTTAAGTCAGCCATTTATTCTGTTTTCAGATAAGATCGCACCAAAACCTTGGCGTCTCGCACTAAATCAATCATTTGCAAAACGTCTACGAGGCCTCGCTTAGATTATGTTTTTATTAGTTTATTTTGTAAGAAATAAATTTAATTAATTAAGTGTTAATATTAATATAAAGGAGGTGTGATTAGATGATTTAGCTTTTGGGGATACACTTTAAGTCACTAATAGTTTGATACTTTTTTAAAAACCAAAGGTAGCGGCTTTAATACTAAAAGTACTTTCATTATAAAAGCAAAAAGAAGTAATGAGACTATTTTTTTTCTTTTTAATTTATGCTTGATTAGACCGAGTATAGAAGATTACAATGAAATTAGAGTTTGGGTTGCCGCCTAAATTAATAGTACGACGTCGTTAAGAGCTTGGCTTTACTTTTCACACTTGGGGCCGCTAGAGGAGCAGGCATTCAAGGAATGCACATTGAAACTTGAAAGTGACTGCAAGCGGCAAGGTGATTATTGATGGTTTAAGGAAGTGTTTGCAAAAAGTTATGATTTTAGAAGAAGTGATTTATTACAGCAATTTGGTAGTGTTTGAAAATAGAATCAAAAGATGAGAATGAGAAGCTGAGAGTGTTTGGTGAAAAAGTTGTAAAAGTACTTATTTATTTGTTAAATTCAAACTAGGAGCAGAAAGTCTCTACTTTTAGATTCTAATTAAATCAACCAGAATTTGGTACTTGCAAACACTAAAAAGTTTTTTTTAAGCCAAAAAATGAGAATTACTTTTTTTAGTGATGGCAAAATAATCCCTAAATGACAAAGAGATCCAAAGCAATATTTGTTGAAAGATGATATCTTGATCACAATTCACAGCACCAAGGGTGAACTCTCTTAATTTCAATCATAATCCATGGGAAATTAATAATCGAGTTGCACACTCTTTAGCACACTATGGCACTAGACTCGTACTGATTTTTTTCCCCGGATTGAAGAAGTTTTTCTCTCTTGTGAGAGTTTTCTCCAAGTAGGATGTAAACCCTTCTGATTAATGTATTTGTTTTCCCTTCAGAAAGGAAAAACAAATAGTGACTTTGTGAAACTTTATTATAATTTGTTGGGAAAGAATTATTCCATATTATCTAAATTCCCATGTGATTTGTGGCTTATAAGAAATTAGCGCCTCTCTTAAAAAAAACGTGGTTTCGAAGATAAAATCTTGAGGCAGTCAAAGCGGATAATACCTTTTAAAGTGGATAAATTCATTTTAAACACTTGCCATTATTAAAAAACTTTTGTTTTACCATTGGTATAAAATAAAGAATCATTGCTCCGGAGTAATTAATTTTATGAAATTACTGATTTTATCAAAAGTTGCAGTATTAGTAGTTTCACATAAATATGAACTATCACATTTAAACATCAAAGGTTCATTTTTAAGATGTCAAAATGCCTGTTCAAGTTGCCATGAAAGTCCACTGGAATTTGGGGAGGACTGTCGTAGCTCCAATGGCCGCCTCTAGATCCATCAATATCATACAATATGAAAAATGGATCTAACGTAAACACAGATCCATCAATATCATACAATATGGATCTAACGTAAACACAAAATGAATTGCCACAAACTCATCAGTGGGCCGTCTTTGAGTTGGGTTGTTGTGAAGCTAACGAGATATTAAGTTAGGCCCAAAACATGAATAGAGAAATGGGTACCATCTTGAATATTGGAAAAACAGAAAAATGTTTTCTTATCTAGATACTTCTTTATAGTTTAGGTTTGTTTCTATTAATTCAGTCCAATCTGCCAGTTCAACCGCATGACTCATGAGACTAATTTTCTGATAATTTAGAATTTAAATTATTTTTGTATAATATATATATGTTTATTAAATAATTCTACTATTTTATATTTTTATATATATTGAATTGATGAGTAAGATATTGTACTTTTGAGACAAAATATTTTATATACACAGTACACTTATTTAATATAGTACTTAATAGTTAATATCACATAAATAAACACAGAAAAATTCTAATAGTTACCTTTAATATTTTTCGATAATGTAAAATACGACAACCATAATTAAAAATCAAATAAAATTCATTCATTGCTGCACCTTCATATTTTGAAGAAATTTTCACTTCGCAAAATTATACGTGGCTACATAAAATAACTTTTACACTACTTTGAAATTCCTCCCAAATTTTTTATTTATAAAGTCAGAAATAAATAATTATGATTATGTTTTGTAAACAATGAAGGAGAAAAAAAAATAAAGAGTATTAGAAATCAAATTACCATCCCAAATCCCGAATAAGACTTTTTTTTGAAAGGAAAAGGAATATATTATTACTGGAAATCGTCCAACATCAAATGAGACAAAAATTTCGAAAGTTCCTCCCATGAGGTGGTTACAGAATTGGAGTGCTTAGCAAACTGAGCTAACTCCTAGGCAATAGAATTAAAATTTCTACTAATCCAAAATAAATGAATAGACTGGTTAGAAGTGATGGAAGTCCAAATATCTTCGAATATGCTAAGGCAAGCCTGTTCCACGTCCGAGTCCTTTTTTTGCTGCTAGGAGAACATATACCGAGTCACCAAGGATTGAGGCCGAATGGAGTTGTAGACGATGAGCTAAGAGCAAGGCTTCTCGAAGGGCAAGAGATTCAGCGATGAGGGGGTCTGAAATTCCTGAAAATTTCGAGGTCAATCCATGAAGAAAATTACCTTCAGAATCTCGAACATATACCCCAATGCCAGCATAATTTCTGGGAAGTGAAATAGCACCGTCAAAGAAGATATGGATGCCATGAGGGGCCTTGTCGAATATGGTGGAGCGGTGAGATAAAGAATCACGTTGGGGCCAATTATTGGCCGCACGGAAGAGTGTACCATGTGGGAAACTCCGCTACCAAAATGGGGCACGATGAGCGATCTTCAAGATGTGCGATTTTGAGCATACCAAATTGCATTGCAAAAAAGAGTCAAGAAAATTCTCCAATGTGCGAGGTGAGTTAGAGAGCAAATTCATAGCCCAAATGCCTGCGACCAGGTGAGTGAAAGAGTGGATGACCTCCTCGAAACCCGCAACATACCATATGTGTGCTTAAACCGGACAGAGAAAAAATAATTGTGTCGGTGAGAATTCGACGAGCGACATATAGCGGGCATATATGGTTATTGACAATTCCACTTTCAGTAGGGGGTGGCAAATCGTGTTATGGTGTCGTGTTCGTGTTATACTATCGTGTTTTCATGTTATCTATTTTATTTGATCTTTAATATAACAATAATTGTAATTTTAAAGTAATTTTCTATTTTGTGTTCCTATTGTGTTATCGTGTCGTATCATATCGTGTCGTGCTTTATCGTGCCTTTTATCTCTGTAATCGTGTCGTGTTTGTGTCGTGCTATCGTGTCGTGTCACTCATTGTCACCCCTAGTTCGAAGGGGAGGGTAGAGAATCCGTTAAAACGACTCGAAAATTTAAACTTCCAAAGCCTCATCCATATCGGATCCGGGCCAGAACTGGACGAATTAAAGGAAATGGATTCCGGAAAAACGCCAAGTGCATGAGAATGGTGTGATATGCCAACTTGACCGTGTATTTACCTGATTTAGAGAAATGTTGTGACTCAGATGGTCTAACTTACGTCGGTTTACTAGGTCGACCCATTTATTCATTAATATACCCAAACAGAAATAGCGAAATCCCAAAATAAGCATACATATTAAATAAACTAAGTCAGAGTATAGTAGCAGAGGAATAAGAAAATAAACTACAATCCTCGTCACAATCTTACTTCCTACGGGTCTTACGCCCGGCTATTACAAGGAAATTGCTTAGAACTTGTCCACACATAAAGAAACCATAAAATTCAAATTGTCTCAATCAAATTCAAAGACAATAGAGAGCTAATCAATAGCTTCGAAATCTTCGTCGTGATCTTCTTCCGGCGGAACCTCATTCTCTGGTTGGAAAAATAGGTGAGAGTGTGATGGCTCAAAAGCTACCTTTAAAACCGTAGGTAAGTGCACCTATCGTTTTATAGTATAGATTATTGAGTACCGAGTGTCATTCCCACGAGGATTGTAAGTACTAATAATTACCGTCTTTTTGTTATTTAATCTAACAATTTTCAGAGTTTTTGTTTGATGAAAAAGGAAAACAAATTATAAATTGTAAAAATGAAGGAAGATTTGTAAAATAAGAAATCAAGAGATAGAAATGTGTTTGAATGTAAATCCTCTAGAATGTTTTTGTGATTTGACAAGTTAAAAATACAACTCTAAGCCCTTAAGCAAAACCAACCTCTTTTAATAAAATCTCATGTCTTGTGGACCGTAGAAATTCCCAATTTAAGTTAAACCCTTTCTCAAGGCGAAAAACTTCTAATCTCAAGTTGATTAACTGAAATATCTTTCTAGTTAAAACCCCAAGACAAAGATTATAACGATTTGTGAATTCCCATATTAGGTTTGACCCTAATCCAGAAGATTTATGTCGTCCTATATCTAGGATTGCATGCAACTCTTTTCACTTATATAGGTTCTATTTCACCATGAATCTCTCGATTTCCCTGATGAAAAATAAACTTCAAATCAATATTGCGCATATATCAATTTGAATGAACGAAGCATAATATAAGTGAATCACACAAAATATGAAGAGTTTATTAAAAACATACACACCTTAATCACAAATCCATTCTAGAGTTCATTACATTCAAACACTAGGAGTTTAGCTACACATGATTTTGACCAAAGAATAAATTACACAAGAAGATTTAAGTATTGTAGACATGGTGTACTTATCTTTCTCAAAATCTCAATTGACTTCTTTCTTGATTGATGATGTTGCTCCAAGCCTTCTTCTCCAATATTGCCCCAAGCTTTCTCCTCCAAGACCCCTTGATCCCAATTCTACTTAATGAAATGAATACAATGAATATTTCCTGAGTATCTAATGAATGAATCTCCCAATTTCAACCCTTGGCTTTTATAGCAACCAATACATTGATAGTACTCTCTTTTATTAAACAATCACCCCATTTTCCTTGTTGGTTGGTGAATTCTTGTATTCAAGTGATGAGGAGGGACATGGAGACATGTTTCAAAGAAAATAGGGTGTTAAAAGTGTACAAAAGTGGCCAAAATGGGTTGGTTGGTGAGTTTTCCCCAAATTCCGCAAAGAAAAGTTGCAAAAAGAGGTCCGGGACACGCCCGTGTCGCCCAGAACGGCCGGGCCATGCTGTTTTATCACACAGGGAATCAGGGAGACATGGCCGTGCTTCCCAACACGGCCAGGCCGTGTCTCTGGACACGGCCGTGTTGGGGAACACGGCCTGGCCGTGTCGGAGGCTGTTTTGTGCGAAAAAATCGAGTTTTTAGCTCCCGGCGGAACACGGCCGTGTTGCCCGACACCCCCTGCCCGTGTTGGACCAAAAAGGCCCCGAAATGACGCGTTTGGCTTGGAATTTCGAGCGTTTTTGCATCCTTAAACTCCCCGGTATGTTTTGACATGAATCCATGGTCCGAAATTCACCAAAATTAGCCCCGAATGGTCAATCTACATCAATAAAAGCACCTCGGAGTAATATGAACTATGTACAATCAAAAATTTACAAAACTAACAATAAAATGACTCGAATTCTACTCAAATATACACATAAAACGTGCATAAAAAGACCCTTATCAAACCACCTCCAACTTTGAACTTTGCTTGTCCTCAAGCAAAACATTATATCAAAAAGAGGGATTCAATAAATCACAACATACAAAGATGATTTTTTTTTTTCAACATATTGAACATAAGTAGTCAAGTTTTTGGCCTTCTCAACCCGAATTAACCATTAAGTAAAAACATAGTTTTGTAAAACGATCGATCAAGAAAAGATCAGTAATATCGGCAGGCATTATTCAGACTTGAAATCATCACTCCACAAATACTGATAGTTATGAACAACTTCAATTCAATAACGCCATGAAAATACAAGAATTCAATAGATCATTGTAGTTAGCTTACTAGTCATATAACCAAGCTTCTTGAACTTTATTGGAATGAGAAGTCAATGAGTATTCATTCTCCTCTTTTTTTTTTTCTTTTTTTTTTTTTTTTTTGGGACCTTTCGAGACATGCTTCCACTAGGTTTATATTTTGAATTTCTGTTCAAACACTCCTAGGGTGGTTTTCCATACTCATATTCGTGTCGCCGTTTTACGTAAAAGACAAACATGGGGCTCATGAATGCTCCTAGTTACTAAGCAACAACAAATAGAGGAGTATAACCTCGATTGGTCCGTTTTTTTTTTCTTCGTTTTTTTTATTATTTTTTTCTCTTTTTTTTTTTATTCACAAGCTTGGTTTAACAACTAGTTAACCACTACTAAATCATGAGTTCTCGGAAGTTCATAGCACTAAGTATCGTCGTATATGCCTTAACACATCAAGTATTTATGGTGTTGGAAATCTCGTCAAAATTTAGCCCGCATCCACGTCAATCTATCCTAGACAATCAATTGCTTCACATTGAAAACACAAATTAACAAGTTAATATAGGTATAATTGGGCCAAGTTATTGACTAGCAAATACTCAATTTGTTAAAAAAAAAAAATCACATCTCTTGAAAACAAACACACAAGCATTCCGAAAATGTTATTGTACCCACCTCCAACTTTAAGATTCACATTGTCCTCAATGTGAAAGAAAGAAATGGACAAACACACACAAAATACTCAAAAAAAACAAAGAAATTAGAATGATATAAAAGAGGTGGAAAAAAGAAAAATACGACCTTACTACAATAGTGGAATCGGTGTTGAGTGACCATTGGGTTGTTTTGGTACGGGACCTTCAACGGCATCTTCATACCTAATCAAAGTTAAGCAACACACAACTCGAATACCGTGAAATCTCAAATATTCCCAATTAGGAGAAGCAAGAAGAAGCTCAAAAGTTTTTTTTTTTAATGATTTGAAAATGACTCTAAGGACTTGTGATTATTTTGAAAGAAAATAGAATAAAATAAAAATAAATGAAAACAATTGCACACAAACATCGGGTTGCCTCCCGGGTAGCGCTTCTTTAACGTCGCATAGCTGGACCATTTCACCTAAATGTGAAGATTTAATCGGGCGGAGCCTTGAACTTATGAAAAATTTTATCTCTTTGAACAACATCGCCACCCGTATCGATTTTCGAACAATTGACCTTCATGGTCCTATTTTTCGCATGTTATTCTCAAAATGGGATTTATCGTGGAAACTTTTGCACATTGAACATCACATACTTTCAAGGATTTATTAGAAGACATATCAAGCAAAGAATCATTTATCCTTGTCTCAATCAAGTTTATAGGAAAACAAGTATCATTTATAGGATTTCTCAAAGGAATTTTAAAGATAACTTGTTCACCCCTACTCTCAAAGTAAGCTTTCCATCATGCACATCAATGAGAGATTTAGCGGTAGCCAAAAAGGGACGCCCTAGAATTAAGGGAACTTCTATATCATCATGCATGTCAAGAATAATAAAATTAATCGGGAATATGAATTTATCAATCTTAACTAGCACATCTTTAACAATACCTCTAGGATGTTTAATCGATTTATCGGCTAATTGAATGTCCATCCTAATAGGTTTAAGTTCACTTAATTCCGCATGCTTGAATGTTTCATAAGACATCACGTTGATACTAGCTCCCAAGTCGGCTAGTGCCCTATCAACAGGTAAACCATCAATTGTGCAAGGGATAATAAAGCTTCCCGGATCATTAAATTTTTGTGGTAGTTCATTGGAAGGACATTTATCATTCAATCGCACATTTGATAATTTGTTAAGCTTATTTTCACTAGGAATGATGTCATTAAGATCCCTAACATGCTTTGAATGAGGGTCAACAAATGGAATATTGGCATGTAATTGTTTGAAAGAATCAAGTGCGTGCCAAATTTGTCCTCCTTCTCTTCTTCTTGGTTAGACTCCTGGTAAGGATCTTGGGCTTGATTACGCAATCTCTTTTTCATGAGCTTTTCTTTGGGCATGTCATCCTCCACGTATTTCGCATGGCGGCATTGGTATAATCATGCTCATGTGGAAAACGATGGTGATTGCCTTTACGTGCTCCCTCGGTTTGGCTCGTATTACCCTAAACTACCTTGTGGCCTTTCGAAATCATCTTCGCAATCGCCTATTTGATTTTCCAGTTATGGATAGATGCCTCTTGATTTCTCAAGGATGTTTCCACCGCTGAATCGGGTATCTGTTGATTGCACAAACTTTGTTATAAGATCTTCCAAGTTAGGCTTACCTTGATTTGGTGAAAACCGGAGACGTGTGTAGATCGGGATTGGGATTAGGTCGTGGTTGGCCTTGATTTCCCCAACCAAAATTGGGATGTTGTCGCCACCCAGGATTGTATGTGTTGCTGTAAGGATTGTTTGGGTAATTTAAAGCTTGATTCCCAACGTAATTGGCCCGCTCAACTTGCGGTATTGTGTGTGGGCGAGTCCCCGATGATTATGCAATCCTCCGCAAGTTTCACAAGATAAAACATGCGGTGGTGGTGGTTTAGGAGCCGCTAGATCGTCGATTTTTTGGGTCAAAGCTTCGACCTGTGCGGCGAGCGTAACTACTACATCTGCATTATACACACCAACAGACCTGTTAGTTTTACCTCGTATGGATTGCCATTAGTAGCCGTTCATGGGCATTCCCTCGATCAAATCTTGAGCGGCTTCCGGCATTTTGTTATTAAGAGTTCCCCGCCGCATCGATCATTTGTCTTGTTGCAGAAAGTAGCCCATTATAAAATGTTTGGACTTGCATCCAAATAGGTAGGCCATGGTGTGGGCACTTTCGCAATAATTCCTTAAATCTCTCCCAAGTATCGTATAAAGTTTCATCGTCTGCTTGAGTAAATGAAGAGATTTCGTTCCTTAATCTTGCGGTCTTTGCCGGTGGGAAATACTTCAAAAGGAATTTTTCTCGCCATAATATTCCATGTTGTAATCGTTCCTTTTGGCAAAGTATTTAACCACCGCTTTTTTTGCTCGTCCCCGAAGAGAGAATGGGAATAAGCGTGGCGGATGGCATCATCGGAGACCCCGTTGATTTTGAAAGTGTCGCAAATTTCAAGAAAATTCGCGATGTGATTATTGGGATCTTCATCCGTAGACCGTCAAATTGGACAAGTTGTTGCACCATTTGAATAACGTTAGTTTAATTTCAAAATTGTTGGCGGCAACAAATGGCCTTACAATGCTTGACGTCGTGCCATCCATGGATGGCTTGGCGAATCGCATAGTTCTTTGTTCATCCGCCATGGCAAAATCTTTGATTTCGCCTATATCCTCCTCGTAGTCAGTATTAATGCTTTCCTCCGTGTTACTATCGGCGATTTCGCACTTCCCCGCCGACGACGAGTAGGCATGTATGCCTTTGCGATAAATAAAGATGATAAGTATAATACAAGACTTAAAAATATAGATAAAAAGAAAGATAATGTAAAAATAAAAAAAATGATTAAATTAACAAAAATAAGGCGTTCTTAATATTACAATCCCGACAACGGCGCCAAAACTTGATGGCTCAAAAGCTACCTTTAAAACCGTAGTAAGTGCACCTATCGTTTTATAGTATAGATTATTGAGTACCGAGTGTCATTCCCACGAGGATTGTAAGTACTAATAATTACCGTCATTTTGTTATTTAATCTAACAATTTTCGAGTTTTTGTTTGATGAAAAAGGAAAACAAATTATAAATTGTAAAAATGAAGGAAGATTTGTAAAATAAGAAATCAAGAGATAGAAATGTGTTTGAATGTAAATCACTCTAGAATGTTTTTGTGATTTGACAAGTTAAAAATACAACTCTAAGCCCTTAAGCAAAACCAACCTCTTTTAATAAAATCTCATGTCTTGTGGACCGTAGAAATTCCCAATTTAAGTTAAACCCTTTCTCAAGGCGAAAAACTTCTAATCTCAAGTTGATTAACTCGAAATATCTTTCTAGTTAAAACCCCAAGACAAAGATTATAACGATTTGTGAATTCCCATATTAGGTTTGACCCTAATCCGTAAGATTTATGTCGTCCCATATCTAGGATTGCATGCAACTCTTTTCACTTATATAGGTTCTATTTCACCATGAATCTCTCGATTTCCCGGATGAAAAATAAACTTCAAATCAATATTGCGCATATATCAATTTGAATGAACGAAGCATAATATAAGTGAATCACACAAAATATGAAGAGTTTATTAAAAACATACACACCTTAATCACAAATCCATTCTAGAGTTCATTACATTCAAACACTAGGAGTTTAGCTACACATGATTTTGACCAAAGAATAAATTACACAAGAAGATTTAAGTATTGTAGACATGGTGTACTTATCTTTCTCAAAATCTCAATTGACTTCTTTCTTGATTGATGATGTTGCTCCAAGCCTTCTTCTCCAATATTGCCCCAAGCTTTCTCCTCCAAGACCCCTTGATCCCAATTCTACTTAATGAAATGAATACAATGAATATTTCCTGAGTATCTAATGAATGAATCTCCCAATTTCAACCCTTGGCTTTTATAGGCAACCAATACATTGATAGTACTTTCTCTTTTATTAAACAATCACCCCCATTTTCCTTGTTGGTTGGTGAATTCTTGTATTCAAGTGATGAGGAGGGGACATGGAGACATGTTTCAGCAAAATAGGGTGTTAAAAGTGTACAAAAGTGGCCAAAATGGGTTGGTTGGTGAGTTTTCCCCAAATTCCGCAAAGAAAAGTTGCAAAAAGAGGTCCCGGACACGCCCGTGTCGCCCAGAACGGCCGGGCCGTGCTGTTTTATCACACAGGAAATCAGGGAGACATGGCCGTGCTTCCCAACACGGCCAGGCCGTGTCTCTGGACACGGCCGTGTTGGGAACACGGCCTGGCCGTGTCGGAGGTGTTTTGTGTGAAAAATCGAGTTTTTAGCTCCGTGAGAACACGGCCGTGTTGCCCACACCCCTGCCCGTGTTGGACCAAAAAAGCCCCGAAATGACGCGTTTGGCTTGGAATTTCGAGCGTTTTTGCATCCTTAAACTCCCCGGTATGTTTTGACATGAATCCATGGTCCGAAATTCACCAAAATTAGCCCCGAATGGTCAATCTACATCAATAAAAGCACCTCGGAGTAATATGAACTATGTACAATCAAAAATTTACAAAACTAACAATAAAATAACTCGAATTCTACTCAAATATACACATAAAATGTGCATAAAAAGACCCTTATCAGAGTGAGACAAAAATTCTTACTGGGTATGGTGAATGTGTGCAAGTGGGGCTTATACTTTATGCAGTAAAATCGTTTTATGAACTTTTGATGCAAGAAACGTGCAATGTCATTCTCATATACTTAGTAATTTTTATAGTATTAGTTAACATTCAATCCGTCAATTCAAATCAGTTGGTTGTGCACGATAGTGTGACGCCAATCCAGTTAGTCCGTCAATTCATATCAGTTGGTTGCGCACGAAAGTGTGACGCCAACCCAGATAGTCCATCAGCTCATTTCAGTTGGTTGCGCACGAAAGTGTGATGCCAACCCAGACCATCTTATACGGCAGAGAAGTGTTGATCAAACATCATCTTCCCAAACAATATACTTTATCCCTCTTGTCGATAGGGCTGTAGCCGCTATCCCAATTGGCGCGACGTCTCCACAGTGGATCCAGCTAAGCTCGGAGAATGTCATAATCATGATTATATCCAGAATCCTATGACCCAATCGCCCGCCAGACTCTCCTATCCAGCTCGAGGTTGGGAGTTGGACGATGGAGGTCGGCATGAGACTGCAGCCAAGCTACCCATCCCATACGCGACTTATCCATTCCAAATCCGTCAATTCATATTAGTTGGTTGCGCACGAAGTGTGACGCCAACCCAGTCAGTTAGTCAGTAGCACCGGTGCGTTCATAGACTCGCCGCGTCCAATATTTTGTCAGTTAGTCATTGACACGATATAGATACCGGAGGGGTAATCTAGCTGGTTCTATTCATTGATTCAGTATATTATGCTGAAGTTCTTAATAAGGTTCAGCTTATGCGGGTGAGCAAGTCGTCTTATTATCGGTACATATAGTCGGTATGAATATCCCGAATAAATTTGGATAATAATTTAAAAATAGAAATTTAATTAAATAAAATATTTTAATATTTCATGAATAAACTAAATTTAGAAAATAAAATAATTTCCTATGACCTTAGTAAATTTTATTTTTAAAATAAAATATTTAATTAAAGAGGAAAATTTGTGCCGGGTTTTAAAAATTCCATAAATTGTGATCCCCGACTCTGAAAAGGGCAAGGTCCGTCTCTAATTTTTCTAAAAATTCTAAAGAATCATATTTCTGGGTCTCATGATTAGATTTCAAAAATTGCAGGTCAGTCTCAAAATTTCTCCCAATTTAATATTTTGACCCGATACTTTTAAAAATAGATAACTCTTAAACCGGAAAAGGTTTTGATGAGATTCTAAGTCTAATAAATTTCTTTAAGGCAGTAAGTATGTGGGTTAGAAATTGTTTTGAAAAATTTCCAGATTAGTACCGATTTTCCGAAAATTCTATTTTAACTCCAAATGCAATTTTACCGTTAAGCACTCGTTTCAGGCCCATTTTTCATGAAATTTAGACTGAAGGTCCAGAATATTAGTTAAAATAATTTTATATAATTTATGGGATAGTAGATGTCACAATATTTGAAATTTTACAGTTTAGCCATTTAAGGTTAGGAAAATTACATTTTAGTGTCTAAAATTTTGTATATTCGCATGTGCTTGACCCCGAGGGTCCCAATTATAATTTTCATTAATATTACAAAGAATTTCGCACAAATTTTTGATTTTTTTACAGTGGGTTCCACTTGTTTTTTGCTTGTTCATTTTTGGCCCTATATTTTGTCACGCCCCAAACGGACGCGACGACGATCCACAACTTAAATACAAAAACCAAACAATCTTCTGATTTAATATCATCGAGAACCCAATGGAACAGAGTCTAAATAGCGGAAATAAAATAACAAGTACAACTTACATCCACAACATCCACAATCCAAATTACATCCTCGAAAATCAGCCAAAGATAACAACTTAAAAGTCAAATGATCCTACGCCCTTTAGTTACAAATCGGAATGAAAAGAAAATAAAATAGTCCAACATCAATCAAAAGAAATGAGTCCATCAATAACAACAAGAAGTAGTAAATCCAACAAGCGGAGTACAATGGCTCAATCCAAGGCGGTTCAAAGATCTTCAACGAAGTCCTCATCTAAAGGTTAGAAAACGAGGGATGAGACAAAAATCTCGGTGGATGGGGTGATCGTGTGCAAGTGTGGCGATATATAGTTAATGCGAGAAAATAGTTATATGAAAACGCGTGAGTATGATGCATGAATTCACACATACCACAAGCGTCGTGATAAATATATTTAAGTAATATACTTATACATTCAAGAAAAACAGCTTCATGGTCACATAGGCACTATGTGATTCATCAAGACAGTAGGATTGCGTATGAAAATGTAACGCCAATACCATGCAAGGCGTATAATGGTTGCGTCACGGATTTGTAGCGCCAACCAATGCAAAACAAGTAGCGATTGCGTGCGGATTTGTAGCGCCAACCAAACGGGTCCGATAACTCTAGAATCGTGTGGATCGAGGCAAATGATTCCTTCGTTCTTCCTTGTAACTCTCCAAGCAAGATGGTCCAAGACCTGTCACCTTATCACTCCATAGGCAAAGACAAATCCACAAAGAGAGGTAGCTAGGCCCGATTGTCATAATCATGATTATACCTCAAGTACTACGACCCGCTTCCCTTGACAAACTCCATCCCTCGCCGGGATTAGGAAAATGGGGCCTAAGAGTGGAATAGCAGCCGAGCTGCCCGATTCCATCCCCCGACGTATCCATTCCGACGTGAGCTCGACACACCAAGTTGACTCAAGCGGAAAGTAAATACAAGTTCGTAGTCAACCAGACATAATGAGTATTTTGATTTAGGAAGCGATTCAGAAAATTTTGAAAATTCACGAGTAGAAATATGGCGTTGGTGGAGTTATTTGGATGAAGATGATTATTGGAAGAATAAGCAATCTCCGATATCTTGAAAGATTAGGTGGAACATAAGTCCCGTTATAGATTCAAAACCGCAAGACGAGGAAGTCGCCCCGCGATCGGGTATTAATCGGTCGAATCGGTCCGATAAGTCAAGGGTTTTTGAGAAAATAAAATACTTTAATGAAATCTCCAAGTCAGAGGATCCAGGGCTATTTTAGTAAAAGGAAGAATAATTTGAGTTAGGTCCTTTATAAAAGAAAAATTACAATTTAACCCCATTTTGTAAAAAACCAAGATTTTTGGGGTTAAAAATTGAATAGATAAATATCCTGACCTTGAATAATTATGAGGTCAGTTCCTAACTTCTCCATATTTTCCAGAGATTCAGGGTTTTAGAGTTTTGAGGTCGATTTTTTGTAAAATTCTCACATTGGCCCCAAATTTGTAAAAATTGCCAATTCGGACCTTAAGTTTAAAATAATCGGAACTCACAAACCGGAAGGGCTTTTAATGTGATTCCAGTTGGAAAATGCCACTAAGGTTAGTAGGATATTGGGACAAAAGCAGTTTTTAAAAGAAATAAGTTTAGGTCCTTTAACTTTTGAAAATATCATTTTTGTCCCATTTTGAAATAATTGCCTTTAAGGCTTTTAGGGGTCCAATTGTTATGAAATTTGAACCTTGGGTCCAAAATATAATTAAGTTATAGTTAAGTTAGTATTTCCAGGTGCATGGGCTGCATAAGTCCTGGAAATTTCATTTGGGTCCTCAAGTTTAGTATTTTACACATTAGTCCCTCAATTTTAGAAAACTTACTTTCCAAGCCCTAAACACTTGGATTTTTGGAATACATTTAAAATATGTCATTTCAAGTACCTTAAGAATAAAATTTTCAAATTTAAAGTTAAGGTCTGGTACAGTTTTAAAATTTGCAAAGTAGCCCTTAAACTTTCAAAATTTTACAATCTAGTCCTTGGGCTTTTAAAGGTTAATTTTATTTATCTTAAAACTCTTAAAACTTTATTAAAATGTCCAAAAGTCATTTTTGAACCTGAGTACAGTCCCAAAAATCGAAATTTGCAGAGGGGTCCTTTAACTTTCATTTTCTTGCAATTTAGTCCACCAACTTTCCATTTTTACATTTTAAGTCCAAAATTTAAATTTAATCAATTATGCTCGACTTGTCCAGGTTATAAGTCATCCAAAACATGGATTTCAAAGATCATATACATGCATGTCCAATACATACAAGAATTCATCAAATAAAACATTAAATTGTACATGCATGCACCTAAAATTCAATAAATAGCAATTTTGAGCAACTCTTGAGATTTCATGATTTGATACATAAAATTGACATGCAATACATAGATTATATATCTCAAGGGCTCATGTTCAAAATTCTACATGCATTTTAATAAAAACACCTAGAAGTTGGAAAGTATTTTTCCACCCACCTTAAAAATGAAAAATTGTGAAATAAAAGGATAAGGGCGCGATTGGATGTACTTTCATTTTGAAAATTTTCATTTTGGTAGAGAATAGTGAAATAAAATTTTTGAGGAGATAATTGTGAAATTTTGAGAGTGTGAATGGATATGTAATGATGACAGTTGATGTGATGGTTTTTTTTAGAGAGAATTGTGATTGGATATGAATTTTTTTTTGGAGTTTGAATGTGATGTTTGTATTTAAATATTGTATAAAAAATTATTGTTGAATCCAATGCCATTATAATGTTATGATTCTGCCAAATCGTTTTTGTAAAGGATGAACTCCATCCTTGAGGCCCCCCACTGCGATTGCCCTAGAGCTTCGTGGAGGATGTGAACCGCGGGTTATGCCTCAACTAGTCAGGGTTTTTGGGATGCCGAAGACTGAGTCACCACACAAGAAGTCCTCCTCCACCTTGTAAATTGTTACCAGAGGGATTCGAACAACCGCACTGTGGGTGCCAGCAAGCAGACGGGGGGTACTTGTGATATTTCGGCATGGGACGCATTTTATTTGGCAGTTTTTTGGATGTTAAATACTATTCACGTCACCCAAATTATTTACCAGTTAAGCTATGTCCGGGGGCGCCAAATCGTTTTTGTCAATTGATGTAACAATGTTGCGTCGGTTAGTGTGATTGTCTTGTGTGTTTTGTATATTTAATTACAATTTTAAAGTTGTTTTAGGTGCCAAGTAGGTTTTAAAATGACAATTAATTGTAAGGATGATTTTGTTGACTATTCCTTTAGTGAAGGAATATTTCCTATTCCATCAACACATTATGGTCTTACCAACCAAGAAACCATCCACGCGAAAAGTAGCAGGTCCCATTTTATTCAATGCATGATTTTTTTTTTGAAAAGACTACTCACTGTCAAAAAACAGAAATGTCAGAAAATAAGTAAAATTTCAAAATGCAATAGTGCTTTCTAGGGAGATAATTCTGCACATTTCCTCCAAAAAACACTGTTTGTCCACATCCAATCTCATACTCGTGCGTTTTTCGTTCAACTAGCAGAAAATTTTCAATTTCCACTCGCATCCAATCGCGGCCTAAATTTCACAATTTTTGGATGAGGTCACTTAGGTCAGCCCCTAAGTCAAGAAATATCAAAAACTTGATGTTAGAAAAATGAGAGAAAAATTAAGGAGAAAAAGAAGGAGATAAGAAAATGAGAAAGACTACACTTTACCTTGTGTAGTAGGTGATTGGAGACTAGTTGAAGCTTTGAATTTGGAATTTTTGGTTCAACTCCAAAATCACCTAATGTCAGCCCCTATTTCTCAAAAATGAAAAAGGGGAGTTAAAATTTGAAAAAAAATAGAAGAAGAGGAAAGAAGGGTTCTAGTGTCCAATTCTTACCTTGTAGTCCAAATTCTCTACTAGTTCTTCTTCAAGTCTTGAAGTCCTTCTTCAAGATGATGTCAAGCTCTAATCTTCAAATGGTCTTCTAAATGTACCTCCAAAACCAAAATTAACTTAAGTCATGAAGTGAAGAGAGGTAGGTAGATAATATCAAGATGAATTGGAGAACAACATTTCTTACCTTGTGAAGGGGGTGTTCGAATTTCTTGGCTATTAGGAGGAAAATCTTGAAATTTTTTCTAAGTGTTGAAGAAGAAGGTAAGAAGAAAGAGTAGAGAGAAGTAGGAAGTTTAGAGAGAAGGAGGAGTAGAGGCTTGAGAGATAAAAATGTTGGATGAAAATGAACAATTTTTGTTCATTTCCTCTAATGTGGCCGTCCACATAGATGAGAGGGAGAGAGGGATTTTATTTTTCTGCCTTGCATTTTGCCTCTTGCATGGGGAACATTTTGGAGGTCAAAGGTATGAGCATGAGATGGTTTGAATGGAATGTTGGAAGACTTCCAACATGTTGGCAAAATTAATAATAAAGAATTGATGTATGAGATGATGTGTATAATGTTTGAATTAATGGTATAATTATACACAAGATGACTAATATAAGGTGTACATGTACAAGAGTTGGATGATATTTTTACTCCAAAATCATCATCATGGCCGTCCATACTAAGGGCATTATGGTAATTCCATATATTTTTTTTGTCCCAAATTTGATGATAATAGATGAAATATATCAATCTCCAAAATAATTAGTGATTTCCTTGATCACTTATAAGTCTCATGATCACTTAATCTAAATTAAAATCTTAATTCTATAAGGTAAAAGTCTCTAAAATAAATAGTCTCTTAAAATTCTAAGGTGACTAATAAATACAAAAATAGTAATAATGATCAATCAAGTGATCATAAATGCAAAATAGAATTAATGATGATCATGATCACAAGTAATTAAATAAAATGAAATAAAATACAAAATATATATTATTAATAATTACCCGTCAAAGTGACGCGGTAAAATAGTCGATCAAATACATAGACGACAATAAGAATCAATTATATGCTCGGAAAAATTGGGGCTTCACATCCTCCCCTCCTTAAAGGAATTTGGTCCCCAAATTCTCTTTAGAATAGTTCTGGATATTGATTCCTCATCTCTTCTTCCATCTCCCACGTTGCGTCTTCATCTCGGTTGTGGTTCTGCCACACCACTTTAACCATCGAAATTTCTCTCTTACGCAACTGTCGTATCTGCTGATCAATGATCCAGATCGGCCTCTCGGTGTAGGATAGATTTTCCATTAGAGGAGGAATATCTTGAGTGATGATATGCTCGGGATCTGGTTGATACTTCTTCAATCTCGATACGTGGAATACATCGTGCATTCCCGCATATGGTGCTGGTAACTCGAGTCGGTAGGCTAACTTTCCGATCCTCTGTAAAATCTTGTAAGGTCCAACATATCTCGGACTCAACTTGCCTCATTTCTTCGGATTGATCAATCCTTTCCGTGGTGAGAGTCTGAGAAATACTTCATCTCCGACTTCAAATTCCAAATCCTTTCTTCTCTTGTCCACGTAACTCTTTTGGCGGCTCTGAGCTGTGCGAATCCGCTCCTTGATCAGCTTGACCTTTTCCATGGCTTCCTGAACTAAGCCGACCTTTGGAATCGAGGGCGACTTTCGTTTCTCTTTCGGAGTCCATTGGTCATCAATCTCCCAGTTTAGTGGGGATCTACATTTTCGCCCATATAATGCCTCGTATGATGCCATCCCAATCGTGGCCTGATAACTGTTATTGTAGGCGAACTCGGCTAATGGTAAGTGTGAATCCCAACTTCCTTGAAAATCCAATGTGCAGGCTCGCAGCATATCCTCAAGGGTTTGGATTGTTCGCCGATCGGTCCATCAGTTTGTGGATGTCTTTGTTGTCTTTGAAACTTGGCGAGGTACCCAATTCCTCGTGCAAGCACTTCCAAAACTGAGACAAACCTCGTGTCTCTATCGATACTATGTCGACCGGTACTCCATGCAAATAATGATTTCTGATATAAGTCCTGTTCAAGTTTTTGCAAGCTATCTATTTTCTTGATGGGTAAAAAGTGTGCGATTTCGTGAGTCGGTCTACAACTACCCAAATAGCATCATGGTCTCCTCTGGTCTTTGGTAGATCCGTCACGAAGTCCATCGTTATGTGTTCCCATTTCCACTGGGAATTCTCAATGGTTGTAGTAAACCGGATGGTCGTTGGTGTTCTCGCTTTTACTCGTTGACAAGTTAAACATCACGCAACGAACTCGCTACATTGGTCTTCATGTTTACCCACCAATAACTCCGTTTCAAATCCTTATACATCTTGTTTCCTCCAGGGTGTATAGTGTATTTTGAACGGTGTGCCTCTGCTAGATTTTATTCCTAATCGCTCGTCATTCGGACACACACACTCGATTCGAATTTGATAATCCCATCTTCGTACCGAGAATTCGATCTCGCTCCTTTAAGTATCTTCTCCTTCGCTTTTGAAGATGTGTATCTTTCCCTTGTGCTTCTTTGATCTCATTCATTCAGATTAAGCTTAACCGAAATGTTATCGCATGAAATCGAGTATTGGTTCTCGCCGATTCCAATTGCTCACTCTTCTAATGATTCCCATTCTCGAATCATAAGCCTGGCTAAGCTCACCTTTCTCGCTTAGAGCGCCTCTACGACGTTAGCTTTCCCGGATGGTATTGAATATCAAAGTGATAGTCCTCAATCAACTCCATCCATCTCCGTTGCCTCGCATTGAGGTCTTTACGAGAGAATAGATACTTCAAGCTCTTATGATCCGTGAAAACCGTGAATGTTGCTCCGTGAGAGATAGTGTCTCCATTTCTTTAACGCTGAAAACTATCGCCGCCAATTCCAAGTCATGCGTTGGATAATTGGCTTCATACGGCTTGAGCTTTAGAAGTGATGCGTAGCGATAACTTTTCCTTCCCCGCATCAAGATCGCTCCTAGTCCTTCTTTTGATGCATCACTATAGACGACAAAGTTTTCGGTCCCCTTTGGAAGGGCTAAGACTGGAGCCGTAGTAAGTTGTTTCTTCACTCTTGAAACTCGCCTCACATTTGTCATTCCACTCAAACTTGACTTGCTTCCGGTTAATCGAGTGAGTGGTCCGCTATCTTGGAAAAATCCTGGATAAATCTTTGATAATATCCACTAGTCCTAGAAACTCCCGATTTCCGCTGCACTCAGTTGTTTCCATTCAACCACCTGTCTGCATGTACCTTCGAGGGATCTACCGCAATCCCAAAGGTCTTGATACTATATGTGCCAAGAACGCGACTTCACTAAGCCAAAATTCACACTTGCTGAATTTGGCATACATCTTATGCTCTCGTAGTGTCTCCAAAACGATTTTCAGATGACGTTCGTGTTCTTCTCTAGACTTAGAGTATACGAGTATGTCATCAATGGATATCACTACAAATTGATCCAAATAAGGTTGGAAGACTCGATGCATCAGGTCCATAAATGCCGCTTTGTGCGTTAAATCGGACCGAAAGGCATCACTACAAACTCGTAGTGTCCATATTGGGTTTGAAATGCAGTTTCGGAAATGTCTTCTTTGCGGATCTTCAGTTGGTAATATCCTTGTTGTAAATCAAACTTCGAGTACACCGTCGCTCCTTGAAGTTGAACAAATAGTTCGCCTATCCTCGGGAGGGGATATTTATTCTTGATGGTCACGCTATTAAGACCACGATAATATATACATAGTCTTAAGGTGCCATCCTTCTTTTTGACGAACAGCACAGGTGCTCCCCACGGAGACGTACTTGGTCGGATAAATCCCACATCCATCAGCTTCTGTAATTGCGTCTTCAACTCTTGTAACTCAAGAGGAGCTATTCTATATGGGGTTCTAGCGATCGGGGCAGTCCCCGGTAACACCTCAATGGTGAACTCGACTTCCCTATCTGGAGGGACAGTGGTGAGTTCTTGTGGAAATACATCCGTGTATTCTGATACTATAGGTACTTGGTTGATTTGTGTCTCAACCTTGGGTTTGTTAATTACAAACGCCAAGTACCCTCGAGCTCCTCTAGTGATCGCGCCTTCCTCGCTTTCATTCTTTGAAATGATTGGGGCAATCTTAACTCGTACCCTTTCCCGAAATTTCCACTTCGGTTTTCCGGTTCACATAGCTTAATGGACTTGTTATGGTAGTCCATTTGTGCATGGTGTGCAGACAACCGCCATTCCCAATATCACGTCGTATTCGGATATAAGTAATAGGATTAAATCGGGCAGGAAAGTTTATCTCAAATCTTAACTTCGCATGCATTATAGATAATATCCGTTATCCGACTTGCACCCATAGAGTTGACACTTCTGCATATAGGCATATGTTCCATGCATGTATGCAATTTGTGTACAAAATGCGGTGCAACAAATGAATGCGTTGATCCAGGGTCGAACAATATTTTAGCATAGTGGTTAGATACTAGAAGCGTACCTTCCACCACATCCGTTGCCTCCGAGCCTCCTGTCTGGCTAGTGCAAATGCTCAAGCGGGCATCCTTGCCCGATTACCCGCCATTTCCCCTTGCCGCGCTACATCCGTTTGTTCGGTCCTCGTGATTGGGCAATCTTTCACCGATTACATTACCACAACGCAAACACCTTCCTGTTTACGCCAACAGATCATTGGCGGTATGTCCCGTTTCGCAATATGCACAATTGACCCGCTTTCTTTTCTCAGACGTCCTTTCCCTTATCTCTGTCTTATTAATCGTCCTTCAAAACTTAGCAGTGGTTTAGATGGTCATTTGTCCCACAAACCGTTTTCTCTTAAGATCGTTTGATGGCCTACTCTGCTGAATCATCCCAATACTACGGTTCGATCCCGATTCAATGCGGAGAGCCGCCTTTACCGCGGTAGTAGGTTGTCGGTTCAACGATCGGCCAGATTGTTTACGAAGTTCCAGCTTCAATCCTCGAGTGAACTTGTAAAGCTTATCCTCTTGATCGATTGTCCCCGCTCATACTTGGACAATCGGTGAAATTCAGACTGATCGAGCTACGCCATGTTCCTTGCCTCAATCTGGAATTCATCTCGGCGCGCCTCTTTCACAACCTCGTGGAATGTACTCGCTTCATTGAACCCGCCAAGAAATTTCCCCATGTTTTAGCTACCCTGGTCCCCGTTCCCATCTTCTTTTTCAAATGCCCTCCACTGGTCTCTAGCGGCCGATTCCGCATTTAAATACGACGAGTGTGACTTTCTCGCTCATCCGAGTATTGGAGAGCGTTGAAGATATTCTCCAATTTCTCTACCCATTCTTCTGCCTACAAATCATCCGGCTCTCCTAAGAAGGCTGGTGGGTCGAACCATAGAAATCGCTCCAACGTGCGATCGTTTGCCTCTCTGGCGGGTTTGGGAGCACGGGTTGAGGCTCTTCCTGTTGCCTCATGAAAACCAGTATTTGTTGTAGGGCCTGTACGGTCAAGTTGTCTCCTGCAGCAGGTGGAGGAGGCGGTGGTAATTCAGGGGAGGGTACCCGGTCCCTAGGTACGTCGTCATCCCCTCGTGGAACGCGACGAGGTCTCCCACGTCCTTGATGTTCGGCCATTCTGTATCTTGAAGTGTTAGTTGCAATCCACGAGTAAATGAATACAATAATTATTCGCGTAAAGCAAGTTATATCGTAGGGAAAGATAAGAAGAGAATAAGAAAAGAATGAATAAAGAAAGTCAGTCAAGAGTCAACTAAGTCAAGACAAGTATGACTATGGAATCTCCAAATATGCATTCTAACTTAGTTTAAACATCAATAAGGCGGTTCTATGCCAATTTGAAATCGATTTCACACTTAATTGGTCAAGTCGCGGTACTACCCAAAACACGCATCGGGGTCCTATCCTCGGGTCGGCTCGGTGTAAGTTTCCATCTTACTAGCCGAGCTCGATACCACTTCTAATCATCACGCCCCAAACGGGACGCGACGACGATCCACAACTTAAATACAAATAACCAAACAGTCTAGACGAATATCATCGAGAACCCAATGGAACAGAGTCTAAATGGCAGCGAAAATAAAATAGGAAGTACAACTTACAGTCCACAACATCCACAATCCAAATTACATCCTCGAAAATCAGCCAAAGATAACAACTTAAAAGTCAATGGGTCCTACGCCCTTTAGTTACAAACCGGAATGAAAAGAAAATAAAGTAGTCCAACAGCAATCAAAAGAAATGAGTCCATCAATAACAACAAGAAGTAGTAAATCCAACAAGCGAAGTACAAGGGCTCAATCCAAGGCCGGTTCAACATCTTCAACGAAGTCCTCATCTAAAGGTTAGAAAACAGGTGTAGAAGAGACAGAAATCTCAGTGGATGGGGTGATCGTGTGCAAGTGTGGCGATATATAGTTAATGCGAGAAAATAGTTATATGAAAACGCGTGAGTATGATGCATGAATTCACACACAGTCCACAAGCGTCGTGATAAATATATTTAAGTAATATACTTATACGATTCAAGAAAACAATTCATGGTCACACAGCACTTGATTGATCAAGACATGTAGGATTGCGTGCGAAAAAATGTAACGCCAATCCCATGCAAGGAAGATAATGGTTGCGTGACGGATTTGTAGCGCCAACCAATGCAAAACAAGTAAGCGGTTGCGTCGGTTTGTAGCGCCAACCAAACGGGTCCGATAACTCCGGAATTGTGTGGATCGACAAATGATTCCTTCGTTCTTCCTTGTAACTCCCGAGCAAGATGGTCCAAGACTGTCACCTTATCGCTCCATAGGCAAAGACAAATCCACGATAGTGCTAGCTAGGCCCGAATTATAATCATGATTATACCTCAAGTACTACGGCCCACTTCCCTCGACAAACTCCGTCCTCGATTGCGGGATTAGGGCGATGGGGCCGAAGAGTGGAATAGCGGAGCTGCCTTCCCATCCTCGACGTATCCATTCTCGATTGTGAGCTCGACACACCAAGTTGACTCAGCAGGAAAGTAAATACAAGTTCAGGTAGTCAACCAGGCAGTCGAGTATTATTGATTCAGGGAAGCAGTTCAGGAAAATTTTGAAACTTCACGAGTAGAAATATGGCGTTGGTGGAGTTATTTGGATGAAGATGATTATCGGAAGGATAAGAAATCTTCGACATCTTGAAAGATTAGGTGGAACATAAGTCCCGTTATAGATTCAAAACCGCAAGACGAGAAAGTCGCCCCGCGATCGGGTATTAATCGGTCGAATCGGTCCGATAAGTCAAGGGTTTTTGAGAAAATAAAATAATTTAATAAAATCTCCAAGTCAGTGGATCCAGGGCTATTTTAGTAAAAGGAAGAATAATTTGAGTTAGGTCCTTTATAAAAGAAAAATTACAATTTAGCCCCGTTTTGTAAAAAACTAAGACTTTTGGGGTTAAAAATTGAATAGATAAATATCCTGACCTTGAAAAATTATGAGGCCAGTTCCTAAATTCTCCAAATTGTTCAGAGATTCAGGTTTTTAAACTTTTGAGGTCGAGTTTTTGTAAAATTCTCACATTGGCCCCAAATTTGTAAAAATTGCCAATTCGGACCTTAAGTTTAAAATAATCGGAACTCACAAACCGGAAGGGCTTTTAATGTGATTTCAGTTGGAAAATGCCACTAAGGTTAGTAGGATATTGGGACAAAAGCAGTTTTTAAAAGAAATAAGTTTAGGTCCTTTAACTTTTGAAAATATCATTTTTGTCCCATTTTGAAATAATTGCCTTTAAGGCTTTTAGGGGTCCAATTGTTATGAAATTTGAACCTTGGGTCCAAAATATAATTAAGTTATAGTTAAGTTAGTATTTCCAGGTGCATGGGCTGCATAAGTCCTGGAAATTTCATTTGGGTCCTCAAGTTTAGTATTTTACACATTAGTCCCTCAATTTTAGAAAACTTACTTTCCAAGCCCTAAACACTTGGATTTTTTGGAATACATTTAAAATATGTCATTTCCAGTACCTTAAGAATAAAATTTTCAAAATTTAAAGTTAAGGTCTGGTACAGTTTTAAAATTTGCAAAGTAGCCCTTAAACTTTCAAAATTTTACAATCTAGTCCTTGGGCTTTTAAAGGTTGATTTTATTTATCTTAAAACTCTTAAAACTTTATTAAAATTTCCAAAAGTCATTTTTGAACCTGAGTACAGTCCCAAAAATCTAAATTTGCAGAGGGGTCCTTTAACTTTCATTTTCTTGCAATTTAGTCCACCAACTTTCCATTTTTACATTTTTAAGTCCAAAATTGAAATTTAATCAATTATGCTCGAATTGTCCAGGTTATAAGTCATCCAAAACATGGATTTCAAAGATCATACACATGCATGTCCAATACATACAAGATGAAACATGTCCAATACATACAAGAATTCATCAAATAAAACATTAAATTGTACATGCATGCACCTAAAATTCAATAAATAGCAATTTTGAGCAACTCTTGAGAATTTTCATGATTTGATACATAAAATTGACATGCAATACATAGATTATATATCTCAAGGGCTCATGTTCGAAATTCTACATGCATTTTAATAAAAACACCTAGAAGTTGGAATGTATTTTTCCACCCACCTTAAAATTGGAAAATTGTGAAATAAAAGGATAAATTTCACAATTTTTGGATGAGTCACTTAGGTCAGCCCCTAAGTCAAGAAATATCAAAAATTCGTGGTTAGAAAAATGAGAGAAAAATTAAGGAGAAAAAGAAGGAGATAAGAAAATGAGAAAGACTACACTTTACCTTGTGTAGTAGGTGATTGGAGACTAGTTGAAGCTTTGAATTTGGAATTTTTGGTTCAACTCCAAAATAACCTAAGGTCAGCCCTATTTCTCAAAAATGAAAAAGGGGTGTTAAAATTTGAAAAAAATAGAATAAGAGGAAAGAAGGGTTCTAGTGTCCAATTCTTACCTTGTAGTCCAAATTCTCTACTAGTTCTTCTTCAAGTCTTGAAGTCCTTCTTCAAGATGATGTCAAGCTCTAATCTTCGAATGGTCTTCTAAATGTACCTCCAAAACCAAAATTAACTTAAGTCAAGAAGTGAAGAGAGGTAGGTAGATAATATCAAGATGAATTGGAGAACAACATTTCTTACCTTGTGAAGGGGGTGTTCGAATTTCTTGGCTATTAGGAGGAAAATCTTGAAATTTTTTCTAAGTGTTGAAGAAGAAGGTAAGAAGAAAGAGTAGAGAGAAGTAGGAAGTTTAGAGAGAAGGAGGAGTAGAGGCTTGAGAGATAAAAATGTTGGATGAAAATGAACAATTTTTGTTCATTTCCTCTAATGTGGCCGTCCACATAGATGAGAGGGAGAGAGGGATTTTTTTTTGTGTCTTGCATTTTGCCTCTTGCATGGGGAACATTTTGGAGGTCAAAGGTATGAGCATGAGATGGTTTGAATGGAATGTTGGAAGACTTCCAACATGTTGGCAACATTAATAATAAAGAATTGATGTATGAGATGATGTGTATAATGTTTGAATTAATGGTATAATTATACACAAGATGACTAATATAAGGTGTACATGTACAAGAGTTGGATGATATTTTTACTCCAAAATCATCATCATGGCCGTCCATACTAAGGGCATTATGGTAATTCCATATATTTTTTTTTGTCCCAAATTTGATGATAATTGATGAAATATATCAATCTCCAAAATAATTAGTAATTTCCTTGATCACTTATAAGTCTCATGATCACTTAATCTAAATCAAAATCTTAATTCTATAAGGTAAAAGTCTCTAAAATAAATAGTCTCTTAAAATTCTAAGGTGACTAATAAATACAAAAATAGTAATAATGACCAATCAAGTGATCATAAATGCAAAATAGAATTAATGATGATCATGATCACAAATAATTAAATAAAATGAAATAAAATACAAAATATATATTATTAATAATTACCCGTCAAAGTGACGTGGTAAAATAGTCGATCAAATACATAGACGACAATAAGAATCAATTATATGCTCGGAAAAATCGGGGCTTCACATATTTTGCCTTATTTGCAAATGTGGCCCAAAACCCAATTTTGTTCACAAATCCATAAGTCCAGAATATTAACACATCATATTGAAATACATATTTTCATATTTCAGTCATCTTGAAGATACATATATATAAAAGTGATAAATATGCATATAAAAGCTATTTTCTAACAAAAAAAGCACTTTTATCATAATTCCAAACACCTACATATTTTTTCGAAATTTTCCAGAAATAAATAAAAATTGAAATTTTCCAGAAACACACAAAAAAATACAAACACATACTCATGCTATTTCATGCGAAAATCATGAGTTTTCTTGAAAAGTTTCACCCTACCTTAACTTCTTGTGCTTTTTGATAGAAATGGTCTCAAGCTCTAGCTTCTGCAAACTCCCTCAAGTTCTTTCTTCTTAGGGCAACCCCTACATGGGCGGTGTAAGGTGTCAAAAGTGAAGAATTTGGAGGATGAAAAAGAACAAACAATAAGGAGATTATTGACAAGGCTTACCTTAACCTTAGTACTTCAAAATCTTTAACTCGAAGCCTATGAATCTTCCCAAAATCAGCCCATGTTCTTCAATACTAAAAGTCAAGATTTCTTTAAGCTAAAGTAGTATAATTCTAAGCTTGGTTTGAGAAGGAGGAGTTGGAGAATTTCCTTACCTTAGGACACTAAATTCTTGGCCCTTTGGTTAAGTGAATGAGATGATGAGAGTTGATTGTTTTTGGTAGGATTTCTAAGTGTGTAGAGTGAAAATGTCAAGACTTGTCTTCCGCCATTAATTGCCAAACATCATAGTTTCATCTTGGAAAGGGGCTTAGAAGGCATGTTTGCCTTGGGTAGGGGAAAGAGTGTATTGGGTTATGGGAAGGTTGGCATGTTAGAAAAGGACAAAAGGAAGAAGACAAAATTTGCTACCTCCCTCCCCTTAATGACCGTCCACCTCAATTCATCCATCCAATTTTTTTCTTTTTTTTGTGTGATATTTGATTCGTATTATCACATAACAAATCCTTCTTATCACATGTCTCTCTTATATAAGTCAATAGTCTTATTTCTACTCTAGTGATAAGGTCACCAATAATCCTATGGTTTGGTTTAATAAATCATATAACATAAGCTAAGTTAATGATATAATACTTTAAGGAAAATTAGTAATTAATAAGTTAGAGAAATAAATAAAATTAGTATTTAGATACCAAGAATTATAAAATTAAGGTTATATTTTATTAATAACAATTTGTGACACTTAGCCACATAGTACAATATTTGGTATGTTATAATTTGGCTAATAAAAATTCGGGGCTTCACATCCTCCCCTCCTTAAAAGAATTTGGTCTCCAAATTCCTCTCAGAACAATTCTGGATGCTGTCTTCTCATATCTTCCTATATTTCCCACGTGGCATCCTCGTCTCGGTTGTGTGTTTGCCATACAACTTTAACCATTGGAATTTCTATCTTCCTTAACTGCTGCACTTGTCTATCAATGATCTGTAGGGGCTTCTCGGTGTACGACAGATTCTCCATTACTGGAGGAATTTCTCGAGTGATGACGTGTTCTGGGTCGGGCTGATATTTCCTCTATTTGGAGACATGAAACGTATCATGCATTCCGGCGATAGGAGGCGGTAGTTCTAAATTATAGGCCAAATTCCCGATTCTCTTGAGTATCTTGTATGGCCCAATGTATCTCGGACTTAATTTTCCTCATTTCTTTGAGTGTATTAGTTCCTTTCGTGGTGAAAGTCTAAGAAACACTTCATTTCCTACCTCAAACTCCAAATCCCTTCTCCTTTTATCTGCATAGCTCTTCTGCCTACTCTGAGCTGTCAGGATCCTCTTCTTTATCAATCTGACCTTGTCTACAGTTTCTTGTATCAGATCTACTCTGGGAAACCGTTCTTGAGGTTGCTTCTCTATTTTTCGGGTCCACCGTCATCGATTTCCCGGTGTAGCGGGGATCTGCACTTTCTCCCGTATAGTGCCTCATAAGGCGCCATTCCTATCGTCCCCTGATAGCTGTTATTGAAGGAAGACTCTGCTAATTGCAAATGAATGTCCAAGCTTCCCTGAAAATCTAGCGTGCAAGCTCTTAACATATCCTCGAGTGTTTGAATCCTACGTTCTGATTGTCCATCGGTTTGTGGGTGAGCGGACGTACTAAAGCTTAGCATCGTCCCTAGTTCCCTGTGCATACACTTCCAAAATCTTGAGATAAACCTCGAATCTCGATCAGAAACGATGTCAACTAGTACTCCATGCAGCCTTACAATCTCTCGGATATAGATCTGTGCGAGCTTATATAGGCTATCCATTTTCCTCATTGGCAGGAAATGAGCTGATTTGGTGAGTCTGTCCACCACAGTCCATATGGTATCATAACCTCCTATAGTTCTCGGCAAATCCATTACCAAGTCCATCGTGATAAATTCCCATTTCCATTCGGGAACTTGCAATGGATGTAGTAACCCCCGACGACGGTTGGTGTTCGCCTTGACTCCGGGCAGGCGGTCGCATCCGCCACATATTCTCGCCACCGATTCTTCATGTTGACCCACCAGAAGTGCTATTTCAAATCCTTATACATCTTATTACCACCGAGGTGTATGGTGTACCTTGAGCGGTGCGCATCTTCAAAAATCTTATTTCTCAATTCTTCATTGCTTGGTACACATACCCGGTTGTTAAACCTCAAAATCTCATCTTCTTCTATAGAAATTCCGAACGTTCTCCTTTCTGAACCTTTTCCTTACGTTCCCAAAATTTTGGGTCTCCTTTCTATGCTGCATTAATCTCCTCTAGCAGCTCGTGCCTTGCCGAGATATTAGCACGCATAATTGAGTGTCTGTTCTCTTCGGATAACATGCATTCAATTCTTCCAGGGATCTCCATTCCCTAATCATCAATCTCGCTATGCTGGCCTTTCTACTCAAGGCGTCTGCTACTACATTCGATTTCCCAAGATTGTACTGGACATCGAAGTGATAATATTCAATAAGTTCCATCCACCTTCTCTATCTCAAGTTAAGATCCTTTTGTGAGAACATGTACTTCACTCTTGTGATCCGCAAAAACAATAAACGTTGTTCGCATGCATGGATAGTGTCGCCACTTCTTCAATGCGAACACTATTACCGCTAGCTCTAGATCATGCGGTTGGTAGTTTGCCTCGTATGGTTCAAGTTATCGCTAGGCGTGCGCGATTACCCATACTTCCCGCATGAGTACGGCTCCTAGCCCTTCCCTCAAGGCGTCACTATAGACGACTGTTTACCTTATTTTTAGCTTTACCGCAAGTGTATGGTGTAGTTTATATAATAGGGTTAGCAAGGTCGAATCCACAGAGATTAATAAATTAGTACTAAGTATTGAGATCAAAATAGTCTTATCTTTATTTAGACGATCGAAATTGGATGGTTGTTTGTAAAAGCAAGACAAGATTTTATCATAAAAAGACAAAGTAAGAGTTGATTGAAAGATCAAGGAGATGAATGGATTCCAGGGTTATGGTTTCGATTAATTTCCTCTTGTTATCCGATTAATCAAAACCAAAGTTATTATTATTCTTCCCTATAAGATAATCACGAAAGTATTTTACCCTCTCTCTCTCGGGATGTATATAAAAACGTTGATTGGATTATCTATGCTAGCATCTCTCTACTCAAAGATAATATAACCAACTCCCAAAAGCGTAAAAGATTATTTATCCTCACAAATATTCACAGACTTCTCAATCATTCAAATATTCATGTCAAGTACTCAAGATCTAGTATTGAAACTCATCTCTCGAATTATGAATCAATACATCAAACAAGTTAAAACCAATGGCCATTTGATAAAACAAGAAATAAAACAGAGTACTCGAATAAGGTTTGAAATAATAACTTCAAATTCAATTAAGCATCAAACAAAAGTATCCATTAACCTAATCCCAAACCCCGAAATCATAAAGTGTTTAGCCGGACATGGGAAATAAATAATTCATAGACAAATCATTTATGTTCATATCTAACTAATCGAAAATAAAAGATACAATGGAATGAGAAAACTCAGGGATGTCGATGATCTCTCGATCTATCATCAACTCAAGCGTGTCATTGCGACCTCGATCAATCTCTCGAATCCTCCGGTAGAAGGTTGCTCTTTTCTCTCGCTTTCTAGGGCAAAAATCGGTGTCCCTTTGTTTGGGGCCACCTCGTCTTTATTTATACTCCCGTTGGGTCAAAACCTAAGTCAAAATCGCTAAAACCGACTTTCCCGCATAGACGACGTTGCGGGCCGTGTGCTTACGTACGACCAGCCCATGCGTCAGGCAGTAAGAAACTTCTCATCCTGAATTGACGCACGGGCCGTGCGTCGAGCACGACCTTCCCGTGCGTTCGCGGGCGCTCGATTCACTTGTCCTGTACACGCACAGGCCGTGCCTTTGAGCATGGGCTGCCTGTGCGTGGCCTTATTTCACCCGGTTCGTCCGATCTCTTCTCCATTGAACTCCAAACTTCACATATTCGCTCGATTCTTGATGGTTCTTTATCGCAATGCTCTGTTTTGCCACCAAAGTGCTGCAAATATCGTTTAATTCCTACAAAATGAGCAAAGCGCAATATCTTTTCCACATTATAAGAACACGGCCCATTTTACTCAGTTATTGCATGCATATCAACTTATTATATCCACAATTATACCCAAATTACATGCAAAACTCATACTAATCAAACCCCAAACTTAAATTGTTGACAGTCCCGGTCAACGCTTTATAAACAAGACAAAACACAAGTGGGAGTAATGAAAAGCAATCAAGAACAACACATCAAAATTCATGCTGTTTATCTATAGGCGTCAAGCAATAAATCAACCAAGCCTCGAACATCTAACATAGAACACATGTCAATTAAAACCATGTAAAATGCTTTGAATCACGACTCTCACTGATCAAGTGTATGCTCTCTTCTCAAGTGTATAAGGGACGTGTTTTTGCTCAAATCATATCAATGTTGAAGAATTACCATAAGCTTGCAAATTGTCTCACATCTCCGCCACTAGAATGTATGCAATTCATGAATCAAAAAGGACCTTTTTTTTGGTTGTAATGAAGGCTCTTTGGTTAGGGTAGGGAAATATGGATAAAGTGACTCAAACTCGAGCGTATAGGCTAGTAAGCACATCTTTCATTCAATCAATTATTTTCATTTAAACCCAATATGCTACCCCAATCACCTCTCGTTCTTATCAACTTTTCTTATTTCCTTTCTCCTTTTTTTTTTCTCTTTTATAGACTCCACTTTCTTTCGCCCCACATCACAAATCCCAACCTACAAATTCATTCAAAGCAAACTCATTTATAAAGTCGATTTTTTTTCTTTTTGTTTTTCGACTCTTTCATGAGTATTCATCCTTTCTTTCTTCTTCTATTCCCATCAACCAACACTTGCATAATTATCCAAATTTTTGACATCATCCCATTCACCCTTATTCAATCCCCTTACTCAATGATATATGCTCAAGTATAGGGTAACAAATATATCAAGCTTAAGGCTTTAAATGTGGCTATAAAAAATTAGGCAACAGGCTCAAATTGGCTTACTAGGGAATTCAACATGTGGCTTTGACAGAGATACCAGAGCAAGTTCTAGAATTCAAATCAACATGAATGACACACTCAAATCAACAAACAAGACTGCATAATATTACAACAGTGAAGGCTCAAAGCTCATAGGCTTGCAAATTCATAATTCAAAGAATAACATCCATGTTCTCAATATCCACATGCTCCATATCATCTATTCTCATCATGACCAATTCGCACTCAACACCCAACTTAAAACAACACAAAATTTTTCAAAAATCTCCCAAGGTTGCAACACACATCACAAAAATGGCCTACTCACTCACTAAAAACCTACTAAAGCAATAAATGTACTAAAGCAATAAACGTGATAAAACTGTAAACATGCGTCTAATGCAATGCAACCTACATGCTCTACATGCAACTATATGAATGCAATTTTTTTTTTTTGCCACACCCCTCATATCAAAATATACTATCTCTCCCCCCAAACTTGAGTGAAATTATAGTGCACGCAGAGAAGATATAATTTCAATAAAGAAAAGTGTGGAATGGACTTGACTCACTGAGGAGGTTGTGGCGGATAGTGCCTTTAGGAGATGTGCCACTGGTGCATTTGACGCATTATCTCGAGCATCTCCGCGTTCCAATGCTGTTGTTCCGTCCCGAAAGGGAAATTCATCGTGGTGTAGTGCATGCGCCCGGGGCTGATAATCTAACATCATAATCAAATCCTCCGCGCTCCTCACCCTGGTGAGAAGTCTCAGGTAAGTCGGGCGCCTCTTGGCGGAATTCTTGCTCGAATCCCCCTTCGTGCCTCTCTTACTCCATCGCCTCGGCCACCACATCATCCTCATCAGGCAAACCGGCGACCCTTCGCTTTTCCTCGCAAAGCATGGCCTCAATAACTCGGTATGTGCCTCGAGTTCAGCAAAAAATTGGCCCCGTCATTTATATTATCCATTGTGGTGAGCGGCGTGTTGGGAAATGGGAAAGCATGCCCGGCTCTTTGTTGGAAGAGGTGCATGCCCTCCTCTTCCATTATTATCTTCATTTGGTGCAACATGACCAGACTAATTTGCCTCTCTCCCACAGTTGGATCTAGGGCCCTAACATCAATGTTGAAGTGATGGGCTATTGGAGTAATCATCCCCCCAATCATGATGGTGCCCCTACTCTGCTTGGCCACATGTTCAATCTGTTCCGCGAAATAGGTCGCCGTGTTATGGGGGTGTAGGTCAGCATACACCACAGCAAATAAAGTCCCGAACTTGCATGCCCCCATTGTTTTCTCTGGCATAGACGGAGTGAGAAGTGACCCGCTGAATGTACCGAAATACTGGATTCCGGACCCACGAGGATTTGGCAATTCATGCCTCGTAGATCATGACTCCAGTTTCCAGCGTTTCCACTAGTAAGCGCCAGAAGTCAAGCTGGCTATACGCCCCTGTGGGTCGGAATGGCGCATTCGTGGGCACCCCAAAGATGGTGTTATGTTGGGCAATAGATAATCGTCTACGCGCGTTACCCAACTGAAATGGTATCTCAACTGGTTCGAAAGCTCCTCCATATTTTAATACATTGACAATGCTGAGAAACTCGAGAGTGAGTCACTTATACGTCGGCCATCTTTCCCTCATAAACGTAGTCCACCCGACTCTCTCAAAGAGTCACCAAACGTCATCGTGTATCCCAAGGATTCGGGTACACTCGTCATCGGCATAACATGTAGGGGCTGTAGGTTGGGTGACCAACCTGTTCCATCGCTCTATATCATTATCTTCCGTGAGTACTACCCCGTAAGCCATGAGGCTATCGGGGTGCACTTCTTGTGGTGCGGGTGCGGCCCCCCTTGGGCGTCTCCTCCTATCCTGAAGACTTCTTCTTTTGACCATTGTCTCGAGTTTGTACCTAGCAAAGCATATGTGAGATTCTGAATAAACCAAGTACAAACAAGAATAAGATGAATTCAATGCTAAAACCCCTATTAACTAGAGCATAGTTTCTCATCCGTACAATTTTCAATCAAAATTCAAACTCCATATATCCACATCAACATAATTGTAGAGAATCATAGTTACTAACACCCTAAATATCAATGCTCATTCAATAATCATCAACAATTCAACCCAATTTCCACATATTCAACATGCTCATAAGGTGTTTGATAAAATGCCTCTTAGACAAATTCAAGTAAATCATGGCAAATTGATCACGACATATACCATATATACATCTCTATGCTAATTCTACAAGAAATTCAACAAAAACTTATAATTCTTACCGAAATTCACGAAAATTCACAAGAGAGACAAATTGCAAGCCATAGGTACTTCCTTCAACTAAAACATCAACCAAATGCAATTATGTGTGCCAAATTCATATGTGATTGGTGAGAGTGATGGATTTGTGGTGAAAACCAAGTGAAAAAGTCAAAAAATATGAAAGGGGTCGAGAGAATTTTGCTTTGGGCGTGGGAGATGTTTTAAAAGTGAGAAAGCAGACTGTTTCGCGACTTATCTACGCCTCTGCAGACAGACGCACGGGCCATGCATCAACGCACGACCCGCCTGTGCGTCATGCTGTGAGCAACCTCCAAGCTTCGCAACTGCACACGGGCCGTGCGTATGCGCACGGGCCGCCCGTGCGCCGATGCGAAGTGATTTTTCTGCTTTTTTTTTTAAATAAAATAGGGAAATCAAAACTTAGTAAAGGGAAAAACGAAAAAAAACAACAAACCATTGGGTTGCCTCCCAACAAGCGCTAAATTTAACGTCTATAGCTTGACGCTTATATCTTAATCACGGATCCCGCAAGGTGAGATATGCTACCTCCGCCTTTTGATCTCTATGAAAATAGTGCTTAATCCTCTGGCCATTCACCATAAATGTTTCCCCATCCCGAGTCAACAATTCCACTATTCCTGGAGGATTTAACACTTTCTTAATTACAAATGGCCCCGACCACCCAGACTTGAGCTTTCTCGGAAAAAGTTTAAGACGTGAGTTGTACAAGAGGACTTGTTCATCCGGTAAAAACTCTATTTTCTTGATCATCCGATCATGCCATCTCTTTGTACGCTCCTTGTAGATTTGGGAATTCTCGTAGGCTTCATCTCAGAACTTTTCCATCTGATTCAAATGTAGTAGCCTCTCTTCACCAGCTATTTTGAAGTCAAAATTTAACTTCTTTACCGCCCAGAATGCCTTATGCTCTAACTCCAGGGGTAAGTGACACGATTTCCCGAATACCAACTGATATGGAGATGTGCCCAAAGGCGTCTTGAATGCAGTCTGGTATGCCCATAACGCATCATCTAACTTTATAGCCCAATCCTTGCGATTTATGCTCACTGTCTTTTCAAGGGTTTGTTTGATCTCGCAATTAGCTACTTCTGCTTGCCCATTTGCTTGCGGATTTGGTATGCTAATGCCAGTTTGTGCTTAACCCCACACTTTGCAAGTAGATTGCTCATTTCTATTCACAAAATGTGACCCCCAATCGCTAATCAAAGCTCTCGGGGTTCTAAACCGAGTGAATATATTTTTCTTTAAGGACCGCATTACTACCTGTGCATCATTTGTCTGTGAAGGAATCGCCTCTACCTATCGAGATACATACTCCACTGCAAGTAGAATATATTGATAGCCCGAAGAAGATGGAAAGGGACACATGAAGTCAATCCCCCACACATCAAAAAGCTCGACTTCCATCACATTTGTCATTGGCATCTCATGTCGTCTAGAGATGTTCCCCATCCGTTGGCACCTGTCACACTACTGCACATATAAATAACAATCATTATATAAAGTAGGCCAGTATAACCCACTCTGTAATACCTTTGCCACTGTGCTTGTTAGACCGAAGTGTCCCCCAGAAGGTGAAGAATGACACTATTGTAGAACTCCCTCCCACTCTTCTTGAGGTACACATCTTCTGATGATCATGTATGCGCACCTCTTAAAGAGCAAAGGGTCGTCCCACATATAGAACTTGATGTCATGGAGGAACTTCTTCTTTTGATAAGAGGATAAATCCGGAGGCAAGACTCCCGCTACCAAATAATTCACAAAATCCGCGTACCATGGGAATTTAGCCTGTACTAGCAAAAGCTGCTCATCGGGGAACTCTTCTTTAATTATATATGTACCCTATTTCTCATCATTTTTATATTCCAGTCTTGACAAGTGGTCGGCTACCACATTCTCACAACCCTTCCTATCTCTAAACTCCACATTGAATTCTTGCAACAATAGAATCCACCGAATCAGTCTCGGTTTGGCATCCTTTTTGTCGAACAGATATTTGATCGCTGCATGGTCTGTGTGGACTATCGTCTTTGTTCTAATCAAGTAAGATTGGAACTTATCGAATGCAAAACAATTGCCAGCATTTCTTTCTCAGTGGTAGTGTAATTCTGCTCGGCACTGTCTAATGTTCTGCTCATGTAATATATGGCTCTGAACAACTTATCCCTTTTCTGACCTAGAACAACCCCTACTGCGAAATCACTGGCGTCACACATCAGCTCAAAGGGCTGACTCCAATCCGGAACTACGAGAATTGGTACTGTCACCAATGCCTTCTTCAAAATCTCAAATGCCTGCAAACAATCATCGGAAAAATTGAAAGCAATCTTTTTCTAATAATTGACTCAAAGGCTTGGTGATTTTAGAAAAGTCACGAATGAACCTTCTGTAGAATCCGACGTGCCCCAAGAAGCTTCTGATTGCTTTTTCATTTGTTGGAGGTGGGAGTTTCTCAATTGCCACAATCTTCGCTCTGTCCACTTCTAAACCTGCAGAAGAAACTCGGTGGCCTAGTACAATGCCATCACGTACCATACAATGGCACTTCTCCCAATTCAAAACAAGGTTAGTTTCTTCGCATCTCTGTAAAACTAGAGAAAGATTGTGAAGACAATGATCAAAAGAATCTCCAAAGACAGAAAAATCATCCATGAAAACCTCCATTATTTTCTCAATAAGATCATGAAATATAGCCATCATACATCGCTGAAAAGTCGCGGGTGCATTACATAGTCCGAATGGCATTCTGCGGAATGCAAACGTACCATAGGGACATGTAAATGTCGTTTTCTCTTGGTCTTCTGGTGCAATCACGATCTGGTTGTACCCAGAATAACCATCGAGAAAATAGTAATAATCAATTCCCGCCAAACGATCTAACATCATATCAATAAAGGGGAGGGGAAAATGATTCTTAAGAGTGGCATCATTCAATTTTTTATAATCAATGCAAATACGCCACCCTGTAACTATCCTAGCCGCAATTAATTCATCATTCTCATTTCTTACCACATTCATCCCCCTTTCTTTGGTACCACTTGTACCGGACTCACCCAAGAACTATCAGAAATAACATACACAATTCCAGCATCTAACCATTTTAAAACTTCCTTCCTAACAACCTCTTGCATTATAGGGTTTAATCGTCTTTGGTTCTATACAGAATGTTTGTAAACATCTTCCATTCGAATTCTATGCATGACAATCGATGGACTTATGCCTTTTAAATCAGATATCAACCAACCTATCATAGACTTATGTTTCCTTAATACCCTAAGTAATTTATCAAGTTGAGCTGAAGTTAAAAGGGATGGTACGATTACCAGATTCGTGTTGTTTGCCCCAAGGAATGCGTATTTGAGGTGCTCGGGTAATGGCTTGAGTTCTGGGGTCAAATGGGGTGCTTCAGTGTCACGCACGGGCTACCCGTGCTCAGACGCATGGGGTCGTGCGTTCATGGTCCTGTACCTAGGTCTCTTCGACATCACGCACGACCTGATCGTGCTAAGACGCACGGGTCTTGCGTTCCTCACCCTGTTCAGTTCTTCCTTCGGCACCATGCACGACCTGGTCGTGCTCAGATGCCTGGGTCGTGCGTGGCTACAGGCTTGACTCCTGCATATTTTTCTTTGTGTTTTCGCCCCTCGCTTTTTGGTAGTTCCTGCATATTATCTAGAGCACACACACAGTCACACAAGTCTTGATTATCAAAATCAAGCATTACACTTGACGTCGAACATGAATGTGTTAAACCAAACACTAAATCAACCCGAGACAATGTATGATATACGTAATCATCTATGCAAGATTCAACTACGTCTATGAAATTACAGTTCTCAACACTATGTGACGTTGCATTGCCTTATAGATAGAAAATAACACATGCTCATCATTAACCCGTACTGTGAGTTCTCCCTTTTGCATATCTATCAAAGCCTTCCGGGTAGCTAGGAATGGACGCCCAAGTATCAGAGGGACGTCGCGGTCTTCCTCCATATCTAGCACTAAGAAATCCACAGGGAATATGGATTTGTTGACTTTCACGAGCACATCCTCGATGATTCCCTTAGGATAAGTGAGTGATCGATCCGCAAGTTGTAAAGTGACCGTAGACGGCTTTACCTCTCCTAATCCAAGTTTCCTGAAAATGGACAAGGGCATCAAGTTAATACTTGCTCCTAAATCACAAAGTGCTTTATTATAGAAAACACCACTAATTGCACAAGGGATAGTGAAACTCCCCGGATCTTTAAGTTTCTGAGGTAGTTTTCTTTGAATTATTGCGCTGCATTTCTCCGTCAGATTGACTGTCTCAAACCCTGTCATCTTTCTCTTCTTTGACATAACATCCTTTAGAAACTTAGCATATTTGGGCATTTTCTCCAATGCGTCTGGAAAATGTATGTTAATATGCAGTTTCTTATATATATCAAGGAATTTTGCAAATTGCGCATCTAATTTTTTCTTTTGAAATCGTTGGGGGAAAGGAAGGGGAGTAGTAAGTTTACAAAAATTAGAGTTAAAAGAAGATTTAAGCTTCTCAACCCTTTTTTGCTCATCAATATGTCCCTCGGTTCCTTCCTCGGCCTCACCATTGCCATTTGCTTCCGGGTCTGCATCTCCAAAATTTTTAAACCCCTGTTCGGCACCACGCACGACCTGCCCGTGCGTAGGTGCACGGGTCATGCGTGGTTGTGTATTTTCACTATTTTTCGGAATTTTCGGCCCCTCGTATTCCGTTCGACTCCTCAGACGAATGACTTTACATTGCACCTTTGGATTTACCTCAGTGTCACTCGGAAATTGGCCTTTCTGATGTTGTCCACCAATGATCGTAGCTAATTGGCCAATCTAGGTTTCAAGATTTTTCATTTGTGAGCCCATGGTGTTAGCCAATTGAGTGACATGTGTCTTAATTTTATCCAGCTTAGCCTCATCTTTGCTAAATTGATTTCTAGTTTCATTCATGAATAACTTGTCTGACTCGTAAATGAAGTAAGAACATCTTCCATTGATAGCTTTGCTTCTGCATTAATGACACCATTTGTCACACTGAACCCCGGTGGTGGTTGCATCATATTCTTCATATTCGCATATGAGAAATTTTCATGATTCTCATGCCCGAATGATAATGGGTAGGAGTCTAATTGTTCTGGTAATAGTTGAAATTTTGGTTATTGAAATAGTTAGCTTCCTCCATGGGATCTTGAGGAACTCCCCCATTAATCACACCCATGTTTTCTTCAGTCCCCTTTGTCAAAACACTTAACTGATTCATTAACGCAGTCATCTGAGCTGCCAATGCCTTGATTGGGTCTGAATCAGAGACTTCGGCTACCCTTTTCACATTTGTCCTCTCAGATGGCCACTAATAGCTATTCATTGCCATCTCTTCCAGCAAGTTGAATGCATCTTGTGGAAATTTGGCCAGTAAAGCGCCTCCAGCTGCGGCATCCACAAACGATCTAGTATGTCCCATCAACCCGTTATAAAAGAAGCAAAGCTGCTGATCCTCAGGAAACCCGTGTTGCGAACACCTTCTCAATAAATCCCGGAATCTCTCCCAGGCCTCATATAGTGGCTCAGAGTCAAACTGTCTAAACTGCGTGATCTCACTCTTAAGCTGCAGTGTCTTACTTGGTGGAAAGAATTTAAACAGGAACTTCTGACTCAACTCGTCCCAAGTATTCAAACTCCCCTAAGTTAAAGTGCTGCCGCTTTCTAGCCTTATCCCTTAAAGAGAAAGAGAATAGGCACATACGTATGGCATCATCAGACACCCCGTTCATCTTAATCGTGTTGCATATCTGCATCAAATGTGTAAGATGAGAGTTGGGATCCTCAGATGGAAAATCCCCAAACTGGTTATGTTGAATCATCGAAATAAGTCTTTGGCTTCAAATCCGTATACATCTTATTACCACCGAGGTGTATGGTGTACCTTGAGCAGTGCGCTTCTCCCAAAATCTTATTTCTCAATTCCTCATTGCTCGGTACACATACCCAGTTCTTAAACCTCAAAATCTCATCTTCTGCTATAGAAAATTCCGAACGTTCTCCTTTCTGAACCTTTTCTTTAAGTTCCCAAAATTTTGGGTCTCCTTTCTATGCTGCTTTAATCTCGTCTAGCAGCTCAGGCCTTGCCGAGATATTAGCACAGAATAATTGAGTGTCTGTTCTCGTCGGATAACATGCATTCAATTCTTCCAGGGATCTCCATTCCCTAATCATCAATCTCGCTATGCTGGCCTTTCTACTCAAGGTGTCTGCTACTACATTCGATTTCCCAGGATGGTACTTGATATCGAAGTGATAATATTCAATAAGTTCCATCCACCTTCTCTGTCTCAAGTTAAGATCTTTTTGTGAGAACATGTACTTCAGACTCTTGTGATCCGCAAAAACAATAAACATTGCTCCGTACATAAAGTGTCGCCACTTCTTCAATGCGAACACTATTACCGCTAGCTCTAGATTATGCGTTGAGTAGTTTGCCTCGTATGGTTTGAGTTTTCGCGAGGCGTACGCGACTACCCGTCCTACCTGCATGAGTACGACTCCTAGCCCTTCATTCGAGGCGTCACTATAGACGACTGTTTGCCTTATTTTTAGCTTCACCACAAGTGTACGGTGTAGTTTATAGAATAGGATTAGCAAGATCGAATCCACAGAGACTAATAAATTAGTGTACTAAGTATTGAGATCAAAATAGTCTTATCTTTATTTAGACGAACGAAATTGGATGGTTGTTTGTAAAAGCAAGACAAGATCTATATATATATAAACAAAGCTTTTGCTATTTTTGTTTTCCCGCCTAAACGCACTTGCTAAAAATAATTTCCGAAAGTTTTTAATTAATTATTATAAATCCAAATGTATTTTTTTAATTGTCTCATTAATATGAGATAACCTCTTTAAGTAAAAATATTGAAGATTAATATTGAAATTATATATATATATATATAGATTTAGATATCATAAAAATATACATATATAAATCGAATCATACACAATCTGTCACTTAACAAACATCTCCTGAGTTGTTGCTAATTAACTTTCCACATCATCAACTAATTTAGCCAAATTATAGGAAAATTTAGTCTTGAAATAAAATTATCTTATCTTTCTTAATTTAAAAACGCCGATTTAGTAATCAAAAGGAAATATTTAAAATAAAAATTTGAAATTGGATAAAGTTTCGCGACATGCGATTTTGTAACAAAAAGTAGAATACTTATATTATATTCTTTTGAATTTTTTTTTTGATATGTGAGCCAAATTCATTATCATAAATATGGATGGAATACTTATTATTTATTAATGTTCATAAATTAGAAAAAATTATGATTTTTATGCATTTTTTCTTATTTTTCTAAATCCTAATTTATATCATATATTGATCTTTTCTATAAATAATTCCGTTGATTATTCTTAACTATATAAATTTTTTTCTAATTTTTCAATAATTAATCCCGTAATAATTGTTAATTCAATTTATAAACATGATTAGTTCTGTAATTATATCATAGAAATTAATTCCTTAATTATTATTAGTTCAATCTATTTATTCTATATAATTAGTTCGGCTAATTATTGTCTATTATATCAAAGCATAAGATTTACTGTTAATTATACCAAAACATAAATTTTTGGATTCATTTGTTTACGGATTTAGCTAATAAAAGCACAATCATTTTTGAATAATTTAAAAACATGCCCCCATTATGAAAAATCTTGGATTGATTTGTACAAAATTTTGTATCTTATTATTGATTTCTTGCTAATTCACTTTCCACATCATCAATCTGTTTAGCCAAATTATAGGAAAATTTAGTCTTGAAATAAATTATCTTATTTATATAAATTTAAAAACTACTAATTTAATAATCAAAAGAAGATATTTAAAAATAAAATTTGGAAGCCGGATATTATTCAATATACGATTTTGTAACAAAATTTAGAAGGCTTATATTATATTCTTTTGAAAAACAATCTTGATATGTTAGCCAATTCATTATCATAAATATGGATGAAATACTTTAATATCCATAAATTAAGAAGAAAAAAAATTATAAATCCATATGCAATTGTTGACAACAGTTGATTCACTCTAACTAATAATAATATTATGCTGCTATAATAGATATTATATTATGAAATGAAGAACATATTTGTTTTACAGCTATTATACCAAAAGATGACAAAGATTAAATACACAGATTATCATAACAATTATTCGTAGCCATTGTGGCTCATCTATATAAAAATATATAATATCAAAAATCCAAAAATATTTTTTTCCGCCCATTTACACTTGCAAAATTCGTACATAATTTTATAATGAAATCCTAATTGTAGATCTTGCAATATATTTAAATGAAAATCTTGAACATTAATATTTATATTAATAAATATCTGATATCCTGAAAACATACATAAAATACTCAAATCCACACAATCTGTCACTCAACAAATCGTCTTTTATTTCTTACTAATTCACTTTCTATATCATCAATCAATTTAGCGAATTATTTTTGGACAAATCAATCCGAAAATTCTCCTAACATGGACATATTTTTTGGTTATTCAAAATTGATTGTGCTTTGATTTGGTAAATCCGCAAATAAATTAATTAATTGATTTTGGACAAATCAATCCAATTTTAGACTGAATTGACAATAGTTATGAAATTAATTATATACAAATTATAAAATTAATATAAATAAGAAAACTAATTGTAGAAAAGATTAGTGTATGATATAAATTAGGATGACTCAATACAAAAAAATCGAGAATAAGATACAACAGTTTTGACAAATTAATCCAAAAATTCTTTTAGTTATCCAAAACTGGTGGTAATTTGATTTAATATGTCCACACCCAAATTTATTGATTTTTTTGGACAAATCAATCCAAAAATCTCATATTTGGATAATTAACAATAATCATATACAATTAACAATAATTAAGAAAATAATTTCTATTATATAAATAATAAGCAATTATATTTCTAAATTGAACTCACAATAAATAAAGTAATTAAAGAAAAATTAGGAAAGAAATGATATAGTTAAGAAAAATAACAGAACTAATTATAAAAAAGATTAGTATATGATACAAATTGGGATGACTTAATTGAATATAATATAACGTAAACAAAAGAAATAGCGCCAGAAGCCTGAAGGTTGTCTTTGTTATACAAGTTCATTCGAATTATTCCCTTAATGAATGTAATTTGAAAAATAACAACTGATACTAATTAGACTTTTGAAAATTAAAACGATAGTTTTTTTGTGTTTTATAAACTATCAAAACTTCAAAATAATGTTTTATAATCTAGCTAAATTGCTTAATCTATATATATATATATATGTATATATATATATATATATATATATATATAACAACAAAAGTTTGGAACTAAATTTCCCGCTCATTTTCACTTCCTAAATTTAGAATTATTTTCTGCAAAATCTTAATCGTAAATATTGCAATCGATATTAATTGAAAATCTTGAACATTAATTTTGATATTAATATATGTAGATGTATATTTATTATATAGCTAAATATTAGATACACAAATTACCATAATAAATATTTGTAGAAAATATTGCTCATTAAGTACAAAGTAATGATGCACAGTTTTCCATTAATAGAATATTTAAAGTCAATATTTTATTCAAAGATTTTGTTCATTTGTTAGGAAAAGATTATAAATTGTATTCCATCTTATTATTGTACCAAAAGCTGGAAAGGATAATTAGAAATTCGTTTAGGAAAAATTGAGAAAATCATACCTTAATATTAAAGATTTATCAATCTACAAATTTATTACCTTACAATAAAAGGACAATAGTTTAGTCACGCTCGAATTTTTCTAAACTGTATACAACTCAAAATGGACAAACTATGTATTACCTTTAAGAAAAAAATGTTATTGAAATATTTACCAAACATAACATTCGTCTATACATTGTTTTTTAAATAAACTTCACAGATAAAATTTTTTGGATTGTGAAACGTTTTCAACAGTACAAGTTCACTATGAAAATATATGTCTCACGGATATGCATATGTAATTTTTTATAGAGAGGTACAATGTGTGTGAGAAAGAGTGATGGATATAACTGTAATATAGAGATATGCATATATTGAGATAAATCTAAACGAGCTGCATTTGATATTTAAGTCTATAAATAAAAATATAGATTTGATATATAAATTTTTATTTTTATTTATTTTTATTTATTTTATATGAATATTAAAATAATAATACTCGTGCAACGCACGAGCGGGATTACTAGTATATATATATAAACAAAGCTTTTGCTATTTTTGTTTTCCCGCCTAAACGCACTTGCTAAAAATAATTTCCGAAAGTTTTTAATTAATTATTATAAATCCAAATGTATTTTTTTAATTGTCTCATTAATATGAGATAACCTCTTTTTGGAATCCATAGTTTTTGATTGATTTAATTGTTTTTTTCCTGTCATAATCTTGAAATACGTAGATTCTCAAAATCTTTATTTAATTATCGACTTTCCATGTGCTGATTTTCCCATTCGCTTAATTAAAAAAAAAATCTTAAACATGCTTGACTTTTGATTTTGGTATGCATGATGAAATCAAGGCCATAACATAATTATAATCACAAATAAATTATTATTTTTCCATACTAATACACATTCCAATTACCAAAAAAAAAAAAAAAATCCCAAACATAAGTAATCACAATAAAATTTAGCTTATTTTTTCATATTAATATACATTGTAATTATTTATGGTAAACACAATTAAATGCTTTAAACCGGTTCTAATTAAAAGAGATCTAATCAATTTACAATGTTGTGCAAATTTAATCAAATTGTTTAAATTTGGAACATCTTTTTTTTGGCTACAATAAAAAATATTCCAAAATAATTACAATTGCTGAAATATATAATAAATGCACAACAATTCATGAACTTTATGCAATTACTACTGGTAATTAAAACATTTTCCCACCCATTTTCGGAATTAATAAATTAACTTTTCGGCTATAATAATATTTTCCTGATTTTTCGGTTATCAAAGTTATTTAAATATATATTAGAGATTTTTGTTGACCATATATATAAAAATTTATTTTACTTGGGGAACACAAAATCATGATTTCCTGATTATTAGGAAATCAAAATTCTTTAAGCTTCCGTATGTGTATATAAATTTATTTGACACAAAATCATGATTTCCTGATTATTAGGAACTCAAAATTATTTAACCTTCCACATATGTATATAAATTTATTTTTGACTTGATGAACGGAAAATAATGAATTGCTGTTTTTTAAAATTAATATATATAAAATAATTTTGATAGACGGGTTACTCTATACGAAAATGTAATTGCAACGATTTATTAAATAAATTTTTATAATTTCAATTTATTATATGTAATGTTTATATATTTAAAATGAAAATGAAATACGTAGAAATTTAAAAAAACTTATTTGCATGTTTTTTTAATATATATATAAAATACTTTGACAATTATGTTAAATTAGTCCTTACAACATATGTAAGTATATATCTAATATATATTTCAATTATCATTGCATTTTTTTTTGTATAATTCAAGTTCCATTTTATTATTTATATGCATAAAAAATACTGAAAAATTAATAGAATATATTTAAAAAAATGAAAAAGAAGAAAAATGTCTTGAAGAATTCAATATATATATACATACAGATTTTATAAATTATTTTTAACATATAATATAATCTATTGTTTTAGTTTAAACTTATTTACATATGTAATATTATCATATTAATATTTTAATTATATATTTCTCATGCGAAAAAATATACACATACTATTGAATTTTATATTTCAGTTTTATTTTATATTTATATATAGAATATGATTCTATACAAAATACCTACAATTAAGAAATATTCTGAATGTGCATAATGATAATCTATATAACTATATATATAAATATAATAAGAGAGTCACTTATAAATAGTAGTCTGAAATTTTTTTTGCCTAAATGAACTTTCTGAAATTAGTAAACACGTTTTTGAATTTAGAGTTAAATTTTCAATTATTCCATTGAATCGCTTGGCACTTTATCGAGAATTGTAATCTCTATGAATTCTAAAGCAATTATTTCTGGAACAATCTTAATTATTAATTACAACTTTTGTTGAAGATATTTTATTATGGTTAATTTTAAGTTTTTTTTATGTATGTTTGACTATTGATTGACTGCAATCAAAATTATGGCTACACATACTACCAAGAATAGCTCTATTATTGATTCAATTCCGCCAATATTTTTAGAATTATATTATTTGAACATACAAACAGTCCAAAAATAAAAGATACAATACATTATTAAAATTTCACAATTATATCTGGAGAAATATCAGAAATTATTGATTCTACCAATAATTTTTGGAATTATATTATAAATATAAGATACATATCATTCTTAATTTTTGAAATTATATCCGGGTCAAAAAGTGAAATTCGATTTCCAATTAATAAAAACTTAAGATACAAATCTTTACAAAAAATAAAAAAAATGAATTTATGGAAGTCTTCGGCTAAGAGGATATTATATTACCAAAACATATTGGTAACCAAATACGAATTATTTAGACATTTATAATGGATGAGTTATATCGGAATAAATATAAAAAAGTTAAATACTAAAATAACACAACAAAACTTGGTAAAAGATTACAATAATTGATTTTCTTAAATATTCTCAACACTCCACCTATAAATTTGAGTTATCAATCATATTTTTTACCATACTCTGCTAAAAAATACGTGATTTCTCTCGAGAAAATAATTCTGTCAATTTTTCAAACGCATAGAAGACAACTGGAACCGATGATGACATTAATCATGGATATTTATATGATCAAATCTCAATGGGCTATGGAATTGCGATTAGTTTGTCTCTATTAGAAGCCCCCATATAATGACAGAAGCCAAATACAGAGCCTGGAGTATGTCATGATGTTGAGGTATGAAATCTTTATGGCGTATTCTATTCATATTATTTAAAAAATTAAGGCCCATGTAATGATAACACTAATGCCATTTTGTTATTTATGTTATTGCAGGGTGACACGATACATGACACTATAAGGAATATTCATTTTATTTATGTTGAGAAATTTATTGTTTAGAATTTGATGAATGCCATGTAAAACGTAGACTAGAAAGTTGGCACCCCATTTTTCCTTGTAATTTACATTGTAATAGATAGGGTTGTACGAGCTGAGTCAAGTCAGCTATGCCTGGATATGCAAGAAGTCAACTGAAGAGTAAAATGGAGACTTCGCTGTAAAGCAGCTGAATATGGCAAGAAGGAGAAGTCAAGTCAACTCAAGATAACCAAGTCTCAAGTTGAAGTGACAGATGAGTCTCTCAATCATTGGAGCAGACTCAAGTCACCTGGGGAAAAGGCAGTCAAGTCAAGACAACTGAAAAGAATCCGTTGCACATAAGTCAAGAATATTACCTAAACAAGTAATACTCCCATGCTGCCATGTCTTAAAGTGCTCAGTCCCAGAAGCGTGCAAAAGGAATAAACCAATGGGAAGCACTGCACCTTGTGTCGACTCGAAAAGTCAATGTTCATTTAATACGAGGAAATGTCAATATCAAGGATCGCAAGAAGACAAGCCAACGAACACAAGTGACTTTTGAAAATCAGCTATCTCTTCAACTGGCGATTTTTCAAAGTTCACTATAAAAGGCCGAGAATCACCTTGAGAAAAGGTTACCTTGACAACCTGAACCATTCAAGCTATTATTTGAACTGTAACCTGTAAAAGTTTCTCAAGTTATTCAAGCAAATCCTCAAGCCTAAACTTCGAAGAAAATCAATCCAACACCAAGCTGTGAAGGAAAGACAACTTAAAACTGTTGAAGAGGAAACTTTTGAAGAATCAAAAGGGGTCTACATTCCAAGGAGGATTGTAGAAAGGTTCAAGGTCGAGCCAGTCTCATGTTATTGGAGGGCTTCGTGATCAAATCCAAGAAGCTTTAGCAAGTGAGTGGAGTAGCAAGCGGCCATGCCCGAAGAAGGCTGAGTCGGACGAGAAGCCACCGTGTGACCAAGGCATCTCCGCAGATCAATCCCAAAGGATCAAGTCACCGTTTGTGTGATCAAGACTTGTATCTGGACTAATAACCATTTGTACTCACGATCAATACTTAGTGGATTCCTCCAGGGAGTTGGAGAAGAGAGGAGTAGAAGAATTACCCTATCTTGAACCTCTATAAAAATTATTATGTCATTTACATTTCAGCATTTACTTTCTGCATATCATTTAATATCTGCTGATAATTTGCTATCCAATTGATAATTAACAAAGTGCTAAAACCAAGTGTTAAAACAAACTTAAACCAAATTCAAGGGTGTTAAGTCTTCCGCTGAAAATCTCATCACAACCAAGTTAAGGTTTAGACTAAACAACTGAGTTATTCTATCAATAGCTCAATCGAGTCTGTTGAGTGGCTAACTCTGCTGGTTAACTAACTTAGCTGTCCCTCAAGGACTTAGCTGTGTATTTAACTCTGTATAATTTTAAAAGGACAAAAATTAAAAAGCTAGTAAGGTTTATTCAACCCCCCTTCTAAACCTTACACACACCCCTTGGGACCTACAAGTGGTATCAGAGCGGTTGGTTCATTGAGCCTTCCACGCTGATTACTAAACTAAGATCTCCAAACATTCAAAGAAGTTTTTAACACTTGTTCTTTCAAAAGCCATTTTTTTTTAAAAATAGCAAAGTTATTATCATGGAAGCAAATTTGACACGCATTCCTTTGTTCACCATTGAAGCATTCCTTTGTTCACGATTGAAGAATTTGATGACTGGAAAATACGTATGCAGGCTCATCTATCAACTTTACATGATGAGATGTGGATAGTGATAGAGGATGGGCCACTGCAAATAATGAAGGTGAACACAGCTGCAAGGAGAGCTGCTGCAGTTGAAGGAGAGGAGGTTGCTCCTCCTAGACCAGCTATGGTTGAAAACCAAGAGCTGAATGGACAAATGATGACAGAAAAAGATACAACCTTGACAATGTGGCCAAGGATATACTTTACAAGACTTTGGACAAAACCATGTTCAACAAAGTCAAATCTTGCAAGACAGCCAAAGAAATCCGGGATAAATTAACCTTAATTTGTGAAGGATCTGAGCAAATTAAGGAAAACAAATTATTTGTTGTTCAAAAATTTGAAAACTTCAAAATGCTTGCAGGTGAAACGATGGACGAGCTGGATGCTAGATTCACTGAAATTACAAATGAGCTCTCAGCACTTGGGAAAGAATACACACAGAAGGAGATGTGTATGAAGATACTAAGAAGCCTCCCAGCTGAGTGGGAAATGAAGACCATGGCTCTAAGGCACTCGATGGACCTATCAAAAACATCCAATCATGAACTATTCTCAGACCTCAAAGCTTATGAGTTTGAGCTGAGAAGAAAGGATCAAGAGGAGATAGCTGTACCCAAAATAGCTGCACTCATAGTCAAGGAAGGGAAGAGAGCTGAAACCAAAGAAATCATTGACCAGGAGGAAATTGCCTTGATGGTTAAAAGATTCAACAAGTTCTTCAACAATAACTACAAAAGAAATAAAGGTGAATCCTCCGAAAGACATTCACTCCCCCAAGTCAAGGAAGATAGGCCACCAAAGAGAGCCGAGTATCAAAAGGTCTAATATCAAAGAGCCGATAACCCAAGAAATGAGAGAGCCGATCGAAAAGTTGAAAACCCGTGTTGGAATTACGATAACTAGGACACTTTACTATTGACTGTCCATATCCCGTAGTCAATAAATACAGGAATGAAGAAGAAAGAAGAGTCTTCAGAGAAAGAAGGCAAGAAAAGAAAAGGGCAATGTTGGGTCAGCGAGGTCACGATACAACTAAGTCAAAAGAAGCAGCAGACTCAGAGAGTAGTGAAGCTGACACACACACTTCATCACCCACTGATCTTTATGATTCATTAGGCAAAATGATGAAAGACTTTGAGCACATTAAATCCTCACATTCACTATTAAATGAGGAAAACAACCAGCTCAAAAGCCAAAACTCACATCTGACTAAGGAGCTGCGTACTCTAAGTCACATAGCTGATGAGAACAAAGAGCTGAAGGCTGAGAATGCTAAACTAATAGCAGAGATAGCTGCTATAGAAAAGAAAGAAAATGATCTCAAAAATGTGATTGCTTCATTCACAAAGGCATCTAAATCATTGGATGACCTTATTATGAGCCAAAAAGAGTGTGGAGATAAGACAGGCATAGGATTCAACTCCTTTGTGCATAGTCAAACTCCCAGAGTGATCTTGGAAAAAGGATCTTCAAGTAATGAATCATCTCAAAAACCCAAGACACCAAATGTTGCACACACATTCATTCCAAAGCACAATCACAAACAAACTGCCTTGGATATAAAGGAAAAGGAAAACACCCGATTGAGTATCTTTGAAAGGATAGCTGAGAAGAAATCCAGCAGAGTTCCTCGGCAAACTCCAAATAGGAAGTACTCTGTGAAGAAGAAACAGAGCTACCAAGATCGCCAGAAGTTCTATCAAAGGAACATAAATGATGGGAATGGTAGAAACTACCCAAGTCAAGCTGATTGGAATAATGTGAAATATCAGCCAAGACCTATGGAATACATGCCAAAATGGCAAAGACCTAGAACTCAGTAAAGGTCATTCCAAAGGCAAAAGAGCTATCATCAAAGATACATATGAACCCAAGCACTACACTCATAAATATCACAACTACCCAAAAAAGGCAATTGCTAAAACACACACACACACAGCATACGACAAAAGAGACAATTTGTATGAACCTAAAACCCCAAGCAATTTGCCAAAGTGAATTATGATTATGGCACGGATAGATGGCAACCTCTTGTGAGTCAAATCATTTGGCTATAGGTTGGTTGGTTCATCTTACAAGATTAACCCCTCGGACCCCGAGGCAAGTATGGGTACCTAAAAACCGATTTCCTTGATTGCGGAGTTCGGGGAACATCCGAGTGCCAAGGAACCTGGTACATGGATAGTGGGTCATTTCCATACACATGACAGAAACAAGAAAAATCATCAAAGTTCAAGGAGATTAGAGGCGCAAAAGTCATATTTGGAGGAAATGAAGCTCGGGGAAAATAAGAGGCACTTTGGATCCATCAAGAAAAATGGATTAGAAATCACAGATGTTGCATATGTTGAAGGCCTCAACTTTAACTTGTTATGCATCAACCAACTCGCGACAAGGGCTATAATGTTGGATTCAATATGGGAGTATGCCAAATCAAAGACACTCGAATCAAATGAAGTAGTGTTGCAAGGATCCGCAAAAGAACATGTATGTGGTAGATTGGTCGATTGCCACACCAAGCACTTGTCTCATAGCTAGCAAAGAGTAGTAGAAATCAAGTTCATTTGTGGCACTGAAAAGTCGAGTCATATGAATTTCAAGACAATCAACAAGCTTGTGTTAGATAAATGTTTTTATCAAGATTTTGATGATTTTGTTTTAATAAGATTTTATACCAAAACAATGTTTTTATATGTTTTCCAAATACTCCTAAATGATTTAAAATGTTTTTACTAATTTTTGGAGTATTTCTTAGAGTTTTTAATTTGATAAAAATTGGACAACACTTTTGATGGATTTGTTTAAATTAGTTTTTACACCATAACTATGTTTATAAATGTTGTCTAAATACTCCCAAATGATTTAAAATGTTTTTACTAATTTTTTGGAGTATTTCTTGAAGTTTATTTTTGAAAAAAATCGAACAACATTTCAAATTGGAGGTTGATCGGTCGCCCAAATGGTCGACCCCGGTACACTGAAGGAAGAAAACACAAAAGCAGAACATGCGAGTCTTGAAAAAGAGGGAGGGGACCGGTCGGGGGAGGCCGACCGGTCACCCCCCGGGCGACGGTCGAACCCCCCGCAACCCCTACCCGGATCGCACTATTTTTTTTCAAACGGTCGAAATCTTCAACAGGCAACCGGTCGCCTCTATGTTATTTTTTTGACACCAAAATTGCAAACGTTGCAATCAGACATGTGCAAAGATTTGCTTTTCAATTTTGTACAATATTTCTACATCTTGTGATCTTCTTTTTGTAGACAAAAGTGAAGATAGAGGAGCCTATGTTGGGAGCCTATGTTGGTGAAGCTTCCCTATAAATAGAGGATGAATTGAAGACACAACACACAAAATATACAAGCAAAAACACACAACAAGAAATCTGCAAATTTCCAAGCTTTCATATTCAACACTCTTGTTGTATTTATAGCCTAAGGATTTCACTTTCACATCTTGAGGTCTAGGCTTTATTCCTTGATTACACTTGCACTCAAATTGTAATATTCATTATTGAGTTGTAATCTTGATTTTTGTCATCATTCAACACAAGACATCCTTGTGAGTATTCTTGTGGAAAGAATACACTTGGGTGATCTAGGTGATAGGTGTTTCAAGAGTGTGGTGCTCTTGAGGTGTTGAAGAATTTGGTATTCTTCAAGATTGAAGATTGTGGTGATCTTCAAAGGTGCCGTTGAAGGAAGATTGTGGTAATCTTCAAAGGGAGATTGTGGTAATCTCCAAAGGTGGTGTTGAAGAAGAGTGTGATGCTCTTCAAGGTGTTGTAAGTTGAATTTGTATTAATTGTGGTAATTAATAAAATTCTTTTTCTTTTTGAAATTCATCCCGGATATCTTTGGGGTGGTAGAGGATTAGGCCCTAGGTGGGTTGAACCTCTTTAAATCGACGCGTGTTGTTTACTTCCCGCACCTTTATTATTGTCTTGGCATAATTGTTTCGAAAAAGAGGAGAAATCGAAAAGATGGAGATAATCTATTCACCCCCTCTAGATTATCGTAGCGCTTGACTAACAAGTGTTATCGAGCCAGGTTCTTTGGCTAAGCTCATTCCGAGTAAAGAGGAAAGATCCATGGCTACGAATGAAGCTTATCTCACCACCTACGCCTCCACCAACAAGCCACCACTATTCGACGCCAACAACTACGCATTTTGGAAAGACCGCATGGAGTGCTTTCTACAAGGATGCGGATTTGATATTTGGAATGTGGTCATTGAAGGAGTTGCTCAACCAACAACAAAATTGGAGGATGGTACCACTACTCCCAAGCCATTCAAGGAGTACGATGAAAATGACAAGAAGGCTTTCTCTAAAATGGTAAGGCCTTAAATATTTTACATTGCTCTCTTACCGCCACCGAATATAATCGCATAAGAGGCATACGGTCGGCACATGAAGTTTGGGAAAAAGTAGAAACCATTTATGAGGGCACAAAGAAAGTAAAACAAGCAAGAAAAAAACAATGCTTGTGAAAGACTTTGAAAATTTCAATATGCATGATGGTGAAAGCATATCAAAAATGGCGGAAAGGCTTGACAACATTGTCAATCCTCTTGTGGCTCTTGGAAAGGTCATCTCCGAAGAAGACAAGGTGACCAAGGTATTAAACGCCCTTCCCGGCTCATGGTCCGAAAAGGTGACGGCAATCACGGAAGCTCAAAATCTTGAGACACTCAAGTTTGATGAGCTCATTGGGAATCTCCTCATTTATGAAGTATATCTCAAGGAGAGGAAAAATTCTCAACCATCCACCTCTAAATCGGGTACGCAAAATATTATTAAAGGCTTAACATCTTCTTGTAATAATGTTTATTATGCTAGTGATGAGGATGATGAAGAAACGGCGGCTCTTGTTAGAAAATTTGCAAAATTTGTAAACAAAAATAAAGCAAGAAAGCCAAGAGACAATTCTTGCTTCAAATGCGGAAAATCCGGGCACTACATAGCCGATTGCCCAAAATTAGCGGAAGAGGAACAAAAGAAGAAAAAGCCTTTTCCGAAAAAGAAGGCATTAAATGCGGACATCAAAACTTGGGATGAATTACTTTAAACAACCGACGAGGAAGGAGAATCCGAACATGGTCTTATGGCCATAGACGATGAAAATACCGAGGTACGCTCTAATGCTTCATCTTCTTCCCTAGTTGATGAATTACAATGTGATTTTGATGAATTGCAAAATGAGTTTCAAAATTTGATTGTTAAATACAAGAATTTGAAAAAGGAGCATAAAGAGCTTAAACTAGAAAAGGATAAATTATTTACTTCTTATGACTCTCTTGATAAAGCTCATGCTATTACTCTTACTATGGTCCGTACTCTTGAAACCAAAAAACAAACGCTCACAAATGATATTGAAAATTTGAAAAAGGATGTGCATCGATTCAATTTAAGTACGGATAAAGTCACAAAAATTTTAGATGCACAAAGAGGTGAGCATTCTAAATTAGGACTTGTTATAAACCTTTTCAAAATGCTTTTAAGAAAAAGACCAAGGTCCAACCTTTGTACGTCTTTAGTAGTCCTCGTATTATTACTTGTTTTTATTGTGGTAAAATGGACACTATGCTAGCAATTGTAAATTGAAGAATAATTTTAGCTATTATTGGAGACCTAAAGGTCTCAAGGCTAACCCCCATGGACCCCAAAATTATAGGGTACCTAAAAATAATTCCTTTGTAGGTTATAGGGGCTATAACAACAATGGAAGATTCAAAATGGCTCGTGGACAGCGGATGTTCACGCCATATGACCGGAAAGAGAGAACTTTTTACCAACATTAGGCTCCAAGAAGAGGGTATGGTCATGTTCGGCAATGGCAAAGGAAGAATTCTTGGAAATGGAGAAATTGGTAACTCTTCTTTCTCTCTTAATAATGTTCTTTTAGTAGAAGGGCTTAAGTTCAATTTGATAAGTGTTAGCCAACTTTGTGACTCAAATTATAATGTTGTTTTTAATAAAGAAAAATGCTTTATTTCCAAAAATGATAAAATTATTTGTGAAACAATTAGAAAAGGCAATCTTTACAAAATTTGTACAAGTGATTTGGTTAGTCAAAATGTTTATTGTCTTGTCGCCAATAATGATTTAACTAGCTTATGGCATAGGCGACTTGGACATGTTGGATACAAAAATTTGCAAACTATTTACAAAAACCAACATGTAAAAGGACTACCCAAATTGAATTTTGAAAATCTTGGCTTATGTGACACTTGTCAAAAGAACAAATTGGTTAAGAGTAGTTTTAAGCCCAAAAATGAAATTTCCACTACCAAAGCCCTACAAATGCTTCATCTTGATTTGTATGGGGATATTGGTACGACAAGTCTAAGTGGAAAACATTTGTGAGCGATGCCGTTAATGAGTTTGTTAAGTTGTGTAGACTCATTGAAAATGAAAAGGAAGATACTATTAAGTCCATTCGAAGTGATCGAGGTGGAGAATTTGACGGCGAATTTAGAGTCTTTTGTGAAACCAAGGGATATAGTCATAATTTTTCGGCTCCAAGGACACCTCAACAAAATGGAGTAGCCAAAAGGAAGAATCGGACACTTCAAGAAATGAGTCGGTCCATGCTCAATGAATTTTCACTTCCAAAATATTTTTGGGCCGCCGTAAGTACCGCTTTGCTATGTCATTAATCGAGTTTATATTCGTCCTAAAATGAATAAAACTCCATATGAGCTTTGGAAAGGAAGAACTCCAAATATTAGTTATTTCAAAATATTTGGATGTAAATGTTTTATTTTGAATACTAAGGATCAATTAGACAAACTTGATCCTAAGGCCGATGAAGGAATATTTATGGGGTATTCAATCAAGAGAAAAGCATATCGGGTTTATAATAAGACTAGTGGGGTTGTTGAAGAATCTATCCATGTCAAATTCAATGAAGCTTCGGGTGTTGAAAGGATACCCAATGATGAAAGTGATGAAGAGGATATCGTTGAAACCATTGTTCAAGATGAAACTCAAAATGATCAACCTTCAAGCTCAAGTGTTCCTCAAGAAGATAAAGGTGATACTTCGAATCTTACCGTAGCATTGACATTTAAGGGAGATCACCCAAAAGATCTTATTATTGGTGATCCCCTTGATAAAGTAATGACTCGAGGAAAATTTGCCGAGAAAGCTCTTATATCTCAAAAAGAGCCTAAAAATGCTAAGGAAGCCATTGAAGATGAGGATTGGTTTTTAGAAATGCAAGAGGAGTTGAATCAATTTGAAAGGAATGATGTATGGGAATTAGTACCTTATCCTCCATCTCAAACCATTATTGGTACAAAATGGGTATTTCAGAACAAGCTCGATGACCAATGCAATATTGTTCGAAACAAAGCAAGGTTAGTAGCTCAAGGTTATTGTCAAGAAGAAGGTATTGATTATGATTAAACATTTGCACCAGTAGCACGTTTAGAAGCTTTTCGTATTTTACTTGCCTATTCTTGTTTTAAAAATTTCAAGCTTTACCAAATGGATGTAAAATCCACATTTTTAGATGGTATTATTCAAGAAGAAGTCTATGTAAAACAACCTCCGGGGTTTGAAAATTTTTCTAGGCCTAATGATGTTTATAGACTTAAAAAGGCCTTGTATGGTTTGAAACAAGCACCCCGTGCATGGTATGATAGACTTAACTCTTTTCTTTTGCAAAATGGTTTTTCAAGAGGTAAAGTTGACACTACTCTCTTTGTTTTTGAAAAAGGGCAAGATTGCTTATTAGTGCAAATTTATGTTGATGATATTATTTTTGGTGCTACTAATGAATCCTTGTGCAAGAAATTTTCTAAGTTAATGCAAGGTGAATTTGAAATGAGCATGATGGGGGAGCTCAACTTCTTCCTTGGACTTCAAATTAAGCAATGCCAAGAAGGAATTTATATTTCTCAATCAAAATATACAAAGGAACTTTTGAAGAAATTTGGCATTGAAGAAGGAAGAACCGTCTCTACCCCAATGGCAACAAACGTCAAGATTGACAAAGATGAAAAAGGCAAGTCGGTTGATGAATCCAAATATAGAGGTATGATTGGTAGTTTACTTTATTTAACCGCAAGTAGACCGAACATTCTTCATGCCGTATGCCTATGCACTCGTTTTCAAAGCAATCCCAAAGAATCTCATTTAAGTCCCGTTAAAAGGATTTTTCGATATTTGAAAGGCACTATTCAATATGGTTTATTTTATCCAAAGAATGAAAATTTTTCTCTTAAAGGTTATAGTGATTCGGACTATGCGGGAAATATTGATGATCGGAAAAGTACTTCCGGATCATGTCAATTTTTAGGCGATTGCCTAGTATCTTGGTTTTCAAAGAAGCAAAATTGTGTTTCACTTTCAACTACGAAGCCGAATATATTTCTCGCAAAGATTTTGTTGTACTCAACTTCTTTGGATGAAACAAACTTTAGCGGATTATAAATGTTCTTTTGAAAATGTTCCTATCTTTTGTGATAACATATCCGCTATAAATATTGCTCAAAACCCGGTTCATCATAACCGTACTAAACATATTGAGATTCGACATCATTTTCTAAGGGATTGTGTCTCAAAACGAAAAATTGAGATATCTTTTGTACCATCTCAAGATCAATTAGCGGACATTTTTACTAAACCGCTAACTTCCGAGACTTTTGCATCAATACGAGCTCGGTTAGGCATAATGCATATTGAATGAGGTCTACGATTGCATTTTGCACGTTTTTAAAACTTAGGAATAAAAATTGATTTTTGGTTGAAAATTCGGATTTTGGAAATTTTATCAAAAGCAATGGCTGAAGAGGTTGAGGGCAACCGTCGCCCTCAACGCCGACCGATCGCCTCAACAATGACCGTCGCCCGTCAACAAATTTTGGTTAAATTCGGTTCTTCGTTTTCGGGCCACCATTGTGGCTTATTTTGTCTATTTTTCGTCCCCTTCGCCAAATACACTAAAATTTCACTTCAAATGTATTTTCTTGAATATGTTTAATTTTTGGACTTCATTAAGCTCGATTATCATCATCATTGCTCATCTTTACCGAATAAATTGTAAGAATTCTACTCCATTTGCTCAATTGGGTTGAACCCTTCGATTTTGACTTATTTGCAAAATTCTTGATGCTAGTTTCATATGAATGTGATGAGCTTAATATTTATGATGTATTGAATGTTGTTTGAACTGAATTGGTGATGAAAATTTTTGGCTTAAATGAATTTCAAAGGCGTTATATACTTAGTTTTATTCGACGCACGCGCCAGTGTTCGACAAAATGTTTCAATGAAAAATTCATCACCTACGTGATTCTCTCGATTTGAAAAGTCATATAAGTTTATAGAGATCATGTTTTATCAATCAAATGAGCTTTTGCAAGTCAATTGATCAACTTTTCCCTTTTATTTGGAATTTAAGCTTCAATTTTCAATAAGCTCGATATATCGATAAATTTGCGCACTTTGATATGAATATATGATGTTTTTATCGTGCTAACATTCTTTTGATGATTCCAAAGGGGAGAAACAGGAAAATGCTCATACGCTCAAAGAAGCTAAAATAAGCTTGCAAGAAAAGCTATAAGCTAGGGCTCTTGAAAGCCATAAGTGTGAATAATGCTTAGTCCATTTGATGTATTGTGGACTTTTATGCTTGACTAATGATGTTTTGTGACAGGGGATCTTATAAGCTCATGGAATTCAAGCTTAAGTTGTGAAATCTAAGCTTTTAGCTTTTAGTTGTTGCTTGTATACTTGTTCTTTATATGCATGTTGATAGGGGGAGCTTGTGCAAAAATGATTTTGAAAAATCTTTGCTCCTATCCTTGTGTGCTTGTACTTATGATGTATCTTGTTTGTAATTGATTGTTGTTTTAAGACCGAAAATTTGTTTTGTTTTAAAATCGACCTTCTAAAATTGTTTTGGTTTGTAATCATCAAAAAGGGGAGTTTGTTAGATAAATGTTTTTATCAAGATTTTGATGATTTTGTTTTAATAAGATTTTATACCAAAACAATGTTTTTATATGTTGTCCAAATACTCCTAAATGATTTAAAATGTTTTTACTAATTTTTGGAGTATTTCTTAGAGTTTTTAATTTGATAAAAATTGGACAATACTTTTGATGGATTTGTTTAAATTGGTTTTACACCATAACTATGTTTATAAATGTTGTCTAAATACTCCCAAATGATTTAAAATGTTTTTACTAATTTTTTGGAGTATTTCTTGAAGTTTATTTTTGAAAAAAACGGACAACATTTCAAATTGGAAGGTCGACCGTCGCCCAAATGGTCGACCGGTACGAAGGAAAGAAAACACGAAACAGAACATGCAGTCTTGAAAAAGAGGAGGGGACCGGTCCATGGGAGGGCCGACCGGTGCCGCACCCTGGGCGACCGGTCGAACCCCTCCGACCGGTCAGACCCCTTGCAACCCCTACCTGGATTGCACTATTTTTTTCAAACGGTCGAAATCTTCAACAGGCAACCGGTCGCCTATGTTATTTTTTGACAAAGAAAATTCCAACCGTTGTAACTGCGACAAAGATTTGCTTTTCAATTTTGTACAATATTTCTACATCTTGTGATCTTCTTTTTGTAGACAAAAGTGAAGATAGAGGAGCCTATGTTGGGAGCCTATGTTGGTGAAGCTTCCCTATAAATAGAGGATGAATTGAAGACACAACACACAAAATATACAAGCAAAAACACACAACAAGAAATCTGCAAATTTCAAGCTTTCATATTCAACACTCTTGTTGTATTTATAGCCTAAGGATTTCACTTTCACATCTTGAGGTCTGTGGCTTTATTTCTTGATTACACTTGCACTCAAATTGTGATATTCATTATTGAGTTGTAATCTTGATTTTTGTCATCATTCAACACAAGACATCCTTGTGAGTATTCTTGTGGAAAGAATACACTTGGGTGATCTAGGTGATAGGTGTTTCAAGAGTGTGGTGCTCTTGAGGTGGTGAAGAATTTGGTATTCTTCAAGATTGAAGATTGTGGTGATCTTCAAAGGTGCGGGTTGAAGGAAGATTGTGGTAATCTTCAAAGGGAGATTGTGGTAATCTCCAAAGGTGGTGTTGAAGAAGAGTGTGATGCTCTTCAAGTGTTGTAAGTTGAATTTGTATTAATTGTGGTAATTAATAAAATTCTTTTCTTTTTGAAATCCATCCCTGATATACTTTGGGTGGTAGAGGATTAGGCCCTAGGTGGGTTGAACCTCTTTAAATCGACGCGTGTTGTTTACTTCCCGCACCTTTATTATTGTCTTGGCGTAATTGGTTCGAAAAAGAGGGAGAAATCGAAAAGATGGAGATAATCTATTCACCCCCCCTCTAGATTATCGTAGCAGCTTGGACTTACAGCTTGCAATGAGTAATTTTGTAGAAGGATTGCCAGACTCAGTGTACAAGAAGGAAAGTGTTTGTGATGCATGCCAGATGGGAAAGCAGATCAAATCATCATTCAAAGAGAAGTCAAGTCCATCTTCAACAAAGATATTGCATCTATTGCATATGGATCTATTTGGTCCAGTTGGGCCAACTAGCATAAATGGAAAGAAATACACTCTAGTAGTGGTGGATGATTATTCAAGATATACATGGACAATCTTCATGTGTAAAAAGAAGGAAACCTTGCAGAATTTACCTCAACTGATGAAAAGAGTTCAAAATGAGAAGAGTCAAACCATTATAAAGATAAGATCTGATAGAGGAACTGAGTTTGTCAATGGAACAATAACTCAGTATTGTGTTGAAAATGGTATTGCTCATGAATTATCTGCAACAAGGACTCCACATCAGATTAGAGTAGCAGAAAGAAGGAATAGAACTCTCAAGGAAGCTGCAAGAACCATGTTAGCTGAAGCTGGATTGCCAAAAAGATTTTGGGCTAAAGCCATCAATATTGCATGTTATACTCAAAATAGATGCATGATAAATAGACAGCTGACAAAGACTCCCTATGAAATTTAGACAGGGAGAAAGCCAAATGTTAGGTACTTTAAAATATTTGGATGTAAATGCTTCATCCACAACAATGGGAAGGATAATCTAAAGGCTTTTGATGCTAAAGCTGATGAAGGTATCTTCTTGGGATACTCAGCTGAAAGCAAAGCCTATAGAGTGCTGAACAAAAGGACTATGGTCACAGAAGAGTCTATCTATGTGGTTTTTGATGAACCTAATGTAAATGGAGAAGACATTGAAGAACTAGCTGATAAGCTAAATCAGCCAACTATGCAGAAGAGTCCCTATGTTGAAGTTGAAGCTGGAGCAATTAATCAAGGTGAATATGAGATAGTTGAATCTCAAAGACAGCTGGAAAATCTACAACTAAGTGATGATGACAGAGCTGCTCAAGATAACACAAACAAGACGATTGAACTCAGCTGACTTACTCCAACCTGATGTGAGATGGCTGAGAGACCATCCTCCAGAGCTAGTCATTGGAGATGTAAGAGATGGTGTAAGAACCAGATCCAGAGCTCAACAAGAAGCAATGTTCACTTGTTTTATTTCCCAAATAGAACTTAAAGATGTGTCCCAAGCATTGGGTGACACACATTGGATTCAAGCGATGCAGGACGAGCTGAATCAGTTTGAGAGAAATAAAGTATGGGAATTGGTGCAAAGACCAACCCATAAAAATGTTATTGGCACAAAATGGGTTTTCAGAAACAAGATGAATGAAGAAGGTTCTGTGGTAAGAAACAAAGCAAGATTGGTAGCCAAAGGGTATTGCCAGATAATGGATTGAAACAGGCACCTAGAGCATGGTATGATACATTATCTCAATTTCTGACAGATAATGGATTCACCAAAGGCAAAGTGGACAGAACACTCTTCAGAATTCAGGATGGAGAGAGTATACTGCTTGTTCAAATATATGTGGATGACATTATTTTTGGATCCACAAACAAAGAGCTGTGTGATAAGTTCTCAAACCTCATGCAAGGCAAATTTGAAATGAGCATGATGGGAGAACTGACATTCTTTCTAGGACTTCAAGTTAAACAGCTGAAGGATGGAACCTCATAAGTCAAACAAAGTATACCAGAGATTTAACGAAGAAATTTGGTATGGAAGAGAAATCTTCTGTGAAAATACCAATGAATACATCAGTCAAAATGGACATGGATGCAGATGGTAAACCTGTGGATCAAACCAGATACAGAGCACTTATTGGATCACTACTCTATCTCACAGTAAGTAGGCCAGACATCACATTTGCTGTAGGTGTATGTGCAAGATTCCAATCTGCTCCAAAGGAAAGTCATATGACTGCAGCTAAGAGAATCCTAAGTTATTTGAAGGGATGCCAGGAAGTCGGCTTATGGTATCCAAAGGAAGGTGGATTCAAACTAATTGGCTATTCGGACTCGACTATCTTTGAATGTAGAGTTGACAGAAGAGTACTTCGTGTACATGTCAAATGCTTGGAAACAGATTGGTTTCCTGGTTTAGCAAGAAAGAAAACTCAATAGCCACATCCACAACCGGCCGAGTACATAGGCTGGGGCAGATGTTGTGCCAAAGTCTTATGGATGAGACAACAGCTGAGAGATTATGAAATTGAAGAAAAAGGGATTCCAATTATGTGTGATAACACAAGTGCTATTGCAATCACTCAGAATCCTGTGTTGCATTCAAGAACAAAGCACATTGATGTCAGATATCATTTCATAAGAGATCATGTTGAAAAGAAAGACATCACCTTGGAATACATCTCAACTGATAAACAGTTAGCTGACATATTCACAAAGCCATTAAGTGAGTCAAGATTTGAAGAGCTTAAGCATGAGCTAGAGTTAATTGAGCTGAGTTGACACTCAGAAGACTCAAGGAGAAGAGATGAAACGTGAAAAGATGAAAATAGAGCAGAGTGTGTGAATCAACTAAGTGAATCAACCATATCGGTAAGTCAGCTGTATCAAGTTAGCTGACAGCTGAGTCACTATGTAAATAGAGAGAAGAAGAGTTGAGTCAGCTAAGGAGTAAGCTGAGTCATTTATGAGCTAAGTGACAAAAATGCAGTCGTTTTTAATAAGCGGGAATGTTTTTAAGGATGACGTCAGCGTAATAATGACAGGTACAATCAAAAGCTGCATGACCAAGCCTATGATTGGATATAAATGCTGCCGCATTAAATGCGGGCAATTAAATGCTAATCGGTGTGCTAAATCTGAGTCGTCGATCTTGATCAAATTTCAAAAACCGAAAGCACGTCCTTTCAAAAACCGAAAGCACGTCATTTCAAAAACCTATGATTTCACCAAGCTAGGAAAACAAATCCACACTGGTTCTACCATGGATTTCGAAGGAATGGTCAAACAGGGTTCCGATGAAACCCTGTTGAAGAAGATAGCCGATAAAATTGAGAAATCTGGACTGAAACCCTTTCTCACAATGGAGTTTCGGATGACATACGTTGAGGAGGTAAAGACGTTCTCGTGAACGCGTTGAGGTTCACGACGAGGGCATCAAGTCCTTTATTCACGGAAAGGAGTTTACAATCACCGATGAAGATCTAGCGAGCATTGTTTGCTTTGCCATCGGAAGTAGTGCCGGAGATATTTGAGGTGATGTAAACTTGGTCGTTTGCATGGAAGGAAGTGGCCAAACCTCGAATGTCTTCTAAAGTTGTCTACAATGAGACAAGAAGTCAAAGGAAGATTATCATAAGTCGCTGGATATTGTTGCCAAATGTGTAGACATAAAATTTGGAAGCTTTAATCACCGTCTAAACCAAGCCGATCGTCATGGCTGCGATCATGCGGGAGAAGAAGGTAAATCAAGGCAAAATTCGTCTACAAATGCATCGCTGAAATGTTGTAAATAAGTCCTTCAAGGATGATGGGTCATTTGGAGGATCTCTGGGATATGGCCTTGTAATTGGCCGCTTGATGGAGGTGAAGGGTGTTCCCCTTCGACATGGAAAATCATTCCATGTTAACAAGAAAATGTTTCGGGCTAACTTGTCTGGAGCCCAGAAGAGAGCTTACACCAAGAGGGCGGACACTAGTGAGGGGTAATCAGCTCACCCCGAGGAAACAACTCGCCTGCCTCCCTCCGAAGAAGAAAAAGCCGCCCATTCACCGAAAGAAGATCATTGCCGAGCAACGAAGAAGAAGAAAGATGCACCGCACTCGCAGCCAAGTTACCCGCCCCGCGCAGCGTGTCTCCCGCCCTTGCGGCCGCGCAGTGGAGAAGGAATCTTTAATACCTTCTCCAGGAATGAAAAAGAAGAGGATCGCTGCGAGGTGAGAAAGGCAATGCCTTAAGGCGATTCCAAAGGCCTTTACCTTTGAGGAACCTGGAGGAAGTAGAACCACCATTCCTCCGGTGAAAACTAAGAGAATGAGAATACTTACCAGGCGTCGAGCTTGAGAAGACAACAATCGAGTCTCCACTCACCGAAAAGATCTCTCGAGATCTGACCGAAGTGCGTCTCGTAAATTATTGATGAAACCGCCAAGTCTGCACGGTCGATCGAGAGAGCACATCGAAGACCCACTGTGGGCCGAAAGCCAGGAACAAGAAGAAACGGAGACAAAGAATCCCCGCTGACAGGACTGTGTCTCCACCTGTCCCTGATGCTTCTGAAGGAGTTGAGCAGCAGAGTTATGTTGCCTTCTATTCCTGAAAAGGAAGGGAAACAGGGATATGATGATGAGGACGATGATGATGTAATTATGTACTCTCCACTGTATCCAGACATCCAAAATCGTCTGCGAGAATGGAGAAAATGGAAGTTGAGTCACTCTAGGGTGCAATTTGAACACCTAGAGTTTATTGATGAGGAAGAGGAACTCTTCAGGTTCCTTGAAGTTGATATAGTGCTGCAAGACCTTGATGAGGATAATTGTATTAATATGCTGCAAATTTGGAAGGAGAACAAACAGGCTAGAGCAGCAGAGGAAGCAGAAGCTCATGAGAAAGCCAGCGTTTGTCCTCTCACTAGAACCACGGATCATACTCATCCTCATCTTGACGTACTCTCAGAAAGTGATGAGGACTTGGACCCAACTGCTGCTACAGAGGAGTTGGAAATCTCAACTGATGGATGAGCAACAACTGATGGAAGGACCAGGAGAGTCTTCCAAATCTCAGCTGGAGATTGATCCATTGGGAGTGGTATAACAGATTGCCACTGTTATTGCTGCAACCACTTCCCCAGCTCACTCAGAAGATGGATCAAGGGAAATTGGCGATGAAACTGGGAACTTGGGGACCCAGGTCGAGCCAACCCCTGTTGAAGGTGTCTTACCACCTGCCCCCACGGCTGAACACTCAAAGGACACAGCCGGGAGTCTGGAGAAGAGTGACCCCATCACAAGTCACTCAGCTGGTGTGCCAGCTGAGGGGGAAACTCCCTCCACTGCAGCTAGGTCGGAGGATGCTGCAGATGACTCCACCATGAATCTAGGAGGCAAAGTGGAGAAGGAACAAGAAAAATAAACACAACAGGTTGTCACTGACGAAGCTCGGGCAGATAAGTCTGTCTCAGCTGAAGTGCCAATCGCTCCGCAGCCGAGGACGCCGCCGATGCAACGAGGCACAGATGGTTCTGCCCCGGGAGTTAACACTCTGGGCACTGAAATTGCAATCCACGGAGTTGAGACTCCGATGGATGCCACCGTAGAAGACCCTAAGACAACTGAGTCTGTTGAAGGGAATGTCCAAGGCCTTGCTGCAGTTGAGACTACAGGAGGTAATGAAGGCCTACGGGAGGTTGAGACTTCCCGAGGTAAAGAGACAACAACACAGAACATCCCTCCTGTTATCATTGATGCATCTGAGAAGGAAATAAGTGCCCTTCATGATTCCCAAGACAACCCTGACATAACCTTTCTTGGATCTGAAGGAAAAGATGAAGCTGAGTCCTCTCTTATTGTTAATCCAAAAGACTCTGCTGAGGATGTTATTCCAAGTACGAGTAAGTCGGACCTCAAGGCTACTCTCCAAACGTTCAATTTTGATGATGAGCCACCCCTTCAAGTCTCATCATCTTCCGATGACGCCACTGATACGGCCGAGGAATAGATAACTCAAAAGGAAAAACCAGCTGAGACCGACGAAGTTGTTAAGACAATGGTTCTCACCACCGGGTCAATACCACAAACGGCCCCAGCTGAATCACAGTCAACTGCGTAGGCTCCCATCGCTGCAGCAGATTCGACTCAACCGGGCACATCACGGGCACGAGTAACCATAGAACATATTCCATATGTCCGTGATGATGCATTTGAAGAAAATTTCCCTTTCTCACTGGAGCTGCCTGATCTTGATGAAGAAACAGCTAGAGAGTAGAGACACTACAATGTCAGACCTGATCCAGTCATTCCCACAGATACCATCATCCCCGCAAGTTTTGATTTTGATGTTGCTTGGCCGCCAGCTGAGACAGAGGTGACAACTGAGGTTCGAGAAGTCTTCAAGGCAATCTTTGCAGAGATTGAGAAGATGGAAAGGCACCAGGCCTCATTGGATATGCGGCTGGATAACAGAGATGCAAATCTTACAGCCGATCTGCATGGAATAGTGGTCAGAATCAGGGAATGATGGCAACAGCAGCAGACAATGCGTGTGGAACATATCCGATATTTCAAAGCATTGTACAATAAACTGTTGACCTGGAGCGCTGATAATGCTGACATGAGGAGGAGAATGCAAGAAAATATTGACAGAATGCATGACTCCCACAATACTGAAATGCAACTGCTGCATGAATTTCACAAGAAAGAACTTCTACGCATCGAGGAGAATATGGAAAATAAATTCAGCCTGCTCATGGCTGAAAAGAAGTCTGTGGCAAACAATCCAAAGCCACCCGCTCAGAATTCCGTGCAGCATACTCCGCAGCAGACTCGAAGCACAACTCAGCTATCAGCCGCCTGGACTTCATGATGACTGGTCTATTCCCAGGGGTTCCTCTCTTATTTGATGATGCCAAAAAGGGGGAAGAGGAATACCTAAAGACCTTGAAAGAATCGGCAGTTGAGAAGAAGGACGCAGTTGTTGAGAAGCAGAAAACAGCTGAAAAGCAGGAGAAAGATTAGGGAAAAGTAGTTGAGGGGGAAGTTTCAAAGGATATGACTCTAATGGTTGCTAGAACCCCTCAACAAGGACTTGTCACAGCTGACATCATAAGCAAACTTCCAGTGACTCTGCCGCTCCAACACTCTGTTGTGTCCATGTCTGAGAAGAGGAAAATCGTAGAAGCAGAGATGAAGGAGGTCAAAATAAAAATGGATGCCCGTGCGATGGACATATTGAAACAATACGGAGGCATTCCAGCAGGAAGAGACACTGATGCCATTTCAGCATCGGAAAAGCCTAGATCTGTTGATGAATTCAAAACGCTCGAATCCGAAGGATACTTCTAAGGCATGTCCATGGCCCAAGCCTGAGACTTGTATTGGGAAAAAGGCCTCAAGCTGTGCAAAGAAGGCGATAGCGGCCAGGACTCACTCATCTCTGCTGTGGTCACTCTTGGAAGAAGAAGGCCTCAATACAATACACACCCAGAGGAAGAGGTAGAAGCAGTGGAGGAAGAGGTTTTAGACCTTGACCTCTACCCAAAAACATTGAATACATAGATCCAGGGAAGAAAAGAGGGATCTATTGGGCTGGATTTGATGCCATAGCAAATCTTGAAGTGGCAAGGAAGAATGTTGACAATGTCAAAAGGATTGAAGAAGAAAATAAGAGACAAGATCAACTGTGGGTAGAGAGTCAATGAAGACAAGAAAGTAAGAGAAAAGACGAAGCTGCCAGAAGAGCCTACGAGAAAAAGAAAGCAGTTGAAGAAGAAAAGAAGAGAAAGAGACCAGAAGACGACAGAGCTGAAGAGGAAAGAAGGAGACAACGAAGGCAATGAAGTGTTGCTGTCCACCCCTTCATGTATTTTACTATTGTAAATGCATATGTATGTAAGTCTTCTGTACGTTGAATAAGAATCTGGAATTTCTATATTTTTTGCGTAGATATAGAATGATATGTTTGCTCTGATACACTTTGTAAACAGCTGTGTAAAGGACAAAAATGGTATGATCAATAAAAAGATCGATTCTACGCATACATTCTCTATTTCTACATTGTCTGTATGTATATTTGCTATTTACATTTTGTATGTATGTTTTAAGTTTTGGCATAATCAAAAAGGGGGAAATTGTTGAGAAATTTATTGCTTAGATTTTGATGAATGCCATGTAAAACTTAGACTAGAAAGTTGGCACCCCATTTTTCCTTGTAATTTGCATTGTAATAGATAGGCTTGTATGAGCTGAGTCAAGTCAGCTATGCCTGGATATGCAAGAAGTCAACTAAAGAGTAAAATGGAGACTCCGTTGTAAAGCAGTTGAGTATGGCAAGAATGAGAAGTCAAGTCAACTCAAGATAACCAAGTCTCAAGTTGAAGTGACAGATGAGTCTCTCAATTATTGGAGCAGACTCAAGTCACCTGGGGAAAAGGCAGTCAAGTCAAGACAACTGAAAAGAATCCGTTGCACAGAAGTCAAGAATATTACCTAAACAAGTAATACTTCCATGCTGCCATGTCTTAAAGTGCTCAGTCCCAGAAGCGTGCAAAAGGAATAAACCAATGGGAAGCACTGCACCTTGTGTCAGACTCTGAAAAGTTGAATGTTCATTTAATACGAGGAAATGTCAATATCAAGGAATGCAACAAGACAAGCCAACGAACACAAGTGACTTTTGAAAATCAGCCTATCTCTTCAACGGGCAGATTTTTGAAAGTTCACTATAAAAGGCTGAGGAATCACCTTCAGAAAAGGTTACCTTGACAACCTGAACCATTCAAGCTATTATTCGAACTGTAACCTGCAAAATTTTCTCAAGTTATTCAAGCAAATCCTCAAGCCTAAACATCAAAGGAAATCAATCCAACACCAAGCTGTGAAGGAAAGACAACTTCAAACTGTTGAAGAGGAAACTTTTGAAGTATCAAAAGGGGTCTACATTCCAAGGAGGATTGTAGAAAGGTTCAAGGTCGAGCTAGTCTCAAGTTATTGGAGGGCTTCGTGATCAAATCCAAGAAGCCTGAGCAAATGAGCTGAAGTAACAAGGCAACCGCCCTGTGAAGAAACTGAGTCGGACGAGAAGCCAGCTGTGTGACCAAAGCATCTCCGCATCGAGTCCCAAAGGATCAAGTCGGTTGTGTGATCAAGACTTGTATCCGGACTAATAACCACTTTGTACTGATCAATACTTAGTGGATTCCTCCAGAGTTGGAGAAGAGAGGAGTAGAAAAATTACCCCATCTTCGAACCTCTATAAAAATTATTGTGTCATTTACATTTCAAGATTTACTTTCTCGCATATCATTTTATATCTCACGATAATTTGCTATCCAATTGATAATTAACAAAGTGCTAAAACCAAGTGTCAAAACAAACTTAAACCAAATTCAAGGGTGTTAAGTCTTCCAAAATCTCATCACAAACCAAGTTAAGGTTTAGACTAAACAAATGAGTTATTCTATCAACAAATTTCAATCGAGTCTGCTTGAGTGGCTAACTCTATTTGGTTAACTAACTTAGCCGTCCCTAGGGACTTAGTGTGTATTTAACTATGTATAATTTTAAAAGGACTAAAATTAAAAAGCTAGTAAGGTTTATTCACCCCCCTTCTAAACCTTACTCACACCCCTTGGGACCTACAATTTATATCAAATTATTTTACGTTGACCTTAATCAAAAACTTTAACATGACAAAAACACAGCTGGGCTATAAAACTTTGCACCGGCCCAACTTTATAAAGAAGCCAAATTCACAAATTCACGCCCGCGGCATCGCACGGGTCAAAAACTAGTTTTATCATAAAAAGACAAAGTAAGAGTTGATTGAAAGATCAAGGAGATGAATGGATTCCATGGTTATGGTTTCACTTAATATCCCTTTTGTTATCTGATTAATCAAAACCAAAGTTATTATTATTCTTCCCTATAAGACAATCACGAAAATATTTTACCCTCTCTCTAGAGATGTATATAAAAACGTTGATTGGATTATCTATGCTAAGATCTCTACTCAAAGATAAGATAACGAACTCCCAAAAGCATAAAAGATTATTTACCCTCACAAATATTCACATACTTCTCAATCATGCAAATATTAATGTCAAGTACTCAAGATCTAGTATTGAAACTCATCTCTCGAATTATGAATCAATACATCAAACAAGTTAATCCAATGGCCATTTTATAAAACAAGAAATAAAACAGAGTACTCGAATAAGGTTTGAAATAATAACTTCAAATTCAATTAAGCATAAAAAAAGTATCCATTAACCTAATCGCAAACCTCGGAATCACAAGGTGTTTAGCCGGACATGGGAAATAAACAATTCATAGACAAATCATTCATGTTCATATCTAACTAATCGAAAATAAAAGATACAATGGAATGAGAAAACTCAAGGATGTTGATGATCTCTTGATCTATCTTCAATCCTCAAGCATGTGGTTGCGACCTCGATCAATATCTCGAATCCTCCAGTAGAAGGTTGCTCATTTCTCTACTTTCTAGGGCAAAAATTAGTGTCCCTTTGTTTGGGGCCGCCTCGTCTTTATTTATACTCCCATTGGGTCAAAACCTAAGTCAAAATCGCCAAAACCTGACTTTCCCGCATAGACACATGGGCCGTGTGCTTACATACGACCAACCCATGCGACAGGCCGTAAGAAACTTCTCATCCTTAATTGACGCACGGGCCGTACGTCCAGGCACGACCTTCCCGTGTGTTACTGCGAAGGCTCAGTTCTCTTGTCCTGTACACGCACAGGCCGTGCCTTTGAGCATGGGCTGCCTGTGCGTGGCCTTATTTCACCCAGTTCGTCCGATCTCTTCTTGATTGAACTCCAAACTTCACGTATTCGCTCGATTCTTGATGGTTCTTTATCGCAATGCTCCATTTTGCCACCAAAGTGCTGCAAATATCGTTTAATTCCAACAAAATGATCAAAGCGCAATATCTTTTCCACATTATAAGAACATGGCCCATTTTACTCATTTATTGCATGCATATCAACTTATTCTATCCACAATTATGCCCAAATTACATGCAAAACTCATACTAATCAACGACAAATCCTTCACTTCCACTTAGAAGAGCTATAACGGGAACAGTGATAAGTCGCTTCTTTAAATCTTGAAAACTGGACTCGCACTTGTCGCTCCACTCAAATTTGACTTGCTTATGAGTCAATCGCGAAAGTGGTCCATCGATCTTAGAAAAATTCTTTATAAACCTCCAATCCCAAAAAGCTCCGAATTTCAATCACTGTTTCTGGTTGTTTCCATTCAACCATTGTTCGCCAAAAATATTTGGATCTCTATACTGCAAGTGTACAGTGTAGTTTATAGAATAATGGCAAGCAATGTCGTATTCCTCAGGGATTGACTACGAAACACTTAGGCTATAATAACATCGCATTCCAATTTTATTGAAGCGACCGAATCTCAATTGTTGTATAAAAATCGAAAATAAAGAAAAATAAAATAAATTTGCAAACCACACAAGTATTTTCAACAACCACGAAAGCAACCTTAGGCACATAATCTCAATATGCCCCTAAGATCCGAAAGATTAGCCAAATATTGATAATAAATTCATAGACAAATTCGAAATCAATATTATGACATCGTTTAAGCACAGACAAAAGATCTAGATAAAGAAAGAAAATCCCTTCGTCGTGTCAGGATGGATTCTCCTTCTAAGCGTTCAAAGCTCTTGTGCTCCCGCAGATGCGAAAGGCCTTGTGGTGTTCTTCTCGACCTAGCCCTCCTCTCTCAGAAGACCTTGAATCTTGTATTCCTGTGTAATTTGGTGTGTTGTATGTGGTATGGATGTTCTTATTTTCGTGCAGCCCTTGGGTCCCTTTTATAGATGCTTGGAGAGATCACTTGTAGAGTTGGAGAGGGAAAAGGACACCAAAAAACGCGTGACAATGCACCATACGGCCCGATCGTGTAGCCTCACACGGCCGTGTGGCTTACGTCTAGACCAGCCTAACATGCCCGCGTGGGATCCACATGGTCCAATCGTGCAGCTTGTTTCCATCCCTTGTTTCTTTTCAACTTCACACGGACATGTCATTTTTCACACGGGTATGTCACACGACCGTGTGACATGTTTTTGTCTGGTTTCTTCATCTTTAATCTTCTCTTCGTACTCGTCAATCCTATCCGGCCTTTCAATTCTTCGATTAAGCTTCGTTTCCTGTAAAAAGTTATAAGAAAACGCAGTATCATGCACTTTTAAGGAAACTAAGTAAAAACACACTAAATATGCGTGTAAATGCATCAAATATATATCATTTTAAGCCGCTAAATGCACGTATATTTTACACGCATCTACCATGATCTGAACCTTTGATGGATCTACTGCGATCCCATCTCCAGATACTATATGTCCTTAGAATGTGACTTTCCCCAGCCAAAATTCGCACTTGCTGAATTTGTCATACAATTGATGTTGTTGTAGTGTCTCAAGTACAATTGTCAAATGACGCTCGTGATCCTCTCTCGTCTTGGAATACATGAGTATGTCATCAATGAAGATTACTATGAACTGGTTAAGATAATGTCGAAAAACTTGGTGCATTAAATCCACAAATGCTACTGGGGCGTTTGTTAATCCAAATGGCATCACTACAAACTCGTAGTCGCCATAACTAGTCTGAAAAGTTGTCTTGGGTATGTCTTCACTCTTACTCTTCAGTTGGTATACCCTTGTTCCAAATCGAATTTTGAGTACATCGTGGCTCCATGAAGTTGATCGAACAGCTCATCGATCCTTGGAAGGGGATACTTATTTTTGATGGTCACGTTGTCAAGACCGCGATAGTCTTTACACAGTCTCAATGCATCCATCTTTCATCTTGACGAACAACACTGGAGCTCCTCACGGGGATGTGGTTGGTCGGATAAATCCCACGTCCATTAGTTTCTATAGTTGAGCCTTCAGCTCCTAAAGCTCTACTGGAGCCATTCTATACGGTGTCCTTGCCACTGGCGGTGCTCCCGGTAAAAGTCTCGATGGTGAATCCAATCTCCCTATCCAGGGGTAACGTAGTGAGCTCTTGCAAAAATACATCTGGGTATTCCGATACTATTGATACTTGGTGAATCTGGGTCTCATCTTTAGTATTGTTAATTACAAACGCTAAGTACCCTTGCGCCCCATTCGAGATCTCCTTCCTAGCCTTGGTAGCAGAAATGATCGGGTCTAAGGGAATCCGTGCACTACTCGATAGCTCGACTATAGGTTTCCCAGGTTTACATAGCCTAACAGTTTTACTATGACAGTCCGTTTGCAAAGTGTTCGGCTAACCATTTCTCATTGTTCAACTCAACTCCACCCTTATTTCTCCTTTTTCATTCTTAGGTCTTTTTACTTTTTTTTTCTTTTTATCTAGCCTCAAGCTCTCATTTTTTCACAATTTTCAGAATTTTTCTTTCTTTAGATCGATTTTCTCTATATATTTTTCAGAGATTTTCTTTCTTTTCCGAGCTTCATATATTCTTCATTTACCCAGATACTGCTCATCCGTCTTTCTTTTGCCGACTTCTCTTTTTTCATAAATTTTCACCACATCTTCCCTAAACTTATTCATTTTCTATAAGCCCAAGAAATTTCAGGGACAAAATTATGTTTTCAATTTTAAAGATCAATGTGGCTAACAATAAAAGTTTTGGCTCAAAATTGGCTAACTAGGGAATCATGAGTTCATAGGTAGGCTTTTTTTAGGCTAAGTAGGTTAAACAAAGATGACCTTAAATTATTTTCAAATATGGCGCATACACATAACTTCAATGAAAATACCAGAGCAAGTTCTAGAGTTCTATGAATCATGACTGACACACTCAAGAAAAAATAAGTTGCATAAGATAAAGCAGTTTAAGGCACAAAAGCGCACGGGCTTATTTTTCGAAACATGCTCAAATACCCAATTTTCTTAAGTATTGCCAAATAAATAAAAGATATCTCCTCAACTATTTATCATATTATTCCCAAAAGTATGTCATCTCATTCAATTAACTGCTCATAGTAAAAATCATACGAAAGTTTTTGGGCATTTTCGAAAATCTTGATTAAACACACACAAAAGCAATTAAATATGCTAAAGCAATAAACGTGCTAAAAGTAAAAATAAAAATTGAAAATAAACAAAAAAAAAAATTTCTTTTTTTTTCTCTACATGCAATCCTAAATGCAATGCACGATGCAAGAAAGTACTAAATTACGCATTCTTGACAATCCCCCCCAAACTTAAAATATGCTTCGTCCCGAATATATGTGGAAATTATCAAAAGTAAAGAGTAATGTGTAATAAGTACTTACATGGATGATGTATCGGGTTACCTCCCAACAAGCACTAAGTTTTATGTCTTCAGCCAGACTCCCGATTGTCTTTATGTGTCGATTAATTCAATGGTCGAAATTTCATGTTGCATTTCTTGTTCATAGTAATGTTTGATTCTTTGCTCATTCATTATGAATGCTCGACCATCCATTGCTAGTAATTCAATAGCTCCTCGTGGTGACAGTACCTTTTTAATGATAAACGAACCCGACCATCTTGATTTCAGCTTACACGGATATAATCGTAATCTCGAATTATATAGGAGTACCACTTGCCCAGGTAAAAACTCACTTCTTAAAATGCTTTTATCATGCCATCTTTTTGTGCGATCTTTATAAATTTGGGCATTCTTGTATGCATCTTGGCGAAATTCTTCTAATCCACTTATTTGCAATTTTCTTTTCTTGCCTACTGTTGTCATATCGGTTAAGCTTCTTTATCGCCCAAAATGCCTTATGATCTAATTCCACCTAAGGTGGCATGACTTCCCAAAACTAATCTATACGGAGATATATCCAAAAGTGTTATGTATGTCCTATGATAAGCCCATAAAGCGTCATCGAGCTTTAAAGCCCAATCTTTTCGATTTATGCTAACTGGTTTTTCCAATATCTGCTTAATCTCCCTATTTGAAACTTCGGCTTGCCCATTTGATTGCGGATGATAAGCAGCAGCTACTCTATGTCTCACTCCATATTTTGCCATCATGTTGTTAAACAGTTTATTACAAAAGTGAGATCCTCCATCACTAATAAGAGCTCGTGGAGTGCCAAACCTTGTGAATATGTTCTTATGTAAACTTTTTAGCACAACCCTAGCATGTTTTCTTAGTAGGGATTGCTTCCACCTATTTGGATATATAGTCTACTGCAAGGAGGATATACATGTACCCATTTGAGACTGGAAAAGGTCCCATGAAATCTATACCCCAAACATCAAACAATTCCACCTCCTTGATATTAGTTAATGAAATCTCATGTCTTCTTGAAATATTTTCCATACGTTGACACCTATTGTAGGTCCCAAGGGGTGTAAGTGTAAGGTTTAGAAGGGGGGGTTGAGTAAACCTTACCCAATTTTCGATTTAATCCTTTAAATATACAGAGTTGATACTACACAGCTGTGTCCTTGATGGACAGTCAATTTAGTCACTCAGTAGAGTTAATCTCTCAAATGTACTCAACCGAGCCGTTGATGGAATAACTCGCTTGTTGGCCCTAAATTAACTCAATCGTGGTTTTGTTTTCAGCCGAAGTCTTAACACCCTTAAGTTTGATTAAGCAAGAGTTTAGTGCTTGGTTTAGTACTTATAAATTATCAAGTGGATAGCAAATTTATCACAGATATAAGCGCTTAAAAGTGCAGAATTTAAGTGCTTTGAAATGTAAATGACACAATGAAATTTTTATAGAGGTTCAAGATGGGGTAATTCTTCTACTCTCTCTTCTCCAACTCCCGGAGGAATCCACTAGGTAATGATCGATACAAAGTGGTAACAGTCCGTATACAAGTCTTGATCACACAAATGACTTGATCCTTTGGGACTCGACCGAGACGCCTTGATCACTCACCAAGCTTCTCGCACGACGACTCGCCTTTCTTCACAGGGCAATTTGCCTTGCTACTACAACTCACTTGCTCAAGCTCTTTGATTTGATCACGAAGCCCTCCAAAAGCTTAAGACTTGGTTCGACCTTGAACCTTCCTACAATCCTTCGTGGAATGTAGACCCTTGATTTTTCAAGATTTTTCTCTTCAACTGATTGAAGTTATCTTTCCTTCACAGTGAGTGTTGGATTGATGTTCTTCGTAGTGTAGGCTTGAGGATTTGAGAATGTTTCAGATTTTCTAATGATTGCTTGTGTCACTCTTGTCTCTCTCGTTCTCAAACAAACTCCTCAGCCTTTTATATTGATCTTTCAAAAATTTGCCCGTTGAAGAGATATGCTTATTTTTGAAAGTCACTTGCGATCGTTGGCTTGTCTTGTTGCAGTCCCCGAAATTGCCACTTCCTCGTATGAATTGTTCTTTCACCTTTTCGTAGTTCGACACGGTGTAGTGCTTCTCATCGTTCATTCCTTTTGCACGCTTTGGACTGAGCACTCCGAGAAAGGTGGTATGGAGATATTACTTGTTTAAGTAATTCTCTTGATTTCTCAGGCAACGGATCTTTTACATTATCTCGACTTGACCGCATTTCTTTGCTTTTCCTGTGACTTGGAGTCGCCTTCCAATCATTAGATGACTCTTCTCACTTCAACTTGAGATCTTGAGTTGACTTGACCGATACTCCACTCACCGCATCTCACCGCTTCTTCAAGAGAGTTCCCGTCTACTCTTCTTTGCCATACTCACTGTCTCTCAAATGAGTCTTCCTTTTAGTCTTCGCTTGTCTTCTTGCATGTTAGGGCGTAGGCCGACTTAACTCACTTTTGGCCAACTCTATTTATTACAAGACATTTTACAACAAGGATTAGGGTGCCAACTTTCTATTCTAAGTTTTACATGGCATTCATCAAAATCTAAACAATAAATTTCCTAACAATTTCCCCCTTTTTGATGATGCCATAACTTAAACCATTCAAAAATGCAAATAGCAAAGATACATACAGATAGTGTATTGACATAGAATGTATGCGCAGAATCAATCTTTTTATTGATCATATCATTCTTGTACTTTTACACAATCAAGTTTACAAGGTGTATCGAGCACATATTGACTACACAAAAAAATAAAGAATTTATAGCTTTATTACGTAAGACTTACATTGTATGTATTTACATAATAAAATACACGGGGTTGGACAAAGAACACTTCATCTCCATTCGATGTCTCCTTCTTTCATCTTGTTCAAAGATCTTCTTCTCTTCTTCTCTTTTTTTTCTCGTCATCACCGCTTTCTTTTTCTTTTCATATGCCTTCCTCGGGCAGCTTCATCTCTTCTTATTCTTTCTGTCTTTCCTCCCATAGCCGAGTTTGTCTCTTGTTTTATTCTTCTATTCATTTTGCATACTCGGCGTTGCTTTTAGCCACTTGTAAATTTGCTACTTGGTCAAGTCCAAATTTGAGAGATCCCTCCTTTCTTTCCTGGATCCACGTATTCAATTTTTTTTGGGCGAGGCCTAGTCCAAGCTTCTTCCTCCACCAGGTGCTTCTTCCTCTACCTGGGGCGATATCAGATCGGGTCTTCTTTTTCCACCGAGTGACCAATGGAGTGACCAAAGCAGAGCGATCGCTTGCGGTAGTCTCGTCGCTCGTCGCCTTCTTCACATAACGTGAGATCCTTTTCCCAAGACAAGTCCCAAGCTTGAGCCATAGACATTTTTGCAAAGTATCCTTCGGGGATGCGAGCATTTTAAATTCATCAACTGATCGTGGATCTGTCCCGACATCCGAAATGGCATAAGTGTCTCTGCCTCACCGGAATGCCTACATGTTTTTCAAGATGTTCATAACCCGGCATCCATTCTTCCTTCCACTTCCTTCATCCATGCTTCAATAGTTTTTCTCTTTTCACCATAGATATAGCAGAGTGTTGGAGTGGCGAGTCATAGGGAGTTTGTTTGATAATGTCACCGTGACAGACCTCGTTGAGGGGTTTGTGCAATCATCAAGGTCACATTTGTCGATCCTTCTCCCTCAACAAGCTTTCCTTTCTTTTGTCTCAATACTTCCTCACTGATTTTCCCTTCGCAGCTTGCTCCTTCCTTCTCAACTTCGGATCCCCTTGCGCTTTTAGGTATTCCTCTTCCCCCTTTTGGCATCATCAAAGGAGAGAGGGACGCCCGAAACAGACTTGCAAGCGGTGAAGTCGAGCCTGATGGTTGAGTTTTGTCTTGAGTCTGGCTGCAGAGTATGCGACAAAATTCGATCGAGTAGCGTTGGACTCTCACAAATCGACTTCATCTCGGCCATGAGAAGGCTGAATTTTGTATTCATGGTTTCTTCCAAACGTCGTAGATCACTCTTGTTTTGCTCACGCAGCAGCTTAATCTCGGCATTGTGAGCTTCATGCATGTGCTCAATATGCTCTCTCAAACTTCGTTTTTGCATCGCATTTTCACTCTCCATACTGACTTGTTGAACAATGTCCTGAAGTATCTAACTTGTTCCACACGCATTGTTTCTTCTTTGTTGCCACCATTCCCGATCCGGACTGTTATGCCTCTTAAATCAGCAGTGAGATTGGCATCTCTTTGTCCATTGCATGTCCATAGAGGCCTCGATGCCTCTCCATCCGTTCAATCTAAGCGAATAATGCCTTGAGCACTTCGCGGACTTCACCGATTATTCTTCATTTGCGGTGATGGCCATGCATCGTCAAAATCATAATCACCGAACAATGGTGCATGATGGAAAATGGAGCTGGTGCGTGATAGCGTCTTGCGTTTTTCTCGACTCTTCATGGAGGTCGGGTACCTCCAGGGAAAAAGGAAAAGATTTTATAAAGGATTCATCACCGCCAACCGGATTTGTTCGATGATGAGCGGTGCACGTGAAGTTCCTTAGGAATCAACCTGCCGCAACTTGAGGAGCCTGCGCGCAGCGGACTCGGTTCACCGGGTGTTGTTGTGAAGTGGTCCTACACTGGCCGAGCCTCACTGTCTCAAACCTTCGTTGGTCTCACCGATTTCTCCAATTGAGTAGACTGGTCCTCGGCCTTATCGGGAGCGTCATCGACGATGATGAGATTTCCATTGTTGGCTCATCATCAAAATTAAAGGTTTGACGAGTAGTCTTGGGATCGACTTGCTCGTGCTTGGAACATCCGCACTAAGTCTTTTGGATTTGTCATGGGGATGACTCAAAACTTCTTCGCCTTTCCGATCCCGAGAAATGTTACATCGAGATTATCCTGGGAATCATGAAGTGCGCTTATCTCCTTCTCGGGAGATGGGTCGATGATAGCAGGACGGATGTTCTCTACTTGACTTTTCTTTACCCCGGAAGTCTCAACCTCCCGGGCCTTCATTACCTCCAAAGGCTCTCTCAATGAGGCCTTGGTCCTCCCTTTCGACAAGTGTCACCGTCTTAGGGTCTTTGTGCCGGCATCCATTGGAGTCTCAACCCCATGGATTGCACTTTCATCGCCAGTGTTAACTCCTGTGGTTGTTCCTTCATGTGCCTCGACCGCATCGCAGCCATTTAGCCTTCGAGCGGTTGGCACTTTCACCGAGACAGTCTCAATCGCCGAGCTTCGTTGATGGCAACTTGTTGTTCTTCTTGTGTTTGTATTTTCTCTACTTCGCCTCCTTGATTCGTTGGGAGTCATCTGCAAAGATCCTCCGACCTTGCCGCAGGTGGAGGGAGTTTCCCCCTTAGCTAGTGCACCACCGAGTGACTTGGAATGGGGTCACTCGTCTCCAAACTCCCTACTGCTTCGATTGAATGTTCATCGTTGGGGCAGTGGTAAAACACCTTCAATAGGGGTTGGCTCGACCGGGGTCCCCACTATCCCGCCATCGCCATGTCCCTTATTACCTTCTTCCGAGTGAGTCAGAAGTGGTGGCAGCAATAACAACGGGGCAATTTGTCAACCACTCCCATTGGATCAATTTCGGTACGTGTTCGAGGACTCCCTGTCCCTCCATCAATCGTTGCTCGTGAAAGATTCTCGATTCATGCAATACTTGCTGCATTTGCAACTCTTCGTGGCGGAGATTCTCCTGATCCTCATCACCGCCGAGAAAGACATCGAGGAGAGGATGTGTGTGTTCTGTGGTGCGGATAGGACAGGTGCTTGCCTTCTCACGTGCCTCGGCTTTCCTCTCGCTTGCTTTTCTTTCTCATTGTCCTTGAAGATCTGCAGGATGTCGGTGCAGCTTGTCTTCATCCAGTCTTGAGAGCACATGGTTAGTCCAAGGAAGTTTAATAGTTCCTCTTCTTCTTCTATAAACTCAAAGCCGTTGAACTGTTCCTTGATTTACTCAACTTCCATTTCCTCCACTCACGCAGACGATTTTGGATGTCCGGGTAAGGTGGAGATAGGATCATTACATCACTATCCGCTCTAGCGCTTTCTTCTTGTTTTTGGTTGTGAACAACAACGGTGTGTCTTCGTTCCTCTCCTCGCTGACGCCTTCAAAGACTTGGTTGTTTCATCAACTACATCCGAGACTCTACTTCTCCAAAGCCTCTCCTATCTACTCCAGTTGAGTGGCCGACTCAACGGTTTCTCAAGCTCGGAGTGCTTGATGATTCTTCTTCGTCTCCTAGTTTGTACCGTGAGGATTTCTCGGTTCGAGACGGTGTCCCTGAGTCTTGGGGCGGGCGGGGGTCTTGTGTCTTTTTCTCGAGGAGCGGGCCATCTTCGCTTCTCGCCTCTCTCTTGACGATCGGAGAAGGTATTTGTGAGTCCTTCTCGACCGTGCAGGGGCAGATGACACGGCCGGGCTGGGGCAGTGACTCTTCGCGCAGGGCAAGGAGCATGTTTGGCTTTCTTTCTTTCAGGGGCAATGTCTTCTTAGCACCGCAGGGGCAGCTTTCTTCTTGGGTGGAGAGGAAATGCAACAGTATCTTCAAGGGTCACGATTCCCCTCACTCGTGGTCGCTCTCTTGGCGTAGGCTCTCTTCGTGGCGCCAGAGGTTTGCTCAACATCCTCTTGTTAACATGGAATGCCTTCCCATGTCTAAGAGGACTCCTTTCACCTCCATTAGTCGGCCAATCACTAGGCCATATCCTGAGGATCCTCCAAATGTGCCATCTTCCTTGAAGGATTTGTTCCCATGTTTTGTCAGTGCAGACAAACTCAAAACTCAGCCATTTATTTTCTTTTTCTGCGATGATTGTTGCCATTACAATCGCTTTGCCTTTTAATAATTAGTCAAAGCCGCCAAATTTGATGTCGATACATTTGGCAACTATGTCCAATGACTTGTGATAATCCTCCTTCAGCCTCTTGTTTCTTTGTGTACACTATTTTATCAAAGATAGTCGAGACTTGGCTATTTCTTTCCAAGCATCACCAGGTTTACATCGCCTTCGTTAATCTCTCGATGCTCCTTCACGTAGTGAGCAATGTTCACCAAATCCTTGCAGAGATAGTCACCGCTTTCCGTGAATGAATGATGACTTTATTCCTTCATCGTGAATCTCAAAGATTCACGTAGAATTGTGCGACCTCCTCCACATAGGTCATCGGATATTCTAACGTTAGAAATGGTTTCAGTCCGGTCATTTCCAATTTTTCAGCGATTTTCTTCACTAGGGTGTTGTCGGACCCCTCTGTTTCATCATTCCGTCGAAATCCACAAGAGACCCGTGTGGATTTGCTTTCCTAACTTGGTGAAGTCATACGTTGGTGCCATTTTTTCAGATTTTATCAAAGAAAACTCGTAGATTGATTTGAAGATAGATAGGGTTTCGAGAGAATTTTTGCCTTTGCTTTTGAGAGAATGAAATGAACAGTTTTGGAAGTGTGAGAGAGAAACGGACAAAAATGGTTTAAATATGGTTTATGAAAGGACGTGGGGTGGTTTTGAAATGTGATCGAAATCAACGGCTTAGATTTTGCACGCCCATTTAGCATTTAATGTCTCGTATTTAATGCGGCAAGATTTATATCCAATCATAAGCTTGGTGTGCAGCTTTATATGTATGTACATATCATCATTATGTTTGACGTATTCCTTAAAACATTCCCGCTTAGTCAAAACGATCGCGTTTTTGTCACTTTGCTCATAAGTGACTCAACTTATCCTTTAGCCGATTTAACTCTACTTCTCACAGCTTCTCTTAGTGACTCAAATATCACCGACTCGGTGTAGTCAGTTTTTCCGATCTGACTAATTTCTTCGAGCCGATTTACTCGTGTTCACTCTTTTTCACCTCCTTTTCTTTTCCATTTCTTTTCTTTGATTCTTCCGAGTGTTAGCTCGATTCAATTAACCCCAACTCATGCTTGAGTTCTTCAAATCTTGACTCACATAATGGTTTTGTGAAGATGTCACTAGTTGTTTATCGCTTGAGATATATTCCATGATGATGTCCTTCTTTTCAACATGATCTCTTATGAAGTGATATCTCGACATCGATATGCTTTGTTCTTGAGTGCAACACAGATTTTGAGTGATGGCAATTGCACTTGTGTTATCACACATGATTGGAATTTCTTTTTCCTCAATTTCATAGTCTCTCACCGCTTTGTCATCCATAGGACTTGGGCACAACAAATGCCCCAGCCTATGTATTCTCGCCACCAGAGGTGGCTATTGAATTTTGCTTCTTGCTAAACCAGAAATCAGCTGTTTCTAGCATTTGACATGCCAAGTGCTCTTTCATGTCCACTCTGCATCCAAAGATAGTCGAATCAATAGCCAATTAGCTTGAATCCACCTTCCTTTGGATACCATAGGCCTACTTCTTGCTTCCTTTCAAGTATCTCAATATTCTCTTAGTCATTGTCATATGGCTCTCTTTTGGAGCAGATTGAAATCTTGCACATACACCTACAAAGAAAGGTGATGTCCGCCCGCTTGTCCGTGAGATAAAGTAATGATCCAATAAGTGCTCAGATCTTGTTTGATCTACAAAGCTTGCCATCCGCATCCATGTCCATTTTGATCGATGTATTCATTGGTATTTTTACGAAGACTTCTCCTCCATACCAAACTTCTTCATTAAATCTCCGGTATATTTTGTTTGACTTATGAAGGTTCCATCCTTCACTGCTTCACTTGAAGTCCAAGGAAGAATGTCGCTCTCCCATCATGCTCATTTCAAATTTACTTTGCATGAGGTTTGAAAACTTTTCACACAAACTCTTTGTTTGTGGATCCAAAAATGATGTCATCCACATATATTTGAACAAGCAAAGATACTACTCTTTTTGTCTTGAATTCTCAAAGTGTTCTATCTACTTTTCCTTTTGTGAATCCATTTTCGGTTAGGAATTGTGACAAAGTATCATACCATGCTCTGGGTGCCTGTTTCAATCCATATAGAGCTTTCTTGAGTTTGTATACCTTATCTCCAAGAGCCTTCTGCTCAAATCCTGGAGGTTGTTCAACATATACTTCTTCTTCCAATAAACCATTTAGGAATGCACTTTTTACATCCATCTGATATACAATGAAATCCTTGTGAGCTGCATAGGCAAGAAACATCCTTATAGCTTCCAATCTTGCTACAGGGGCAAATGTTTCATCAAAATCTATCCCTTCTTCTTGACAATATCCTTTGGCTACTAGTCTTGCTTTGTTTCTTACCACGATCGTTCCTCGCTCATCTTATTTCGAACACCCATTTGGTGCCAATAACATTTTGATGTATGGGTCTTTGCACTAATTCCCATACTTCATTTCTTTCAAACTCGATTCACTCTTCTTCTTGCATAACTTGAATCCAATGTGTGTCGCCCAATTCTTGTGACACGCCTTTGGGCTCTATTTATGTAGATGAAGCATGTGAACATTGCTTCTTGTTGAGTTCGATCTTGTTTTGACACCTTCTCTTATATCTCCAATGACAAGTTCTCGTGGATGGTCTCTCGGCCATCTTACATCGTTGGAGTAAGTTAGTGGATTCAATCGACTTGCACTTGTGTTCTGGGTCGCTCTCTCGTAATAACTTAGCCGCAAATTTTCCAAATTGCTTTTGAGATTCAAATATCTCATCTTCTTTTCTCAATTGATAATTCCAAATTGACTTCATTATAGGGACTCTTCTCGTATGGTTGGATGATTCAAATTATTAGTGACTCTTCAACGCCTTCTCCATTTACATTTGGCTCATCGAATACCACATGAATGGATTCTTCTACAACCATAGTTCTTTTGTTGAGTACTCAGAGGCTTTGCTTTCACCGAGTATCCTAAGAAGATACCTTCATCGCTTTAGCATCAAAAGCCTTTAGATTGTCTTTGCCATTGTTGTGGATGAAGCATTTACATCCAAATATTCTCAAATATGCAACATTTGGTTTTCTTCCACCAAATCTCATAGAGTCTTTGTCACCGTCTGTTTATCATACATCTGTTTTTTGGGTGTAGCAAGTCGTGTTTTATTGCTTCACCAAAAATCTTTTTGGTAACCCCCCGCCAGCCTAACATGGTCCTTCCGCTTTTTGAGGGTTTTGTTCCTTCTTTCTCGCAACTCCATTCTCATGGGAGTTCTTGTCAGAGATAGTTCATGACCAATACCATTTTCAATACAATACGAAGTTATTATTCCATTGACAAACTCGGTTCCTCTATCCGATCTTATTTTGATAATGGTTTGACTCTTCTCGTTTTGAATCCTCTTCATCACCGTGGGTAGTTTTTGTAGAGTTTCTTTCTTCTTACACATGAATATTGTCCATGTATATCTTGAGTAGTCATCTACTACCACCAGGGTATATTTCTTCCCACTTATGCTTTGGTTCCACTGACCAAATAGATCCATATGTAGCAGATGCAATATTCTTGTTGAGGATGGGCATGTCTTTTCTTTGAATGATGACTTGATTTGTTTTCCCTTCGACATGCGTCACATATACTCTCCTTCTTGTATACTCGAGTCCGAAGTCCTTCCACAAGATTACTTCGCAAGCTTGTAAATCGTTTTGAAATTCAGTGACTCGGCTTTTTGTGCCACAACCAACTTGATTCAAATTGTGCTTTTGCTAGTAGACAAGTCTTTGGTGTTGCAGTTGACCAATCCACGACATACATATTCTTCTCGCTATATCCTTGCAACACAACTTCATTTGATTCAATATCCTTGATTTGGCATATACCCATGTTAAATCCAACATTGTAGCCCTTGTCACAGAGTTGGTGATCGATGCTTAGCAAGTTGAAGTTGAGTCCTTCAACATATGCAACATCCGTGATTTCTAATCCATTCCTTTTGATGGATCCAATGCCTCTTATTTCACCAGAGCTTCATTTCCTCCAAATATGACTTTTGCTCCTTTAACTTCCTTGAATTTTGACAGATTTTTATTGTTTCCTGTCATATGTCCGGAACAACCACTATCCATGTACCAGGTTCCTTGGCACTCACTGCTTGAACCCGCAATCAAGGAAATTAAGTTTTAGGTACCCATACTTGTCCGGGTCCCGAGGGGTTAGAATTGTAAGATGATCCAACCAACTTATAGCCAAATGATTTGACTCTAAGGGGTTGCCATCTATCGCTGCCATAATCATAATTAATCTTGACAAATTGCTTGGGAATTCTGTTTCATACAAATTGCTCTTTTTGTCCTATGCCCGCATATGTGTTTTAGCAATTGCCTTCCTTGGGTAATTGTGGTGTCTTTGAGTGTAGTGCCTAGGTTCATATGTGTGTCTTTGATGAAAGCTTTTATACTTTTGGAATGGCCTTTGCCGAGTTCTAGGCCTTTGCCATTTGGGCTTATATTCCTTAAGTTTATGCTTTGATAGTTCACATTATTCCAATCGACTTAGCTTGGATATTTTCTACCATTCCCATCATATGTATTTCTCTTATAGATTTTCCGGGGTTTTTGGTAGCTCTTCTTCTTCTTTACAGAGTATTGTTTGTTTGGAGTTTGTTGAGAACTCTACCAATTTCTTCTCGCTTGTCCATTCAAATCAGACTCATCCGGTTGTTTTCCTTTTCCTTTGTAACCAAGGCCGCTTTGCTTGTTATTGTGCTTTGGAGTGAATGTGTGTGCAATATTTAGAGTTTTGGATTTTTCGACTCTTCATGGCTTGAAGATCCTTTTTCCAAAATTACTTTTGAGGTTTGACATAGCACAGGAATTAAATCCTAAGCCCTGTCTTGTCTCCACATTCTCTTTGACTCAAAATAAGGTCATCCAATGATTTAGATGCCTTAGTGAATGAGGTAATAACATTTTTGAGGTCATTCTCCTCTTCTCTATAGCAAAGCAATTTCTCGCTATTAATTTAGCATTTTCAGCCTTTTAAACTTTCATTCTCATCACTATTTGACTTAGAGTACTCGGCTCCTTAGTCGACTTTGAGTTTTGACTCTTGAGTAGGTCAAGTTTTCCTCATTTAATAGTGTGTGTGAGGATTTAATGTGTTCAAAATCTTTCATCATTTTGCCTAATGAATCATAAAGATCAGTGGGTGATGAAGTGTGTGTGTCACCCACTATCACTAGAGTCCGAGTTTGATGAGTTAGAGTGTACCTCATCTTCTTGGTCGTTGATCTTGTTCCTTGGCCATTAAGCGGACGGGGCTTCTTCTTCGTAGTCACATGAGTAGTCACCTTCATCGCTCTCTCGAGTCACTGTCTCTCTTGACTTGGCTTTCATTTAAAATGAATGCCTGCAACCATCATTGCCTTTTTTCTTTTCTTGTCTTCTTTTTCTCTCAAGACCTTCCTTTCTTCTTCATCCCCGTATTTGTTGACTACAGGATATAGATCAATGGCATAGTGACTGCTGGTTGTCTACATTCCCAAAGATAGATATTCAACCTTTTGATCGCTCTTTCCATTCTTGGATTGTCACCTTTTGATATTCAACTTTTTTATGATCTGTTCTCTTGGTTGGCCTATCTTCCCTTGATTTGGAGGAGCCGAGTGTCTTCCTCGACGATTCACCCTTTCCTCTTTTGTAGTTCTTATTGAAGAACTTGTTGAACCTCTTAACCATCGGGCTATTTCTTCCGGATCAATGACTTCTTTGACCTCGGCTCTCTTCCCCGTCTTTAACAATTAGAGCAAATGTTTTGGGTACAACTGCCTCTTCTTCTGGTCTTTTCTTCTCACCAAACTCGTAGGCTTTGAGGTCCGAGAATAATTCATGGTTGGATGTCTTTGATAGGTCCATGGAATGTCTCAAAGGTGCCATGACCTTCATTTCCCATTCACCGAAGACTTTTTAGGATCTTCATACACATTTTCTTCTCGTATATTCCTTTCCAAGTGCATAACTCATTTGTGATTTCTGAACGTGAACCGAGCATCCAGTTGATCCAGGTTTTCTCCCGAGATCATTTTGAAGTTTTCAAATTTCTCAGACAAACCGATAATTTGTTTTCTTTGATTTGCTCGAGCCTTCACAAATCAATGTCAACTTGTCCCAGATTTCTTTAGCCATTTTGCATGATTTGACTTTATTGAACATGGCTTTGTCCAAGGTTTTGTAAAGGATGTCCTGGGCTACATTGTCCAGGTTGTATCTTTTCCTCGTCATCATTTGTCCATTCAGTTCTTGGTTTTTCAACCATGACAGTCTAGGAGCAACTTCATCTTCTCCTTCAAATGCTCTGCTCTGGCATTGTGTTCACCTTTAAGATTTGCAGAGGCCCATCTTCTATCACTATCCACATCTCATCATGTAATGCTTTGATAGATGAGCCTCGCATACGAATTTTCCAATCGTCAAATTCTTCAATAGTGAACATAGGGATGCGTGTCAAATTTGCTTCCATGATAATAACTTTTAATGATAAAAAGAGTTTTGAAAGTTTAAGAACTAAAGCGGACTTTGAAAAGTTTGGAGATCTAGTTCAAGAACAAAGCGGAGGGTTCAATGAACCAACCGCTCCGATACCACTTGTAGGTCCCAAGGGGTGTAAGTGTAAGGTTTAGAAGGGGGGGGGGGGTTGAATAAACCTTACGCAATTTTCGATTTAATCCTTTAAATATACAGAGTTGATACTACACAAATTGTGTCCTTGATGGACAAATCAATTTAGTCACTCAAGAGAGTTAATCTCTCAAATGCACTCAACCGAGTTGTTGATGGAATAACTCACTTTGTTGGCCCTAAATTAACTCAATTGTGGTTTTGTTTTTCAGCGGAAGACTTAACACCCTTAGGTTTGATTAAGCAAGAGTTTAGTGCTTGGTTTAGTACTTATAAATTATCAAGTGGATAGCAAATTTATCACAGATATAAGCGCTTAAAAGTGCGAGAATTTAAGTCTTTAAATGTAAATGACACAATGAAATTTTTATAGAGGTTCAAGATGGGGTAATTCTTCTACTCCTCTCTTCTCCAACTCCCCGGAGGAATCCACTAGGTAATGATCAAGATACAAAGTGGTAATGTCCGATACAAGCTTGATCACACAAATGACTTGATCCTTTGGGACTCGACCGAGACGCCTTGATCACTCACCGGCTTCTCGTGCGACTCAGCTTCTTCTTCACAGGCGTACCGCTTTGCTACTACAAACTCACTTGCTCAAGCTCTTTGGATTTGATCACGAAGCCCTCCAAAAGCTTAAGACTTGGTTCGACCTTGAACCTTCCTACAATCCTTCGTGGAATGTAGACCCCTTGATTTTTCAAAATTTTTCTCTTCAACTGATTGAAGTTATCTTTCCTTCACAGGTGAGTGTTGGATTGATGTTCTTCGTAGTGTAGGCTTGAGGATTTGAGAATGTTTCAAATTTTCTAATGATTGCTTGTGTCACTCTTGTCTCTCTCGCTTCTCAAACAAACTCCTTAGACTTTTATATTGATCTTTCAAAAATTTGCCCGTTGAAGAGATAGGCTTATTTTTGAAAGTCACTTGCAATCGTTGGCTTGTCTTGTTGCAGTCCTTGAAATTGCCACTTCCTCGTATGAATTGTTCTTTCACCTTTTCGAGTTCGACACGGTGTAGTGCTTCCCATTGTTCATTCCTTTTGCATGCTTCTCGGACTCGAGCACTCCGAGAAAGGTGGTATGGAGATATTACTTGTTTAAGTAATTCTCTTGATTTCTGCAACGGATCTTTTTCTGATTATCTCGACTTGATCGCATTTCTTTGCTTTCCCTGGTGACTTAGAGTCACTTCCAATCATTAGATGACTCTTTCTCACTTCAACTTGAGACTTGGCTTTTCTTGAGTTGACTTGACGATACTCCACTCACCATCTCACCGCTTCTTCAAGATAGAGTTCCCGTCTACTCTTCTTTGCCATACTCACTGTCTCTCACGAGTCTTCCTTTTAGTCTTGATTGTCTTCTTGCATGTTAGGCGTAGGTGACTTAACTCACCTTGGCCACTCTATTTATTACAAGACATTTTACAACAAGGATTGGGGTGCCAACTTTCTATTCTAAGTTTTACATGGCATTCATCAAAATCTAAACAATAAATTTCCTAACACCTATCGTAGTGCAAAACAAACTTATAGCAATCTTTGAAAATAGAAGGCCAAAAGAAACTGGACAGTAATACCTTAGCCGCAGTGCGTGTTGGTCCAAAGTGGCCCCCACATGTTGATGAATGGCATTGCTCCAGAATGCTTGCCCATTCTTCTTGAGGTACACATCTCCTAATAACTGAATCTGCAGATCTTTTAAATAATAGAGGTTTGTCCCACAAAAAATATCTCACATCATGAATAACTTTCTTCTTAGCATGATATGTGATATTTGGTGGTAAAACCCTGCTTACTAAATAATTTACAATATCAACGTACCAGGGGATGGTTGTTTTGGCCACTAGAATTAACTTGTCCAGAATGTTTCTTTGATTGTTGTGCCCTTTGTGTTCTCATTAGCCGTTTGCTCAAGTCGTGAGAGATGATCATCTACCACGTTCTCACATCCTTTCCAATCCTGAATTTTGATATCAAACTCTTGTAGCAAGAGTATCCATTGAATGAGCCTTGGCTTACGCGTCTTTCTTTGCGGATAAGTATTTGACCGCAGCTGCGGGTCCGTATGGACTATTGTCTTTGTCCCATTCAAGTATGCCCGAAATTTGTCAAATGCAAACACCACTGCTAGCAATTCTTTCTCAGTTGTGGTGTAATTTTGTTGTGCGAGATCCAATGTTCGACTTGCATAGTAAATAATGTGAAACAACTTTTTGCGTTTTTGTCCCAGTGCGGCCCCTACTCCTTAGTCGCTTGCGTCGCACATTATCTGGAATGGTTGACTCCAATCCGGTGTGATCAAAATTGGTGCAGTCACCAGCGCTTTTTTTAGTGTTTCAAAAGCCTGCAGACAATCAGGGGTGAAAGCAAAAGGTACATCTTTTTCAAGTGTCTATAAAAACCCGCATGTCTCAAAAATCTCTTTATTGCATTTTCATTCTTTGGATGTGGAAGTTTCTCAATTGCTACCACCTTTGCTCAGTCAACTTCTAAACCCGCGGAAAAAACACGGTGACCGAGTACAATGCCATCTCTTACCATAAAATGACATGTTTCCCATTTTAGTACTAAGTTCGTCTCCTCGCATCTTTGCAAAATAAGGGTTAGATTATGCAAGCAATGATCAAATGAACTACCAAAAACTGAGAAGTCATCCATGAAGACTTCCATTATGTTTTCAATCATCCCATGGAATATCGCCATCATACATCTTTGAAATGTTGCAGGTGCATTACATAGCCCAAATGGTAATCTATGAAATGCAAACACCCCATAAGGACATGCAAATGCTGTCTTTTCTTGGTCCTCAGGAGCAATCACAATCTGATTATACCCCGAGTACCCATCTAGGAAGCAATAGTATTCATAACCTGCAAGGCGATCTAACATTTGATCCATAAAGGGGAGGGGAAAGTTATCTTTGCGAGTTACTGCATTTAACTTTTGATAATCAATGCAAATACGCCAGCCTATAACAATTCTAGTAGCTAATATTTCATCAGTTTCACTTTACTATCGTCATCCCTCCCTTTTTTTGGTACAACTTGTACTGGACTTACCCAACTGCTGTCTGATATAGCAAATATTATTACATTATCTAACCATTTAAGTACTCATTTCTTAACGACCTCTTGCATAATTGGGTTAAGTCTCCATTGGTGTTGCACATAAGGTTTGCAATCATATTCCATTCTTATCTTATGCATGCAAATCGAAGGGCTTATACCTTTTAAATCAGAAATAGACCATCCAATAGCAGTTTTATGTTCCCTTAAAACATGCAATAGTTTTTCCAATTGATTTTCAGTAAGGGAAGGAGAAACTATTATCGGATAGGTTTCGTTATTGCCCAAGAATGCATATTTAAGATGATCCAGAAGAGGTTTAAGTTCTGGGGGATCCAGGAGATCGTCCTTCGAAATTTCAGCTGAAAAAGCATATCGCACATTCGGGTTATGTGACACCACAAGGTCGTGTGGATTTTGGACGTCGGAGGTTAATTGCACGGTCAGGCCATGTGATGTCACACGGGCGTCTGGTGAGCTGTCCTCCTGTCGTATGGTCAGGTCGTGTAGAGTTACACGGCCGTGTACTGAGGCTTTTCTGAAGTAGCATGCTGCACGGGCGGGTCGTGTCTATCCACACGGACGTGTGCCTCTGAAGGCTTGTACCGTACGTCATGGTCGTGCCTATGCGGGATGTCCATAATCTTTTTTCTAGTATTTTCTCCTCCGCGGACTCTAAGACAAGCACAAATCGATAACCTCATTGTTAGTAATATCAAACACATACCTTGTGTTAGATAAATGTTTTTATCGTAATTTTGATGATTTTATTTAATTGAGTTTTACTCCAAAACAATGTCCCTAAATGTTGTCCAAATACTCCCAAATGATTTAAAATATTTTTACTAATTTTTTGGTGTATTTCTTGAAGTTTATTTTCGACAAAAATTGGACAACACTTCTGTCTCGTATTCGACAGGTCGCCCTAGAGGGCAACCCATGCCTGATAGTTTGGTTTTTGAAACAGAAACGAGATGGACGAAAAACCCTAGGGGGTCGACCGGTGCCTGGGAAGTTCGTGTTTTTTGAAAACTTTTCTGTATTGCAAGATTGAAAGGTTCAACCAGTCCAATGAGGGGTCAACCGGTCGAACACTATGTCGATCGGTCGAACCCTATGTCAACAGGTCGCCCTGTATGTTTTTGGTCGTAAAATTTGAAATTCTTATCTCTGTTCGACCGGTCGACCTACATGTTTATCAGAAATCTATCCGTTGAACCAGCAGACAACTTTTCTTGAATTTAAGGGATTGATTTCTAACAGCTATAATCTTGATTTATTGCATTTTTTTGTAGATTTCAATCTCCAAGGAGGAGCCTATGTCTGGAAATCAAATCCAAGGCCTCTCCTATAAATAGATGAAGATTTGAAGCATCCAGACAGAACAACATAAGCTATACAATCACAAGTAAATACTTGGTCTTCATTTTCATCTTGTTGTATTTAGCCTAAGTCTTTCACTTGCACATCTTGAGTATTAGGCTTGATTCTTGATTACACTTGCACTTCAAAGTTGTATACTTCATAATCGAGTTGTAATCTTGAATTTGTGTTCATCATCCAAAACAAGATATCCTCGTTAGTGTTCTTGTGGTAAGAGCACACTTGGGTAATCTTAGGTGTTGAAGAGTGTGGTACTCTTTATAGGTGTAAGAAGATTGTGGTAATATTCTTGTTGGTGTTGTAAAAAGAGTGTGGTACTCTACAAAGTTGGTGGTGTATTAGTTTTGGTAACTATTAACAAAATTCTTTTTTTTTTTGAAATCCACTTCGGATATACCGGGGTTGTAGTAGATTAGGTCCTAGGTGGGTTGAACTAATATAAATCAACACGTGTTGTTTATTTTCCCGCACTTATATTCTTATCATCTTTCATACATTTGAGAAAGAGGGCGATATTCTGAAAATTAGCATAATCTATTCACGCCCCCTTCTAGATTATCGTCACTTGGACTAAGAAGTGGTATCAGAGAAAAACTCTTTGGCAAGCTCGTTCCACATCGCGAGTAAAGAGGAAAGATCCATGGCTACAAACGAAGCCTACCTTACCACAGACGCCTCCACCAACAAGCCACCACTATTCGACGCCAACAACTATGCATTTTGGAAAGACCGAATGGAGTGATTTCTATAAAGGTGCGGGTTTGATATTTGGAATGCAGTTATTGAAGGGATAGCTCAACCAACCAAGAAATTCAAAGATGGTACCACGACCCTCAAGACCTTCAAGGAATTTGATGACAACGACAAGAAGTCAGTCTCTCTAGACGGCAAGGCCTTGAATATTTTACATTGCTCTCTCACCGCCACCGAGTATAACATTATTAGAGGAATAAAGTCCGCACATGAAGTATGGGAAAAACTGGAAACCATCTATAAAGGTACAAAGAAAGTCAAACAAGCAAGAAAAACCATGCTTGTTAAAGATTTTGAAAATTTCAATATGCTTGATGGTGAAACTATTTCAAAAATGGTGGAAAGGCTTGACAACATAGTCAATCCTCTTGTGGCACTTGGGAAAGTCATATCCGAAGAAGACAAGGTCACCAAAGTCCTAAATGCTTTTCCCGGCTCATGGTCTGAAAAAGTAACGGCAATCACAGAAGCACAAAATCTCGAAACACTCAAGTTCGATGAGCTCATTGGGAACCTCCTCATATATGAAGTATATCTCAAAGAGAGGAAGAACTCCAAACCATCCATCTCTCAATCGGGTATGCAAATTATTCCTAAAGGCTTAGCATCTTCTTCTAATAATTCATATTATGCTAGCAATGAAGATGATGAGGAAACGGCTGCACTTGTTTGAAAATTTGCCAAATTTGTAAATAAAAATAAGGCAATAAAGCCGAGAGATAATTAATGTTTCAAATGCGGAAAACCCAGGCACTACATAGCCGATTGCCCGAAATTAACGGAGAAAGAGCAAACGAAGAAAAAAGCTTTTCCAAAAACATGGGATGATCTACTTGCCACATCTGATGAGGAAGAAGAAGCCGAACATGGTCTCATGGCCATAGACGATGAAAAAAATGAGGTACGCTCTAATTCTTCATCTTCTTCTTTAGTTGATGAATTACAATGTGATTATGACGAATTGCAAAATGAGTTTCAAAATTTAATTGTTAAATACAAGACTTTGAAAAAGGAGTATAAAGAGCTTAAGTTAGAAAAGGATAAATTATTTACTTCTTATGAATCACTTGATCATGCTCATGCTATTACACTTGCAAAAGTTCATACTCTTGATTCGGAAAAACAAATGCTCACAAAAGAAACTGAAAATTTGAAAAAAGGTGTGCATCATTTTAATTTAAGCACGTATAAGGTTACCAAAATTATTGATGCTCAAAGGAGTGAGCATTCTAAATTAGGACTTGGTTATAAACCTTTTCAAAATTCTTCTAAGAAACATGACCAAGGTCTAACTTTCATACGTGCTAGTAGTTCTAATAATCTTGTTTGTTTTTATTGTGGTAAAGAGGTACACTATGCTAATAATAGAAAATTGAAAAATAACTTTAGCTATTTTTGGAGACCCAAATGTCTCAAAACTAACCCCCATGGACCCCCCTAAAAATGCTTCATTTGTAGATGCTAGGGGCTATAACAATAATGAATGATTCAAAATGGCTTGTGGACAGCGGGTGTTCATGCTATATGACCGGAAGGAGAGAACTTTTTACCAACATCAAGCTCCAAGAAGAGGGCATGGTTATGTTCGGGAATGGCAAGGGAAGAATTCTTGGAAATGGAGAAATTGGTAACTCTTCTTTCTCTCTTTGTAATGTTTTATTAGTTGAAGGGCTTATGTTCAATTTGATAAGTGTTAGCCAACTTTGTGATTCAAATTACAATATTATTTTCAATAAAGAAAAATATCTTATTCTTAAAAATGATAAAATTATTTGTGAATCAAATAGAAAAGGCAATCTTTACAAAATTTTCACAAGTGATTTGGTTAGTCAAAATGTTTCTTGTCTTGCACCAATAACGATTTAACTAGCTAGTTTATGGCATAGGCGACTTGGACATGTTGGATACAAGAATTTGAAAAATATTTACAAAAATCAACATGTAAAAGGACTACCCAAATTGAATTTTGATAATCTTGGCTTATGTGACACTTGTCAAGAGAACAAATTAGTTAAAAGTAGTTTTAAGCCCAAAAACGAAATTTTCACAACCAAGCCTCTACAATTACTCCATCTTGATTTGTATGGGGATATTGGTACGGCTAGTTTAAGTGGAAAATATTACACTTTCGTCATAATCGATGATTATTCTAGATATACTTGGGCTATTTTTCTTGCAAATAAAAGCGATGTCGTTAATGTGTTTGCTAAGTTGTGTAGACTTGTTGAGAATGAAAACAAAGATACTATTAAGTCCATTCGAAGTGATCGAGGTGGTGAATTTGATGGTGAATTTAGAGTCTTATGTGAAACCAAGGGATATGCTCACAATTTTTTGGCTCCAAGGACACCACAACAAAATGGAGTAGCCGAAATAAAAAGTCGGACTCTTCAACAAATGAGTCGGTCCATGCTAAACAAATTTTCACTTCCAAAATATTTTTGGGCCGAGCAAGCCGTAAGTACGCATGTTATGTTATTAATCATGTTTACCTTCGTCTAAGTTGAATAAAACACTATATGAGCTTTGGAAAGGAAGAACTCCAAATATTAGTTACTTTAAAATATTTGGGTGTAAGTGTTTTATTTTGAATACTAAGGATCAATTGGACAAACGTGATCCTAAGGCCGATGAAGGAATATTTATGGGGTACTCAAACAAGAGCAAAGCATATCGGGTTTACAATAAGACTAGTATGGTTGTTGAAGAATCTATCCATGTCAAATTCAATGAAGCCTCGGGTGTTGAAAAGATACCCAATGATGAAAGTGATGAAGAGGATGTTATTGAACCAATTGTTCAAGATGATAGTCAAAGTGATCAACCATCAACCTCAAATGTTCCTCAAGAAGAAAAAGGTGATCATTCGGATCTTTCCATTGCACTAAAATTCAAAGAAGATCATCATAAAGATCTCATTATTAGGGACCCTCTAGACAAGGTAATGACTAGAAGGAAATATGCCAAAAAAGCTCTTATCTCTCAAAAAGAGCCTAAAAATGCAAAGGAAGCAATTGAAGATGAGAATTAGTTTTTAGAAATGCAAAAGGAGTTGAATCAATTTGAAAGGAATGATGTTTTGGAATTGGTACCTTGTCCTCCATCATAAACAATTATTGGTACAAAATGGGTATTCCGAAACAAATTCGATGACCAAGGCAACATTGTTCGAAATAAAGCAAGGTTAGTAGCTCAAGGGTATTGTCAAGAAGAAGGTATTGATTATGATGAAACTTTTGCACCCGTTGCACGTTTAGAAGCTATTCGTATTTTACTTGCCTATTCTTGTTTTAGAAATTTCAAGCTTTACCAAATGGATGTTAAATCCGCCTTTCTAAATGGTTTCATTCAAGAAGAAGTCTATGTAAAACAACCTCCGGGGTTTGAAAAATTTTCAAGGCCAAATGATGTTTACAAACTTAAAAAGGCCTTATATGGTTTAAAACAAGCACCCCAAGCATGGTATGATAGACTTAGCTCTTTTCTTTTGCAAAATGGATTTACAAGAGGTAAAGTTGATACTACTCTCTTTGTTTTTGAAAAAGGGCAAGATTGCTTACTAGTTCAAATTTATGTTGATGATATTATTTTTTGGTGCTACTAATGATTCTATTTGCAAGAAATTTTCTAAGTTGATGCAAGGTGAGTTTGACATAAGTATGATGGGGGTGCTCAATTTCTTCCTTGGACTCCAAATTAAGCAATGTCAAGAAGGTATATATATATACATATCACAATCAAAGTATACCAAAGAACTCCTAAAGAAGTTTGGAATCGAAGAAGGAAGAACCGTCACTACTCCTATGGCAACCAATGTCAAGCTTGACAAGGATGAAAAAGGCAAGTCGGTTGATGAATTAAAATATCGAGGTATGATTGGTAGTTTACTTTATTTAACCGCAAGTAGACCCGATATTCTTCATGATATATGCCTATGTGCTCATTTTCAAAGTAATCCCAAAGAATCTCACATGAGTGCCGTTAAAAGAATTTTTCAATATTTGAAAGACACTATTCAATATGGCTTGTTTTATCCAAAGAACGATGTAGGTTCCAAGGGGTGTGAAGTAAGGTTTAGAAGGGGGGGATGAATAAACCTTACCAAATTTTCGATTTAGTCCTTTTAAAATAATTCAACAGAGTTGACTCAAATAGTTGTGTCCTTGATGGACAGCGAAGTTGGCTTTTCAGCTAAGTTACCCACTCAACAAACTCGATAGAGCTGTTGATAGTATAACTCGGCTGCTCAAGTCAAATACTTAACTTGGCTGATTGGTTTTTAACAACGGAAGACTTTACACCCTTAGATTATGTTTTAACTTGGTTTAAACACTTGATTTTAGCACTTAGTTAATTATCAGTTGGATTGCAAATATGATTAGAAGATATAAAATGAATATGCAGGAAAATAAATTTGCTAAAAGTAAATGACACAAATATTTTATAGAGGCTCGAAGATGGGGTAATTCTTCTAATCCTCTCTTCTCCAACTCCTGGAGGAATCCACTATGTAACATACCGGTTTACAAAAGCGGTGAACGATCTGAGACGACCTTGATCACACAAAATGGCTTCTCTTGCGACTCACCTTCTTCACAGGCATTTGCCTTTGCTACTTGACTCACTTCTCAAGTTCTTGGATTTGATCACGAAGCCCTCCAACAAACTTGATAGTGGTTCGACCTGGAACCTTTCTACAATCCTAGCTTGGAAAGTAGACCCCTTTGATTTCTTCAAAAGTTTCCTCTTCAACAGATTTGAAGTTGTCTTTCATTCACAACTTGTGTTGGATCAATTTCCTTCGAGTTTCACGCTTGAGGAATTGCTTGAATGCTTATGAGAATATTGCAGGTTAAATGCTTGAATATTGCTTGCTTGTTCGTGGTTCAGGTAACCTCTTCTCAATAACTTCCTCAGCCTTTTATAGTGCACATTTGAAATTTTGCCCGTTGAAGAGATAGGCTAATTTCAAATGTCATTTGTGTTCGTTGGCTTGTATTGGTCTGCAGTCCTTGATGTTGACCCTTTCTCGTATTAAATGTCTTCGCAGCATTGCAGGTGCCTGACACAAGGTGCAGTGTTTCCCATTGGCTTATTCCTTTGCACAATTCTGGGACAAACACTTTAGACCTGACAGCTTTGACATATTACTATAATGAGTAATATTCTTGACATTAATCAACGGATCTAAGTCAACTATCTTGACTAGACTGTTGTCTTTACCCCAGGAGACTTGAGTCAGCTCTAGTCATTGGATAACTCAACTGTCACTTCAACTTTGAGACTTGGCTTCTAGAGATGACTTGACTGACACTCCTTACAGTTTTTCCCTAGCCGACTTTTCTTCAGTCGAGTCCTTGACTTTCTTCATAGCATTACTCAGCTGACATACAGCAGAGTCTTCACATAGTCCGCAGTTGACTTCTTGTAATCCTTGGCATAGCTGACTTGACTCAGCTTTTCCAGTCCTATCTATTACAATATAGATTACAAGGAAAATGGGGTGTCAACTTCATAGTTTAAGTTTTACATGGTATCATCAAAATCTACTCAATAAATTTCCTAAAAATTTCCCCCTTTTTGATGATGCCAAAACTTAAAAACATTCATAGAAAGTAAACAACAAAGATACATAGAGACAATGCAGTAACAAAGAATGTATGCTTAAAGTAGATCTTTTATTGATCATAGCATTCTTGTCCTTTACACAACTGTTTACATTCGGTATCAAAGCAACATAAATGTATACATGTCAAAACATAATATATCTAAGCTAAGATACATAAAGAGTGAAAATTATAGGGAAATTCACTAAGCTTATTATAGAAGACTTACGTAGATGTATTTACACAAAAATACATGAAGGGGTTTGCAGCAACACTTCAACGCCTTTGCTGCTTCCTTTCTCTTTCTTTTTCAGCCCTTCTTCTGTCAGGATCATCCATTTTCCTCTTTCTTTCCTCTTCTTCTCTCTTCTACTTTTCGTAGGCCCGTTTTGTAGCAGGGTCATCCTTTTGCTTCCTCTCGAGCCCTTCTCGTGTTTGCCTTTGATTTTCTTCTTCTTGCCTCCATGCAGCTTCAGCGTTCTTTCTTTCAACCTCTCGGTTGGCAAGGTGGTCATATCCAACCCAGTAGATTAAGCCTTTCTTTTCAGGATCTACATACGCTACGTTTTTGGGTTTTGGTCGTGATTAGAAACCTCTTTCACCATCACTTTTTCCTCTTTCTGACTCATCTCTTCCACCTCTTGGAGTGTATTGCACGGGAGTCTTAGGCTTACCAGCTAAGTGACTGCTGGAAGACTGCTGCTTTTCAGCTGATTTGACCACATTCAATCCTTTCTCCCAATACAGATCCCAAGCTTGCGGTAGAGTCATTCCTTCAACATAGCCTTCTGATTCCAGAGTTTTAAAATCCTCAATCGATCTAAGTTCAGATCCATCATCAGGCATTGTAAGTTCTCTTAGGGGTTGAATCGCAACGTAGTCCTTTCCGGCTGGAGGACCACCATATTGTTTCATGATTTCTTGAACGCGAGCATCCTGCTTTTCAGCTAACTTCTCAAATCCTGCTTCAATGATTTTTCTTTTGTCTGCCATTGACACAATAATTTTCTCAATTGGTAAGGTCACATGAAGTTTGTTGAGGATAGAGGCAGTGACTTGACCTTGCTGAGGGGTTTCATCGTACATCAATTCTAATTTCTTTAAACTTCCTTCCCCCTCAACTACATCACTTTTCTTCAACTTTTCTTCTTTCAAACCCTTGAGGAGCTTCTCTTCCCCTTTTTGGCATCATCAAAGGAGGGAGGTACCCTAGGGAACATTCCTCCGAGAATAAAATCCAGTCTGTTGATAGTTGAGTTGTGCTTGGAGTCTGTTGCAGCATACGCGGTTCAAAATTCTGAGTGTGTTGCCTTAGACTCGGCTGAGACTATTTTCATTTCAGCCATGAGAAGGTTGAATTTGTCATTCATGGCATTATTGAGTCTGGCAATTTCATTCTTGTGGAAATGTTGTAGCAGCTCCATTTCCATTTTGTGAGACTGGTTTATCCTCTCAATGTACTCTTTCATCTGTTGTTGGTAGCTTGAATTATCCGCACTCCACAACAGCATTTTCACAAACAATGCTTTAAAGTAGCGGACTTGCTCAGATCTCATAGTTGTCTGCTACGCAGCCCATTCCCTGATGTGCATTGTGAGGGTGGCATCATGATTGTCCAGGCGGAGGTCCAAAGATGTTGGATGGCATTCCAATTTCTCAATCTCTTCACAGATAGTCTTGAAAGCTTTCTGGAACTCAGCTGCGGAGGCTGACTCGGCTTCTGGCCATTCTACATCAAAATTAAAGTTCATTGGAACAATCGTATCCGTGGGGATAACTGGCTCTTCGCGCACTGTATATTTCCTTAATTCTTTGGCAGATTCAGCGTCTAAGTCTGACAATTCAATGGTGAAAGGAAATTCCTTCTCAAAAACATCATCACGAACAAATGGGATCTCCGGGTCTCTTGCGTGCGGCGCCTTCCCTTGTTCTGGATGAGTAGATTCAGCTTGTTGTGCCTCACCAAGGCTGCGGCTTCATCGGCCAGTGGTCACACTGGGGAGCTCGTGATGTGTGGTGAAGGATTAGTTCTCTTTGCCGCACTGTGAGAGCTTGCGCAGATGACTCGGTTCCAGCTGGGGCATTGGAGATATTTTGCCCAGCTGACTGAGCCTCAGTTGTCTCAATAGCTTCCTCGGTCTCAGTGGGTTTTTCCAATTGAGTTATCTTATCCTCAGTTGTATCATCAGCTTCATCGGAGGACGATGATACCTGTGGAGTGGGCTCATCATCAAAATTGAATGTTATGGGAGCTATCTTCTCACTGACTTGGCTCTGAGATTTGTGAACATCCTCAGGTGTGTCCTTCGTAGGATCATCATGTTGAACGTACTCAACTTCATCTTCTGATCCCAAAAATGATGTGTCAATGTTTTCTTGGGAGTCTTGAAGGGCACCAATAACTTCTTCTGTGGCAGCACCTTCAAGTTGAGGAATGTTCTCAGTTGCAACACCTTTACCAAGGGAAGTCTCAACCTCCCGTTGGCCTTCAATACCCCCAGCAGTCTCCACTGCTGCAGGGCCTTCAGCAATCCCTTTGATAGTCTCAGCTGTCTTAGGGTCTTCTATTCTCCCTTCGACAGACTCAGTTGTCTTAGGGTCTTGGACATTGGCATCCAAAGGAGTCTGAACCCCTTGGATTGCACTTTCGAGCCCGTGAGTGTTCACTCCCGGGGGCTTCACCATCCTTTGCCTTAATCGTGATAACAAAGATCATCGCCTTCATAGCGATTGACATTTCAAATTTGAGATAGATTCAATGTCCGAGCTTTGTCAATGTCGATCTTTGTTGTTCAAATTCTTTCTCACCTTCCTCTCCTTCCTTCATTGATGTGTCTCCCACAAAGAACCTCCAACCAATTGTGGTGGAGAGAGTTTCCCCCCGGGCGCACCAACCGCGTGGTGATAGAGGGGTCACTCGCTCCCGAGACGCGGCTTTATCCTTTGATTGTTCAGGCACGGGGCGGGTGTAAGAACACCTTCTTCGGGGTAGGCTTAGCTTGGGTGCCCAAATTCCCAGCTTCATTGCCAACTCCCTGGGAGCCATTTTCTGATTGCACGGGGGACGTGGCTGCACCAATGTTCGTCGCAATTTGTTGTGCCACTCCCAATGGATCAGTTTGTAGAAGAGTTTGGGAAGACTCTCCTGGACCTTCTAGTAAGCTTTTCTCGTGCAAGGCTTTGGACTCCTGCAGGGCTTGCTGCATTTCCAACTTCTCAGCTGCAGCAGCAGGATCCATGTCCTCATCGCTATCTGAGAGCATATCAAGATGCGTGTGTGTATGCTCTAGAGAGCCTGTAAATGAACACATCTTGATTTCTCCAACACTCGGGCTTGCTCGACAACTCTCTCCTTTTCTTCCTCTTTGAGAATGCGAAGGACGTCTAAGCAATTTTCTTCATTTAGGGCAGACCGGACATCCTTTACGTAGAGGAATCGAAGAAGCTCTTCTTCTTCTTCAATGAACTCAGGGCGAGTGAACTGTACCCTCGAGTGATCTAACTTCCATGCTCTCCACTCTCTTAAGCATCGTTGAATATCAGGATAAACTGGAGAATACATGATCACATCATCATCATCATCATCATCATTTTCATCTTCACCTCCAGTTTTCGGAATGGGAGGCAAGAGACCTTGTTCTTCCTCAGATGCAGCAGCTTCAGTTATCGGAGTGGAGACAACTCTTTCATCTTCAGGTTCAGTTGTCTCAGCTGCTTCACATTCCTTAGTTGTTTTCCTTACAGCTGGGTCTTCAGCGGATCTATCTTGATTATCATCGCCAGACCGCATCAACTCATCAACAATTTCCGAGATCGCTCTTCTTGATCACCAGCCAGCCTCGATTGCTTTCTCCCGGTGATCACGATTGACTAGCTTTTCAAGCTTAGATAGCCTGATCAGCCATCTCTTCCTGGATGGGAGCAGAGGAACCTCTGGTTCAACATCCTCAGGTTCCTCAAAAGTGAAAGCTTTTGGATTTTCTTAAGGCATTTGCCTTTCTTGATTTGGCAGTCCTCTTCTTCTTTACGATAGGGGAGTGAATATGGTGTTCCTCCTCTATCTCGGCTGTAGGGGCAAGAATCTCGGCTACGCGAGTAGGTGACTCGGTTGCATGGGCAGGAGCTTTGGACTTGGCTGCGGGAGCAGGTGCTTTCTTTGGCTTGGCTGCAGGAGCAGGCTTGGATACCGCAACTTTCTTCTTTGGTGGAGGAGTCTCAGGTGCATCTTCAGGATCAGCTGATTCCCCCTCAGTATCGACCGTTCCTTCTTCTCGGGGCACGGAGAGATTTGCCCTGAACATCTTCTTATTAACATGGAAGGGCTTTCCATGACGAAGAGCAATGCCCTTTACCTCCATAAGATGGCCAATAACAAGGCCATAGCCCAACGAGCATCCAAAGGATCCATCCTTCTTAAAGGTCTTGTTCAGCACATTCTGGCAAAGTCTGTTGTAAACAAACTCAGCCCAGTTAATCATCTTTCCTTTCATGATCGCAGCCATCACGATCGGCTTAGTTTTGGACAGCTGATTGAAGCTTTCAAATTTCATGTCAACGCATTTCGAGACAACATCCATCAGCTTGTGATAGTCGTCTTTCAACAGTTCTTTCTTTGCCGTATAGACCACTTTCGCAGCACACTCAGGCTTGGCAACTTCCTTCAAAGCCGCAGCTAAGTCGACATATGCCTTATAGATGTCCTTCAAGCCCTCCGCGGGCAACAAACAAAGGCTGCGACAAGATCTTTGGCATTCGGTTTGATGACCTTCTTTGTGGATGGAAGATTTGATTTAGTCGTCTGCGTTTGCATTTATGTAGAACATAGCTACCTCCTCGAGGTACGTGTGAGAGTATTCCATTGTCACAAAGTCCTTCAGGCCGGACTTCTCCAACATTTCTGCTATCTTCTGAACTAGGGTTTCATCGACACCCTCTTTGATCATCCCGTCAAAATCCACTGAGGCACCAGTATGGATTTGCTTTGAGAGCTTCACGAAATCATACTTTGGGGCCATTTTCGGGCGTTTCTACCGATCGAAAATACGAGAAACTTGCTTAAGAAAGACTAGGGTTTTCATGAGGTTCCGGAGAAAATGCTTCCTTTTGCTTGAAGATGAACAATTTGCGTGAGGAGAGAGAAAAGCAACGCTCCGTATATAAAGGTCGTGAAAAGGACATATTTTGGATTTTGAAATTTTTGATCAAATCAACGGCTAAGATTAAAACGTCAAAACTGCATTTAATTCCCCGCATTAAATGAAGCAGCATTTATATCCAATCATATGGCTTACTGTGCAGCTTTTACTGTGACCGTCATTATTACGGACGTCGTCATCCTTAAAAACATTCCCGCTCAATTAAAATGACTGCGTTCTTGTCACTTAGCTCATAAATGATTCAGCTTATATCCAAAGTGACTTAACTCTGTTTTTTTCTTCTCATGAAGTGACTCAGCTGTCAGCTAACTTGATATAGCTAACTTCCCGACTAGACTGTTTCACTTGGCTGAAATGTGAAACTTGCTCTACTTTCAATTTATCATCTTCTTTCTCTGCTGATTGAGTCTTCTGAGTTTCAACTCACCAATAACCCTAACTCATTTTTAAGCTCTTCAAACCTTGATTCACATAGAGGCTTTGTGAATATATCGATAACTTGTTTATCGGTTGAGATGTATTCAAGGTGATGTCTTTCTTTTCAACATGATCTCTTATGAAGTGATATCTGACATCGATGTGCTTTGTTCTAGAATGCAACACAGGATTCTGAGTGATTGCAATAGCACTAGTGTTATCACACATAATTGGAATTTCTCTTTCTTCAATATCATAATCTCTTAGTTGTTGTCTCATCCATAAGACTTGGGCACAACAACTGCCCACATCTATGTATTATGCTTCAGTTGTGGATGTGGCAATTGAATTTTGTTTCTTACTGAACCAAGAAACCAATCTATTTCTGTGACGCCCACCCCTATTGCTACTATTAGAAAGTAATAAATAGCACAACTCGACCACCAAGTCTTTTTAAAACGAGTAAATTTTTTTTTTCTTTTCTTGTGTTTAAATTTTAATAACAGGCGATCAATGAAACAAACCCTGTACACTGAACAGAGATTTTTAGAGGCAAAAGGCCAGTCAACCCTATTTGTACGTAAACACGATGACTAGATATATAAACCCAAAACTCAAACCAAAGACGCTATTTACATACTTTACAATACGGTTTAAAAAGAGATAAACAAAGATGCGAGTTCCTTCATAAACACAATAGAAGCAAAATCAACATGAACCCAAAAACAAGCCCGACAGGTCGTCATCCATATCCATGATCCTCAAAACCTGACGAAGCTCCAACATTGCCCAGTAAGCTAACAGGCTCAGGTATTGTCATGTTCACCGCAATGCATGAACTACATGAGCTCTGACTCGGCAAGTAAAAAATCATGCATGTCCAAAGAATAGTGATGCTTTTCCAACACGTAATGCTAACATGTAAAATCCATGAATCAAAATACTTTATTCAAATCATTTTCTTTCACTTGGGCCACTGACCCAACTACTATGCACTGGAAAAGAGCTCTGCACACAGCAATAATCAAATGGCCAATAATATTGTTATGATGTTACGTGTGGACCATCCTCCCGCGGCCCAGCCAAGGGTCCCCTACTTGCGTCCCTTCTGTCCTCCAAGATGTATCCCACCCCGCAGGGTCATAACATAGGTACTCACAAATGGACCATCCTCCTGTGACCCACCAAGAGCCCATCTCCTATCTAGCTCTGTGTTCACCGGGAAGTATCCCACTTGCTATACCTAAACATATATCATAAGCACGCCCAGCGTGCCTCGGTGCACTAGCAGTGGTCAACAAACAACCATTTTCTTTCGTAAAATATTTTTCGTACATGCGAACATCCTCTTGTAATATGCATGCACATGCAAATGCTTGTGAATGACATGTTCAATGGCTCACCAAGCACCATATTGCAATATCATACAAGCGATTATGCAAGATATAATATCCACGTATATTCAACAAGATACCACAGTCACATATAATACAATCAATTCAAACAATACTATGTTCATGCATTACGATTTGCGGATGGATTTTTACTTACCTTGTGCTCTCGAGTTTTTCTCTGAAAGCAAGATAATTGTGTTTCTTCCTTATCTTATGCGTAAGGCAACCTTTGTGAAAATATAAGACATCTATTTTTTCCTAAAAAAGGTTTTCTATATCGATTCTCAATACTAAAAATTCGGTTAAAAGCACCTTCCCCCCGCATATGAATATCGAACCCGACTTCAATTTAATCGGGGTAATTGAAACCAGAATATTCATATAATTTTATAAGGATTTGCACTGAATTCTATTTTCTTAATGGATAAACATATAACATTCATTAAGATTCTTAACTTCATTAGCAATTCATTACTTCAAGAATATACTTTAATGCACTCTTCACCTCTCACTATTCAGCACACTCAAACAACCGATAATTAACCATTAGATTTACATATACCATTCTTGTAAAGCTAGACAACAAATATATTAAAAATATTTTGGAGTACTAACCGCAGTAGTTGCTTCTTTCCCGTTGATCTTCTCTTAACTTTGTGCGTGTGTGTGTGTGTGAGTATTATCATGTTTTTTTTTGCTGATATGGTGTGTGTGCAGATGTCCACATATAAAGTAGTGAAGTATCTTAATCTTATCATTTACAAAATTAAGGCGGTGGAAATGTGACATATTATATTAACTACAAATGTACTCGAGTCGTGTGTGTATGTTACTAGATTTACACATATTATTGTGTATATATATATGTACATCTTAAAAGTTGTAAGCCTAACTCTTCCGTAAATACTTATAAGAAATTACATGACATGTTATATATATACCTCACTATATATATTATTTAACTTCTATTTTGTGTGTGTATGCTTATATATATATATATATATAACTTCTCTGATTAGTACATATATATATGTATTTGTCTTACCCCCTCATATATATATATATATATATATATATATATATGCATATATGGGACTTACATATATAAGGAAAGATATTATATATGATTATCAAATAATAATTGATATTTATCCATAATGCCATTTAATTTAGTAGTATGCATTCCCTTTTATTCTATTATTATATCAATCTTTTTCTTCTTGTTCTTTTTTTTCCAATTAAAATTTTATCATATTATATTCAAAAAATACTCGTCCATGCCACCTCGTCTTCTCTACGTTTATGACATGCAACCTAGTGGTGTCCATATTTTCAATTCTACCACGTGTAACATAATAGCTAGCCTCTGATAGTCCGACAACTAAATCCTATAAGTGAGCTTCAAAATTATAGAACAAGTCATGTCGTATAAAATAACCAGATTATGCAAATAACACATAACCAATATATAATGCATGAACTATATTGGCCTAGTGAGTAGTGAGAGGCTCGGGTATTACATCCTCCCCTCCTTATAAAAATTTCGTCCCCGAAATTTTACTTACCTGAATAGATTAGGATACTTAGCTTTCATCTCGTCTTCTCTTTCCCATGTAGCTTCCTCTAATGATTGATTCATCCAGAATACTTTAACTAATGGGATTTCCTTATTCCTGAGTTTCATCACTTCTCGTAACAATATCCCCACAGGTATCTCTTCTTAGCTTAAATCCGTTTTCAACTCTATCAGCTCGTTTGTCAAAATGTGAGATGGGTTTGCAACATATTTCCTCAACATAGAAACATGGAATACATCATGAATTTGAGATATTGACGTAGGTAAATCAAGTCTATAAGCCACATCACCAATTCTCTCGTAATATGAAATAGACCAATGTATCTATGACTAAGTTTTCTTTCTTTCCAAATCGCATTACTCGTTTCATTGGTGCCACCTTCAGAAACATTTGGTCTCCTACGGAGAATTCTAGCATTCTTCTTCTTTGGTCTGAGTAATTCTTCTATCGGCTCTGAGCAGTCCATCCTCTGTCAAATCTTTGTCACAACTTCCATCATATCTCGAATCATGTCCGGGCACAAGCTTTCTCTCACCAATTTCGTCCCGAGTGAATCGACGATCTACACTCTCTATCGTATAGTGCTTCATAGGGAGCCATCCCGATTGTGGCTTGATAGCTATTGTTGTATGAGAATTCTATCAAAGGTAGATGTTTACTCTATTGTCCTTAAAAATCTATAACACAAGCTCTAAGCATATCTTCTAATGATTGTATGGTTCGTTCTGATTGTTTGTCAGTCTGAGAGTGATAAGCAATACTAAATGATAATCGTGTTCCTAGTGCCTTCTGTAAGCTTCTCCAAATTAGATAAGAATCTAGAGTCTCTATCTAAAACAATGGATAGTGGCACACCATGGAGTCTAACCACTTCCTATATAAAAACTTGTGCGTATCGGTCCATGGAATATGCAGAACAAACGAGAATAAAATGAGCTAACTTGGTAAACCTATCCATGATCACCCAAATAACATCATGTCTCTTGACAATTTTGGGCAAACCTATCACAAAATATATGGTAATTCATTCCCATTTCCATTCTGGTATAGGCAAGGATTGCAACGTTCTAGTTGGCCTTTTTGTGTTCTGCCTTTATTTGTTGACATGCTAAACATTGTTCCACGTATTGTATAGTATCCCTTTTCATATCTGGCCACCAGTAATGCATCTTCAAATCCTTGTACATTGTGGTAGCTCCTGGATGTGAAGAATATAATGTGTCGAATGTGCTTCTACTAGAATATCCTCTCGGAGATTTTTCCCCGTTGGGCACGTATAACCATTTTTTTTAAATCAAAGCACTCCATCCTCAGATATTTTGAAGTCAGAAGACGCTCCCGAGGCAATATCATTCTTCACTTTAGCATAGTAATCATCACCTTGTTGTTCCTAGTAGGGTAGGTCGGAGTGTTAGTGCTGCTAATTTAGCTTCAACGGACCCTAATGATACAACCTCTATGTTCATTTTCTGAAGATCCATTAACTTTGGTTTCCGAATGCGAATCACAATTGCACTGCTTTGTGTTGATTTTCGGCTCAACGCATCTGCTACAACATTGGCTTTACCAGGATGATAGATTATCATACAATCGTAATCCTTCACTAATTCCAAACATCGACGTTGTCGCATATTTAGTTCTTTTTGCGTGAAGAAGTACTTTAAACTCTTGTGATCTGTGTAGATCTCATGTTCCCCGTATAGGTAATGCCTCCATATTTTAAGCACAAATACCACTACAGCAAGCTCTAAATCATGCGTTGGGTAGTTCTTTTCATAGTCCTTCAATTGTCTAGACGCATACGCAATCACTTTACCATTTTGCATCAATATGCATCCCAGGCCATTCTTCGACGCGTCACTGTAAACTACGAAACCTCCAGTACCTGATGTGATTGATAGAATAGGTGCTGAAGTCAATCTCTTCTTAAGTTCTTGAAAACTTCGTTCGCTTGCCTCCGTCAATTTGAATGCGACACTTTTTCTGGTCAATTGCGTTAAAGGTAAAGCAATTTTGGAGAATCCTTCCACAAATCGGCGATAGTAGCCAGCTAAACCAAGAAAAATGCGTACCTCTGAAGGATTTGTAGGTTGTGGCCAATTGTTGATAGCATCGGCTTTACTTGGATCAACTAAGATTCCTGCTCCGGACACAACATGTCCCAAGAATACTCGATCTAACCAGAATTCGCATTTCTTAAATTTAGCATATAATTGTTTCGCTTTTAGAACCTCTAGTACGCTTCTCAAGTGTTCAGCATGCTCCGCTTTTGTTCTACAGTAAATCAAGATGTCATCAATAAACACAATAATGAATTTATCTAGAAAGTCTCTAAATACCTGATTCATCAAGTCCATGAAAGCAGCCGGGGCATTTGTTCCCAAATGGCATCACCAAAAATTCATAGCGTCTATACCTCGTGCTGAAGGCTGTCTTAGGTATATCATCTTCTTTTATTTTCAGTTGATGGTACCCAGATTGCAAGTCGATCTTCGAAAATACTGCTACACCTTGAAGTTGATCGAACAAATCGTCGATTCAAGGTAGCGGGTATTTATTCTTGATTGTGACTTTGTTCAATTCTCGGTAGTCGATACACAATCTCATCGTACCATCCTTCTTTCGTACGAACAGGACCGGTGCACCCCATGGCGAGAATCTAGGTCTAATGAAACATTTATCTAGCAACTCCTGCAATTGGATCTTCAATTCTTTCAATTCAGATGGAGCCATGCGGTATGGAGCTTTAGAGATTGGAGACATTTATGGAAGTAGGTCAATAACAAACTGATCTCGCGATCAAGTGGTAATCCGGGAAGATCATCTGGAAATATATCGGGATATTCTCTCACAATTGGAACTTCATCAACGGTTGGTTGGTGTTGTTCATTGATGCTCATGACACTTACCAGGTATCCTTCACAGCCAGCGTCCAACAAACGTTGCGCCTTTAGTGCTGATATTATTGGAAATCTAAAACGTGTCGTGATTCCAACAAAGGTGAATGGATCTTCCCCTTGAGGTCGAAGGGTTACTGTCTTTTTTGGACAATCGATTGTAGCACCATACTTTGATAACCAATCCATACCCAAAATGATATCGTAATTGTTCATGGCTAACACAATTAGATCGGTATAAAGCTCTATAATTCTCGATTGGAATAGCACAAGCTTTCAAAATTTGATTTGTTAGTTTAGAATCTCCCGAGGGAATTGTTACATTGTAACCCACTTGAGCTACATCAGGTGTCCTACCCAGTCTTCTCACATACTCAGTGGATGTAAATGAATGTGACGCTCCCGAATCAAATAGTACGAATGATGGGGTGTCAAAGATAAGAAGTTTACCTATAACCACTAACGAGTTCGCCTTTGCGTCTGCTCTGGTGATAGTAAACGCTTTGGTTAGTACATGTTTTTGTCCTATATGATTTGGACTATTTAGGCACACGTTCACAAAATGTTCTAACATCCCACATGTAAAATATCTCCTGGTATTTATCAAGCATCTTCTAGTATGTTGAGTGTTATAGGTGCCTTAATCTGATCAACTCTTTAGCACTTAACTTGTTCCCATTGTTGTTGTCCTTGACGTGGTTGAAAGTTGGATTTCTGATGCGGAACTTGGAAAACTCTCTTCTTCTGGGACCCTGTGGGTTATGGGCCCACCACGTTTCCGCTGCGCAACTCTGATGGATGAGTTGTTGAATTTATTCAGATTGTCGCTGGATGAGTTTTGCAATCCTATTAATGATATTATCTCGGTCACTAGTTAGAATAGGTGTCTACCCTCCTTGATATTTATTCCCACCACTACTCTCACCTCTAGTTCTCACCATGACTGAAATGTTGTTTTAGGATAATCTAATAGCACATGGCCAATATAATTTCATGAAACATAAAATTCATTAGACAATAAAATAAAACTTACTGGCATTGCCGCGCTCCACAAGTTTTGAGTTCATGTACATGGATAGTCTCTGAAACACAGTGGCCGGGCTCTGATACCACTCTGACGCCCACCCCTATTGCTTTGCTATTAGAAAGTAATAAATAGCACAACTCGACCACCAAGTCTTTTTAAAAGAGTAAATTTTTTTCTTTTCCTGTGTTTAAATTTTAATAACAGACGATCAACGAAACAAACCCCGTACACTCGAAGAGATTTTTAGAGGCAAAAAGGCGATCAACCCTATTTGTACGTAAACACGATGACTAGATATATAAACCCAAAACTCAAACCAAGACGCTATTTACATATTTTACAATACGGTTTAAAAGAGATAAACGATGACGAGTTCCTTCATAAACACAAATGAAGCAAAATCAACATGAACCCAAAAACAAGCCCGACAGTGCGTCATCCATCCATATCCATGATCCTCAAAACCGAAGCTCAACATTGCCCGATGGCTAACGAGGCTCGGGTATTGTCATGTTCACCGCAATGCATGAACTACATGAGCTACATCGGCAAGTAATAAATCATGCATGTCCAAAGAATAGTGATGCTTTTCCAACACGTAATGCTAACATGTAAAATCCATGAATCAAAATACTTTATTCAAATCATTTTTCTTTCACTTGGGCCCCGACCCAACTACTATGCACCGAAAAAGAGCTCGCACACAATAATCAAATGGCCAATAAAATCGTTATGATGTTACGTGTGGACCATCCTCCTGCGCGCCCGACCAAGGGTCCCCTACTTGCGTCCCTTCTGTCCGCCAAGAAGTATCCCACCCCGCAGGGTCATAAGATAGGTACTCACAAATGGATCATCCTCCTGTGACCCACCAAGAGCCCATCTCCTATCTAGCTCTGTGTTCACCAGGAAGTATCCCACTTGCTATACCTAAACATATATCATAAGCACGCCCGTGCGTGCCTCGGTGCACTAGCGTGGTCAACAAACAACCATTTTCTTTGTAAAATATTTTCGTGCATGCGAACATCCTCTTGTAATATGCATGCACATGCAAATGTTGTGAATGACATGTTCAGTGGCTCACCAAGCACCATATTGCAATATCATACAAGCCAATTATGCAGCATATAATATCCACGTATATTCAACAAGATACCACAGTCACATATAATACAATCAATTCAAACAATATTATGTTCATGCATTACGATTTGCGGATGGATTTTTACTTACCTTGTGCTCTTGAGTTTTTCTCTTTGAAAGCAAGATAATTGTGTTTCTTCCCTTATCTTATGCGTAAAAACTTTGTGAAAATATAAGACATCTATTTTTCTTAAAAAAGGTTTTCTATATCAGATTCTCAATACTAAAAAGTCGGTTAAAAGCACCTTCCCCCACTTTGCATATGAATATCGAACCGACTTCAATTTAATCGGGGTAATTGAAACCAGAATATTCATATAATTTTATAAGGATTTGCACTGAATTCTATTTTCTTAATGGATAAACATATAACATTCATTAAGATTCTTAACTTCATTAGCAATTCATTACTTCAAGAATATACTTTAATGCACTCTTCACCTCTCACTATTCAAAGACACTCAAACAACCGATAATTAACCATTAGATTAACATATACCATTCTTGTAAAGCTAGACAACAAATATATTAAAAATATTTTGGAGTACTAACCGCAGTAGTTGCTTCTTTCCCGTTGATCTTCTCTTAAATTTGTGCGTGTGTGTGTGTGTGAATATTATCATGTTTTTTTTGTTGATATGGTGTGTGTGCAGATGTCCACATATAAAGTAGTGAAGTATCTTAATCTTATTCTTTACAAAATTAAGGCGGTGGAAATGTGACATATTATATTAACTACAAATGTAATCTCGAGTCGTGTGTGTATGTTACTAGATTTACACATATTATTGTGTGTATATATATATATGTACATCTTAAAAGTTGCAAGCCTAACTCTTCCGTAAATACTTATAAGAAATTACATGACATGTTATATATATACCTCACTATATATATTATTTAACTTCTATTTTGTGTGTGTGTGCTTATATATATGTATATATATATATATAACTTCTCTGATTAGTACATATATATGTATTCGTCTTACCCCTCATATATATATATATATATATATGTGTATATATGGGACTTACATATATAAGGAAAGATATTATATATGATTATCAAATAATAATTGATATTTATCCATAATACCATTTAATTTAGTAGTATGCATTCCCTTTTATTCTATTATTATATCAATCTTTTTCTTCTTGTTTTTTTATTTTCCAATTAAAATTTTATCATATTCTATTCCAAAAATACTCGTCCATGCCACCTCGTCTTCTCTACGTTTATGACATGCAACCTAGTGGTGTCCATATTTTCAATTCTACCGCGTGTAACATAATAGCTAACCTCTGATAGTCTGACAACTAAATCCTATAAGTGAGCTCCAAAATTATAGAACAAGTCATGTCGTATAAAATAACCAGATTATGCAAATAGCACATAACCAACATATAATGCATGAACTATATTGGCCTAGTGAGTAGTGAGAGGCTCGGGTATTACAATTTCAAGCATTTGACATGTACCGGTACTTTTCCCCACAACTCGCATCCATCATAGTCCGAGTCCGAGTAACCAATCTGCTTGAATCCACATTCCTTTGGATACCATAAGCCAACTTCCTGGCATCCCTTCAAATATCTTAGGATTCTCTTAGTTGCAGTCATGTGGCTCTCCTTTGGTGTAGATTGAAAACTTGCATATACACCTACTGCAAAGGTGATGTCTGGCCTGCTTGTTGTTAGATAGAGCAATGATCCAATGAGTGCTCGATATCTGGTTTGATCAACAGCTTTGCCATCTGCATCCATGTCCATCTTGACTGAAGTATTCATTGGAATTTTCACAGAAGACTTCTCTTCCATACCAAATTTTTTCATCAAATCTCTGGTATTTTTTGTTTGACTTATGAAGGTTCCATCCTTCATTTGCTTGACTTGAAGTCCTAGGAAGAAAGTCAGCTCTCCCATCATGCTCATCTCAAATTTACCTTGCATGAGGTTTGAGAATTTGTCACACAACTCTTTATTTGTGGAATAAAAAATGATGTCATCCACATATATTTGGACAAGCAGTATACTCTCTTCATCTTAAATTCTGAAGAGCGTTCTGTCAACTTTGCCTTTGGTTAATTCATTGTCAGTTACAAATTGAGACAATGTATCATACCATGCTCTTGGTGCTTGTTTCAATCCATATTATGCTTTCTTAAGCTTGTAGACTTTATCTCAAATAGTTTTCTGCTCAAAATCTGGAGGTTGTTCAACATAAACTTATTCCTCTAACAAACAATTCGGAAATGCACTCTTCACATCCATTTGATACACATTGAAGTTCTTATGTGCAGCATAAGCAAGAAACATCCTTATTGCTTCCAATCCTGCAACAGGAGCAAAAGTTTCATCAAAATCTATACCCTCTTCTTGGAAATACCCTTTGGATACCATTCTTGCTTTGTTTCTTACAACAGATCCTTCCTCATTCATCTTGTTTCTGAAGACCCATTTTGTGCCAATAACATTTTTATGGGTTGGCCTCTGCACTAATTCCCATACTTTATTTCTTTCAAATTGATTCAGCTCTTCTTGCATGGCTTGAATCCAATGTGTGTCATCCAATGCTTGAGACCCATCTTTAGGCTCTATCTGGGAAATAAAACAAGTGAACATAGCTTCATGTTGTGCTCTGGATCTGGTTTTTATGCCATCTCTAACATCTCCAATAACTAACTCTGGTGGATGGTCTCTCAGCCATCTTACATTAGGTTAGAGTAAGTCTGCTGGATTCAACCGTCTCGCAGCTAAGTTGTCTTGACAGCTCTTTCATTTTCATTCAGCTGTAGACTTTCTAATTGTCTTTGAGATTCATCTATCTCATCTTCATCTCGGTTGATTGCTCTTACTTCAGCTTCAACATAAGGACTCTTCTGCATTGTTGGCTGATTCAGCTTATCAGCTAACTCTTCAATGTCTTCTCCATTTACATTAGGTTCATCATAGACCACATGGATAGACTCTTATGTAACCATAGTCCTCTTGTTCAACACTCTATAGGCTTTACTCTCAGCTAAGTATCCCAAAAAGATACCTTCATTAGCTTTAGCATCAAAAGCCTTTAAATTATCTTTGCCATTGTTATGGATGAAACATTTACATCCAAATATCCTGAAATATCCAACATTTGGCTTTCTCCCTGTCCAAATTTCATAGGGAGTCTTGGTTAGTTTCCTGTTGATCATGCATCTATTTTGAGTATAGCATGTTGTGTTAATGGCTTCTGCCCAAAATCTCTTAGGCAATCCAGCTTCAGCTAACATGGTCCTTGTAGCTTCCTTGAAGGTTATATTCCTTCTTTCAGCCACTCCAATATGTTGTGGAGTTCTTGCAGCTGATAACTCAGCAGCCAACATGGCTTTCTTCTTTTCCTGTCTTCTTTCCCTGAAGACTTTTCTATCTTCCTCATTCCTATATTTGTTGACTGGTGCATAGGAACAATCAACTGCAAAGTGTCCTGGTTGTCTGCAGTTCCAACACAGGTTCTCAGCTCTTTGATCAACTCTTTATGTTCTTGGATTATCAGCTCTCTGATATTCAACCCCAGGAGACTTGAGTCAGCTCCAGTCATTGGATAACTCAACTGTCACTTCAACTTTGAGACTTGGCTTCTAGAGATGACTTGACTGACACTCCTTACAGTTGTTCCCTAGCTGACTCTTCTTCAGTCGAGTCCTTAACTTTCTTCATAGCATTACTCAGCTGACATACAGCAGAGTCTTCACATAGTCCGCAGTTGACTTCTTGTAATCCTTGGCATAACTGACTTGGAAAATGGGGTGCCAACTTCCTAGTTTAAGTTTTTCTCAATAAATTTACTCAATAAATTTCCTAACAAACGAAAATTTTTCTCTTAAAGGATATAGTGATTCGGATTATGCAGGAAATATTGATGATTGCAAAAGCACCTCCGGGTCATGTCAATTTTCAGGTGATTGCCTTGTTTCTTGGTTTTCGAAAAAGCAAAATTGTGTTTCATTATCTATGGCCGAAGCCGAATATATTTCCGCGGCTTTTTGTTGTACTCAATTGCTTTGGATGAAACAAACATTAGCGGATTACAAATGTTCTTTTGAAAATGTTCCTATTTTTTGTGATAACACGTCCGCTATAAATATTGCTCAAAACCTGGTTCATCATAACCGTACTAAACATATTGAGGTTCGACATCATTTTCTAAGGAATTGCGTTTCCAAACGAAAAATTGAGATGTGTTTCGTTCCATCTCAAGATCAACTCGTGGATATTTTTACAAAACCACTATCCACCGAGTCTTTTGCTTCAATACTAGCTCATTTAGGCATAATACATATTGAATAAGGTCTATGTTTGCATTTTGTGCATTTTTAAAACTTAGGGGTGAAAAATCAGATTTTTGGATCAAAAATGGGACAGAAGCTGAAAATGTTCTTCAGGGACCGGATGACCATGTGGTCGACTGTCCGATCGACCACACCTTCGGCCGAACAGAGCAATTGATTTTTGGTAAAAATTGCTTCATCCTCCGTTTGATCATTTTAACACATTTTCCTCCATTTTTCGACCCCTTTGCAAATTTCACACACATTTCACTCAAAATGAATTTTTTCTTGTAAATTCTATATTTTGGACATCATATTGCTCGTATATCATCATTGTTGCTCGACTTCTCCGATAAATTGGTAAGATTAACTCCCTTTTAATCTCAGTCGGGTTGAACCCTTGAGAATTTGATTATATGTTGAATATTTTGATGCAATTCATGTATAATTGTGTTGGGCATGTTGATTGTTGTTGAATGATGGTTATATACTTGCATTTGGTGATGAATAATTGGGCTTGATTACATTTACAAGGGCTATATACATCTTCTTATTTATTCGGTGCACGCCAAGTGTTCGGCAAAATGCCTCAAAGAAAATTTCATCTCTTACATGATTCTCTTGATTTCCACAGTTATAAGTTTATAGAGATCATGTTTTGCTAATCAAATGAGCTTTTACAAGTCAAATTATCGACTTTTCCTTTTTTATTTGGAATTTTAAGTTTAATGTTCAAAAGCTCGATACATCGGTTTCATTACGCATTTCGATATGATTAAATGATGTGTTTATCGTGCTAACATTCTTTTTGATGATTCCAAAGAGGGAGAAACATGAAAAAGAAGATTAGTCCGCGAAATAAGCTATAAGCTATGGATGCAAAACCAAAAGCTGAGGATAAAAATTAGTCCTATAGATGGATTATGAACCTTTATTCATATCTAATGAGTTCTTTTTGATAGGGGGAGCTTCTAAGCTCTTGATATTTAAGCTCAAAGATGAAAAGCTGAGCTTTTAGCTTTTAAATGCTTGCTCTTATAAATATTACTCTTGTTGTGCATGTTGAAAGGGGGAGATTTTACAAAATATTTTAGAAAATCTTTACTCCCATCCTTGTAAGTCTTATGCATGGAATGTTGTCTCTCAAAATGGATAGTTGTTTTAGACCAAAAAAATATGTTTTGTTTTCTAATCATCAAAAAGGGGGAGTTTGTTAGATAAATGTTTTTATCGTAATTTTGATGATTTTATTTAACTGAGTTTTACACCAAAACAATGTCCCTAAATGTTGTCCAAATACTGCAAAATGATTTAAAATATTTTTACTAATTTTTCGGTGTATTTCTTGAAGTTTATTTTCGACAAAAATTGGACAACACTTCTGTCTCGTGTTCGACCTGGTCCGCCTGAGAGGCAATCCGTGCTTGATAGTTTGATTTTTGAAAGCAAACGAGACGAACAAAAAACCCTAGGGGGTCGACCGGTTGACCCACCACCCGGTCGACCGGTGCCTGGGAAGTTCATGTTTTTTGAAAACTCTTCTGTATTGCAAGATTGAAATGTTCAGCCGGTCCAATGAGGGGTCGACCTGTCGAACCCTATGTCGACTGGTCGCCCTGTATGTTTTTGGTCGTATAATTTGAAATTCTTATCTGTGTTCGACCTATCGACCTACATGTTTATCAGCAATCTATCCGTTGAACCAGCAGACAACTTTTCATGAATTTAAGGTATTGATTTCTAACAGCTATAATCTTAATTTAAATTGCATTTTTTTTGTAGATTTCAATCTCCAAGGAGGAGCCTATGTATGGAAATCAAATCCAAGACCTCTCCTATAAATAGATGAAGATTTGAAGCATCAAGACAGAACAACACAAGCTATAAAATCGCAAAAAAAAATACTTGGTCTTCATTTTCATCTTGTTGTATTTAGCCTAAGTCTTTCACTTGCACATCTTGAGTACTAGGCTTGATTCTTGATTACACTTGCACTTCAAAGTTGTATACTTCATAATCGAGTTGTAATCTTTAATTTGTGTTCATCATCTAAAACAAGATATCTTTGTTAATGTTCTTATGGTAAAAGCACACTTTGGTGATCTTAGGTGTTGAAAAGTGTGGTACTCTTCATAGGTGTAAGAAGATTGTGGTAATCTTCTTGTTGGTATTGTAAGAAGAGTGTGGTACTCTTCAAAGTTGGTGGTGTAATAGTTTTGGTAACTATTAATAAAAATTCTTTTTCTTTTTCGAAATCCACTTCGGATATACTTGGGTGGTAGTAGATTAGGCCCTAGGTGGGTTGAACTACTATAAATCAATGCGTGTTGTTTATTTTCCCGCACTTATATTCTTGTCATCTTCATACATTCGAAAAAGAGGGCGATATTCGGAAAATCGGCATAATCTATTCACCCCCCTCTAGATTATCGTAGCCACTTGGACTAACACCTTGGGACTCTAGTGAGTGACTTAAGCACCACTCCAACGCGTCTTTCCTCACAACCTATTCAAACTCAGCTTCCATGCATGGGGTTAGCACATCAATCATGTTGCAATGTTCGATGTTTTCATGAAATTGCATAGCTTTGTAAATCGAAAATAATATGTGTTCATCATTTACTTGCAATGTTAGTTCACCTTTTTGCACATCGATTAATGCTCTACCTGTGGCCAAGAATGGTCTTCCCAGAATTAATGGAACCTCTTGGTCTTCTTCCATCTCCAACACAATAAAGTCTGCTGGAAAGATGAATTTGTCTACCTTCACTAAAATGTCTTCAATCACCCCTTTCGGATATGTTAACGAGCGATCTACTAAATGTATGGTAATTGTCGTAGGCTTTACTTCGCTTAATCCCAGTTTTCAAAATATTGATAACAACATCAAGTTAATGCTCGCACCTAAGTCGCATAGTGCTTTATTAAATGTTGTTCCTCCTATTACGCATGGAATTGTAGAACTCCCGGGATCCTTATGCTTTTGAGGTAACTTCCTTTGAATAATTACACTACACTCCTCTGTCAGTTTCACTATTTCATATTCTGAGATTTTTCTTTTCTTTGCCATGATATCTTTAAGAAATTTAATATAATTTGGCATTTATTCTAAAGCATCCGCAAAAGGTATATTGATTTGAATTTTCTTGAAAATTTCCAGAAATTTAATGAATTGATCATCCAATTTCTTTTCCTGAAACCTTTGCGGGAAAGGGATAGGTACCTCAGTTCTTGTAATTGTTGGGGCAGATTTTACCTGTTTCTTTTCCATTAATGGTGGCGCCACCTCCTCTGTTGTGTCATGTTCCTCGATTGCTTCTATTTCTTGATCAATTGGCATCTTTAGACCTTCATAACTTGTTCCACACCTCAGACGAATGGATTGGCATTGTTCTCTCGGGTCTATCCTAGTATCTTTCGGGAATTTGCCTTTTTGGTGTTGGCTGTGTATTGATGTAGTAATATGCCCCACCTATTTTTCCAAAGATTTCAATCTATCATTCAGTTAGTATTTAATTGAGTTACCTGATCCTCGATTATTTCTATCTTGGCTTTATCCTAGTTTAGTCGAGCTCGAGTTTCTCCGATGAATGAAGCTAACATCTTTTCTAGAGATGATTTATGTTCCTTTGGCAGCACCGAATTATATTAAGATTGTGTCTGAGTATTTATATAGTTATTGTAGCCTTGCTGTCCCACAAAATTTTCTTCTTCCACAACAACTGTTGCCTCTCTTGAAGTTACTTGCTGCATCGCATTTTAGTTTCATACTTAGCATGGATATTTGTTCTGTAAGTATGGCTATCTTATCCTCATCCTGAATTTCTGTGATGCGTCTATCCTCGGATGGCCATTGGTAACTGTTGTTCGCCATCTCCTCTAACAATTGTAATGCCTCCTCTGGTCACTTCCCTAGCAGTGCACCCCTAAATGCAGCATCTATAATTGTTCTCGTGTTGCCACTCAAATTATTATAGAAGTCTGGACCTATTGGTAGTCGGGATATCCATGTTGAGGGCACTTCCTTAGCGATTCCCGGAATCTATCTCATGCTTCATATAGTGGCTCTGAATCTAATTGCCTAAACTAGGCGATCTTAAATTCAATTGCAAAGTTTTACTAGGGGAAAGTATTTGGCTAGAAACCGCTGACTTAGTTCTGCCCAATTTGTTGTTGGTGGTGTTAGAGAGCATAACCATACCTTAGCCTTATCGCGTAGAGAGAATGCGAAAAAGTGGCATCGAATTATATCCTCATAAACACCATTCATCTTAATAGTGTTGCAAATTTCTAAAAAGTGCACCAGATGCGCGTTTGGATCCTCAATGGCTCTGCCCCAAACTGATTTTGTGGCACCATCTAGATCAATGTTGGTTTTAGTTCAAAGTTATTTGCATTGATCGGCAGATGGGACACGCCCCCATAAGTCTGACTTACCTCCGGATGGAAGTAGTCCCTAACTGCCCTTCTCGCGGGCCTTACCACTATCCGGTCCTGTATGGTGCCTCAGGTGGGCGCTCTTCATTGATTCTGTTATTCACGGCATTCTGATTGTTTACCTCCGCGATTGCTTTAGATCTTTTCCTTAGTTGCTTCGTTGTTTTCTCGATTTCAAAATCAATAGGTATTGGTTGGGTAGATTTGGAACGCATGATCTTGCACTATCTGCACTTAACAAAAACAATGTTAGAACCGAAGAAACATAAAATAAAAATAATTTTCGAAACAAATCAAAAAAAATAATAAAATTGTTTTACAAAATATGCTTCAATTACGATTGAACTGCTTATTACTATATCTAAGTAGAATCTTTCAATCCCCGGCAACGGCGCCAAAAACTTGTTCACCAAAAATATTTGGATCTCTATATTGCAAGTGTACAATGTAGTTTATAGAATAATGGCAAGCAAGATTGTATTTCTCATGGATGACTACGAAACACTTAGGCTATAATAACATCACATTCCAATTTTATTGAAGTGACCGAATCTCAATTGTTGTATAAAAAACAAAAATAAAGAAACATAAAATAAATTTGCGAACCCCACAAGGATTTTCAATAACCACGGAAGCAACCTTAGGCACATAATCTCAACATGTTTCTTCAATAATAAATCCAATTAAAGTTTCAATAACCAATTCATGTGTTTCTATGGGTTCAATTCCTAAAATAATGTATTCCTCCTCCCGGGTGGCGCATAAACAACAGATTAATAATAATTAAGGTCTCCCGATCCATCACAACTATTATTAACTCCCAAAAGATCTTTGAATTGAAATACTCCCCACAAACAGAAGTAGTCTCCCGATACATTACCCTGCTTATGTCTGAATTCGATTTTCATCTTGTTAGAACTCACCTCCCGGATTATGGACTAACAAGTATGACATGCAAATTATTGGCCAAATAATCAACAATTATTAATAAACACTCAAATTCATAAAATAGAGCACATGAATCAATTATGAAAGCAATTAATCAAGATTTAACATGAATCCACAATTTTGATTATGCCCCTAAGATCTGAAAGATTAGCCAAAACAGTGATAACAAATTCATAGACAAATTCAAAATCAACATTATGACATCGTTTGAGCACAGACGAGATCTAGATAAAGAAAGAAAACCCCTTCGTGTCAGGATGGATTCTCCTTCCAAGCCTTCGAAGCTCTTGTGTTCCGTAGATGCGAAAGGCCTTGTGGTGTTCTTCGCGACCTAGCCCTCAGGGGCGGAACCAGGACTCGGCACTTGGGGGGGGCCGACCAATAGTTGGAGATAAAATTTTATTTTATACAATAATAAAATAAAAAATATATTATATGTTTGAATCAATTCAATAACAATACACATCATTAAACATCTCTAATTACATAATTAAAGTCCTAATATGTCCTTTATTTTTATAATGGGGAGCCCTCAACCACTACCTTTTGAATGCGCACTAGGTAACCTATAATCCTAATCTTTTTTTTTTTTTGATAATGCGGGAATCCTCAGACACTACCCGTCATATACATATTGGGTAACCTACTATTCTAACATATTTAAACTTTTAGAATGTCTCTATTGCATATCACGAAAATCATATATATTTATACTAATTTTTTGTGCAATATTTTTTCAATATATACTAGCAAACAATTTATGAGAATGCGTCGATTTTTATGTCTTCATCTACAATGAAAATAAAATAATCTAGGCCAAATATTGATAACAAATTCATAGACAAATTCATAGACAAATTCTAAATCAATATTATGATATCGTTTAAGCACAGACAAAAGATCTAGATAAAGAAAGAAAATCCCTTCGTGTCAGGATGGATTCTCCTTCTAAGCCTTCAAAGCTCTTGTGCTCCCGTAGATGCGAAAGGCCTTGTGGTGTTCTTGTGTAATTCGGTGTGTTGTATGTGGTATGAATGTTCTTATTTTCGTGCAGCCCTTGGGTCGTTTTTATAGATGCTTGGAGAGATCACTTGTAGAGTTGGAGTGGGAAAAGGACACCAAAAAATGCGTGACAGTGCACCGCATAGCCTGGTTGTGTAGTCTCGCACGGTCGTGTGGCTTTCGTCCAAACTAACCTCACACGCCCGTGTGGGTCCAACACGGTCCAACTGTGCGGCTTATTTCAGTCCCCTATTTCTTCCCAACTTCACATGGACATGTCATTTTTCACACGGATATGTCACACGGCCGTATGACGTGTTTTCATCCAGTTTCTTCGTCTTTTCGATCTTCTCTTTGCAGTCGTCAGTCCTATCTGGGCCATTCAATTGATATTTCTTCGATTAAGCTTTGTTTCCTATAAAAGGTTACAAGAATACGCAGTATCATGCCCTTCAAAGGAAACCAAGAAAAAACACACTAAATATGCGTGCAAATGCATCAAATATATATCAATTTAAGCCCCTAAATACACGTATATTTTACACGCATCAACCATGATCTGAACCTTTGATGGATCTACTGCGATCCCATCTCCAGATACTATATGTCCTAAGAGTGTGACTTTCCCCAGCCAAAATTCGCATTTGCTGAATTTGGTGTACAATTGATGTTGTTGTAGTGTCTCAAGTACAATTCTCAAATGACGCTCGTGATCCTTTCTCGTCTTGGAATACATGAGTTTGTCATCAATGTAGATTACTATGAATTGGTCAAGATAATGTCAAAAAACTAGGTGCATTAAATCCATAAATGCTGCTGGGGTGTTTGTTAATCCAAATGGCATCACTATAAACTCGTAGTGGCCATACCTAGTCTGAAAAGCTGTCTTAGGTATGTCTTCACTCTTACTCTTCAGTTGGTAATACCCTTGTTGCAAATTGAATTTTGAGTACACCGTGGCTCCCTGAAGTTGATCGAACAGCTCATCGATGCTTGGAAGTGGATACTTATTTTTTATGGTCACGCGGTTAAGACCGCGATAGTCTATACACAGTCTCAATGCATCCATCTTTCTTCTTGACGAACAACACTGAAGCTCCCCACGGGGATGTGCTTGGTCGGATAAATCTTACGTCCATTAGTTTTTGTAGTTGAGCCTTCAGCTCATGAAGCTCTACTGGAGCCATTCTATATGGTGTCCTTGCCACTGGCGGTGCTCCCAGTAAAAGTCTCGATGGTGAATTCAATCTCCTTATCCAGGGGCAACACAGTGAGCTCTTGCAAAAATACATCTGGGTATTCCGATACTATTGATACTTGGTGAATCTGGGTCTCATCCTTAGTATTGTTAATTACAAACGCTAAATACACTTGCGCCCCATTTGAGATCGCCTTCCTAGCCTTAATGGTAGAAATGATCGGGGATAAGGGAATCCGTGCACTACCCGATAGCTCGACTATAGGTTTCCCAGGTTTACATAGCCTAACAGTTTTACTATGATAGTCTATTTGCAAAGTGTTCAGCTAACCAATCCATTCCCAGAAAAACATCAAATATAGGCAATAATACTAAGTTAGTAGGAAAACACACATCATCAATCATTAAATAAGTAATTTCCAAATTTTAATTATTGGACTTGATATGGATAACACCTTGATAGCGATCTTAATTTCTCATATTCGAAAGACCTTGATTATTTTGAATAAAATTGCGCTTCTTATATATCCAATATAAAATATTAGCATCCATTTCATTAGTAGTTAATCAACACTTAGGTAATTGACAACTACGTCACAATCAACCAACTTAAAGTAACAACTAGTTCACATATAGGTTATTAAATCACAATAGTATTCTGAATAATCCCAGATAATCATTATCTAATCTTAGTTTGCAAGTTACACATCATAACTTAAATACTTATTGGTGACATTAAGTCGAGATCCTATAATATTGACATCCTTAACGTATCTTAACCGTGATACTCAACCATACGCCAAATTTCCTAATTGCACAAGTATTTAGGAATGAAAAACACAATGGTACTACAATCTATAAATCATACTTAGTGATTCCCATATGATTATTTCCGAAGTAATATTACTAAGCATCTAGATCCCATTACATATCACATAGCCAAATCAGATACTATCAGGTATCAAGTGATAACCCATATCCTTCAAGCCTCATCATATCGGGACATTATACCTTTCAGATAAGATAATTTCTAATCACCTAACATCCAAACCGAGGAATATCTAGATATTTTAATACTATTATGATCAATAATAGTTCGGATAGTCATCTGGATTCAACTTAGGTCACCTAGTAGTGGTAACTCAATCCAAGGCATAGGATCCTATCCTGGTTCAGCTTGGTGTAAGTTTCCTTTTTACTAGCCGAGCTCTGATACCACAACTGTCATGCCACAAAATCGAGAGTTGTGACTCAGATGGTCTAACTTATGCCAGTTTACCAGGCCGACCCATTTATTCATTAATATAACCCAAATAGAAATAGCGAAATCCCAAAATAAGCATACGTATTAAATAAACTAATTCAGAGTACAATCATAGAGGAATCAGAAAATAAAATACAATCCTCGTCACAATCATACTTCCAACGGGTCCTACGCCCGACTATTATAAGGAAATTGCTTAAAACTTGTCCACACATAAAGAAACCATAAAATTCAAATTATCTCAATAGTCCAGCACAATAGAAAGCTAACTAGTAGCTTCCAAATCTTCGCCGTGGTCTTATTCCGGCGGAACCTCATCCTCTAGTTGGAAAAATAGGTGGAAGTGAGACAAAATTTCTCAGTGAGTGTGGTGAGTGTGTGCAAGTGGGGCTTATACTTTATGCAGTAAAATCATTTCATGAATTTTTGATGCAAGAAACTTGCAATGGCATTCTCAGATACTTAGTAATTTTAATAGTATTAGTTAACAATCGACCACAATTGGTCGCTTGGTTGCGCACGAAAGTGTGACGCCAACCCAGTTAGTCCATCAATTCATATCAGTTGGTTGCGCACGAAAGTGTGATGCCAACTCAGATAGTCTGTCAACTCATATGAATTGGTTGCGCACGAAAGTGTGACGCCAACCCAGACCCCCTTGTACGGCAGAGAAGTGTTGATCAAACATCATCTCCCCGAACAGTACACCTTATCCCTCCTGTCGATAGGGCTGTAGCCGCTATCCTAGTTGGCACGACGTCTCCACAGTGGAGTCAGCTAAGCTCGGAGAATGTCATAATCATGATTATACCCAGAATCCTATGACCCAATCGCCCGCGAGACTCTCTTGTCCGGCTCGAGGTTGGGAGTTGGACGATGGAGGTCGGCATGAGGCTATAGCCAAGCTACTCATCTCATACGCGACTTAGCCATTCCATAAATCCGTCAATTCATATCAGTTGGTTGCACACGGGAGTGTGACGCTGCCGATCGATCAAGAGGACCGGTGCATTCATAGACTCGCCAAACCGATATTCAGCTTATGCGGGCAAGAAAGTCGTCTTATTATCGGTACAAATAGTTGGTATGAAAATCCCGAATAAATTCGGACAATAATTTAAAAATATAAATTTTAATTAAATAAAATATTTTAAGGTTTCATGAATAAACTGAATTTAGAAAATAAAATAATTTCCTATGACCTTGGTAAATTTTATTTTTAAAATAAAATATTTTAATTAAAGAGGAAAATTTATGACGGGTTTTAAAAATTACATAAATTGTGATCCCGAACTTGGAAAAGGGCAAGGTCCATCTCTAAATTTTCTAAAAATTCTAAGGAATCATATTTTATATAATTTTTGGGACAGTAGTTGTCCAAATGTTTGAAATTTTATAGTTTAGCCCCTTAAGGTTTGGAAATTACATTCCAGTGTCTAAAATTTTGTATATTCGCATTTGCTTGACCCCGAGGGTCCCAATTATAATTTTCATTAATATTACAGTAATTTCAGACCAAAGTTTTGAAAAGTTTTACAATGGGTTCCATAGTTTTCATTTTGTTTTTATTTTTGGCCCTATATTTTGCTTTATTTGCAAATGTGGCCCAAAACCTAATTTTGTTCACAAATCCATAAGTCCGGAATATTAACACATCATATTGAATACATGTTTTCATATTTCAGTCAGCTTGAAGATACATATATATAAAAGAGATAAATACGCATATAAAAGCTATTTTCTAACAAAAAATCACTTTTATCATTATTCTAAACACCTACATATTTTTTCGAAATTTTCCAGAAATAAATAATAATTAAAATTTTCCAGAAACATACAAAAAATACAAAACACATACTCATGCTATTTCATGCGGAAATATGAGTGTTCTTGAAAAGTTTTACCCACCTTAACTTCTTGTGCTTTTTGGTAGGAATAGTCTCAAGCTCTAGTTTTTGCAAACTCCCTCAAGTCCTTTCTTCTTAGGGAAGCCCCTACATGGGCGGTTTAAGGTTTCAAAAGTAAAGAAATTGGAGGATAAAAAGGAAGAAACAATAAGGAGATTATTGACAAGGCTTACCTTCACCTTAGTACTTCAAAATCTTCAATTTCAAGCCTATGAATCTTCCCAAAATCAGCCCCTCTTCTTCAATCCTACAAGTCAAGATTTCTTTAAGCTAAAGTAGTATAATTCTAAGCTTGGTTTTGAGAAGGAGGAGTTGGAGAATTTCCTTACCTTAGGACACCAAATTTTCGGCCCTTTGGTTTAGTGAAGGAGATGATGTGAGTTGCTTGTTTTTGATTGGATTTCTAAGTGTGTAGAATGAAAATACCAAGACTTCTCTTCCCCCCCTCCCCTAATTTCCAAACATCATAGTTTCATCTTGGAAATGGGCTTAGAAGGGATGCTTGCCTTGGGTTGGGGAAAGAGTGTATTGGGTTATGGGAAGTTTGGCATGTTAGAAAAGGACAAAAGGAATAAGACAAAATTTGCTACCTCCCTCCCCTTAATGATCGTCCACCTCAATTCATCCATCCAAAAAAAAATTCTTTTTTTTGGTGTGATATTTGATTCCTATTAGCACATAACAAATCTTTCTTATCACATGTCCCTCTTATATAAGTCAATAGTCTTATTTCTACTCTAGTGATAAGGTCACCAATAATCATATGGTTTGGTTTAATAAATCATATAACATAAGCTAAGTTAATGATATAATACTTTAAGGAAAATTTGTAATTAATAAGTTAGATAAATAAATAAAATTAGTATTTAGATACCAAGACTTATAAAATTAAGGCTATATTTTATTAATAACAATTTGTGACAATTAGTCACATAGTACAATATTCGGAATGTTATAATTTGGCTAATATAAATCCGTGTCTTCACAAATGCCAAGTCCATTTATCATTTTGGGACGTGAGAGACACTGGTAGTTGGAGGATTAGGCGTGCTTCGTCTATTGGGAATATCTCATTGATGAGCGTGATGTTCCAATGATTATCGGATTCATTAAAATGGGCACTCACCGTCGAGTTGCGAGAAATATGAACAAACATTGAGAAAGTGAAATTTGGCGGTTTAGGAATCCAACGGTCACCCCAAATCCGAGTAGAACAACCAGAGTAAATTCGGTTTCTACAACCAACCAAAAGAATTCTACGATCCTCCAATATGCTTCGCCACATCCAAGATGGAAGATTACTGAGATTGGTCTCCATGAAAGAAGATGAGGGATAGTATATAGCTTGAAGAACCCGAGCCAAAAGAGAAGACAGTTGAGTGAGAAGACATCAAGCTTGTTTACCCAACATAGCCAACTTAAAAATCCAAAGATCTTTAAAACCCATCCCTCCCTGATGTTTCACTTGTGTGAGAGTTGCCCACGATACCCAATAAATTTTTCTTTTGTCCGGACTCGAGCCCCATCAATATGCCCCAATCAATGAGTGGATTTCAGAAATAAGCGGAATCGGGAGTCGAAAGCAAGACATCACATAAACCGGGATGGATTGGAGTACTGATTTAATAAGAATTTCTTTCCCGGCCTTCGAGAGAGATCAATCATTCCAGTTCTGAATTCTGTGCCAGATTCGGTCCTTGATGTGCGCAAATAATTCTCTTTTGTTTCTGCCCGCGATAGAAGGGAGACCCAAGTACTTATTGTGACCTTCCACTCTTTTTATGCCGAAGACAGATGAGATTGAATTGGCTAAGGAGTCATTAATGTTTCTGCAGAAGACAATGCCGGATTTGTCGAGATTTATCTGCTGGCCAGAAATTTTTTCGTACAAATTTATCGCAAAACAGAAGCACCTCGATTCGTCAATAGTCTCATGGCCCAAGAGGAGAGTGTCATCAGCAAAGAAAGATGGGATATGATGGGAGCCGATCGAGAGACCGCAATTCCATGAAGTTTATTAGATTTCTGGAGATCCTGCAAAATACAAGAAAAAATGTCCGAACAAATAATAAATAAATATGGCGATAAGGGGTCCTCTTGTCTAATCCCTCTATTTGGCTTTAAGGATCCAAATTCACTTCCACTAAGAAGAAAGGAAAATGAGACTGGGCTGACACAATGCATAATGCACTCCACAAATTTAAATTAAAACCAAGCGCAAGGAGGGTATGTTTTAGAAAGATCCATTCCACTCTATCAAAATCCTTGCTCATATCTAGTTTAATAGACATGAGTTCGGTTTTGCTAGGTGGTTTGGTGCGCATATAATGGTGAATCTCGTATGCTAAAAGAACATTCTCGGTAATTAAACGACACGAGATAAATACAGACTGCGTCTCAGAAATAATATGAGGGAGGATATCACGAAGGCGAATGGATAGAGCTTTGGATGCAAGTTTGTAAATGACATTACATAGACTAATGGGGCGGAATTGGGAAACAAGCACCAGTTTGTTAATTTTAGGAATTAAAACGATATGCGTAATGTTTGATTTAGGATCCAAGACTTCGTTATTAAGGAAATTGAGGACAAAATGAAGCACATCAGACTCGACAATATTCCAATTGTTTTTATAAAAGACAGGGCTCATACTATCGGGTCCAGGAGATTTGAACGGATGCATATGCTTAAGGGTTGTGATGATTTCCTTTTCTGTGTAAGGTGCGTTCAACTTTAGATTCATTTCCTGGGTCACTTTTGGCAAAATCCGGCTAAGGGCTTGTTGTATATCACCTTCTGGCAGAGTAGGTGATGAGAAAAGGTAGTCGAAGTGGTCAATGATTATTTATTGGATGGATTCGGGGGCGGACTGAGGGATGCCAGAGGAGTCGAGTAAAGAATTGATATGATTGGCGGTTTTTCGCTTGCTGGCATAATTATGGAAGAAGCTGGTGTTTCTGTCCCCTTCTTTGTACCAATGTTGTTTGGCACGTTGTTTCCATTTAATGTTCTCTTGTTCATATGCCTGCTCCAATTGGTTTTGGATATCAATGATTTTAGCTTTCATAGAATCCGAAATTGTTCCTGATTAGAGTGAAATAAGAGTTTGTTTGAGTTCCTTGATGTGGGATGTTAGATCCCTCTGGTACTTATCTCCCCATTTGAGTAAACCAATGGCACAGTTCTCCAATTTGGTGGGTAAGGATTCCAAGTCCGCCATCCAGTGATCTTCAATAATTTCCGCACACTCGGAGGACTTGATCCACAAGGCCTCGAATTTGAAAACTCGTTGTTTTTTAGGGTCGATGAGGTAGGTGCTCGGCTAAGGTTGTGAATATGGAGATAGGAATGATCGGAGAAGATGGTTGGGTGGTGATGGACGGAGCTCCAGGGGAATAGGTCCTACCAACCCAAATTGTAGATAGAGCGGTCAAGCTGGGCTCTTTGAGTATAGGGAGAATTGAGAAGTCGGTGTCATGTGAATCCAAGATTGCATAAATCCAAATTGAGGAGAGCATGTCTAAACAATTCAATTTGCCAACTCGGGCAAATTCCTCTGCTCTGGAATTCATCTTGAGACAGAACTTCATTGAAGTCTCCTACCAAAAGCCAAGGCAAGTGTGATGTCTTTGTTAAGATTCCGCAAAGAGTTCCAAAAACGACGATGTTGGGAAACATCGGGTTCTCCATAAATGCCAAATGTCTAAATGGGGTATCAAGAATTGTGTTATCCACATCAATGAATTTATCGGAAAAACCCCGTAAAAATGTAACGAGATATCTTTACGCCATAAAATTGCAGACCACCCGGCGTCCCCGAGAGGAATCTGAAGCCATGATAATTGAGCTGGTTTTTTATTTTATCGATTGCATTTCCACATTTTATCTACCAAAGGAAGATAATGTGGAGGGATTTTTGCGTGTGAATTCACACCATTTTTGAATTGTTCGGGGATTCCCTAGTGTTAGATTGAAACTATTTTTGATTTTGATGATTTCACATTAATTATATTTTCGATTATTCAAACCGACTCTTTTGGGCGATATAAAATTTGGTTTTTATATTTTAAAGTGTTTTTAACTATTACTGAATACCATCAAGGTAAAATGGAGCCCGAAAGATGTAGTCGGGATTTTTCACGGATCGAAATCGCCCTAGACCAGGTCAACTGGTACCTGGTGTTTAAAATAAACCATCCCCTATTCTGCCCCGGTCCAGGCACATGTCGACCACCTCTGTCGACCTGTGCGTGATTCAAATTCAACGGTTTAAATTCAAATTTTTTATATTGGTCGACCGTCTCAAAATCTGATGATTTTGAGCCTATGGGAGACAACAAGATTTACTTTTATCACTTTATCATTTTTGTACATTCTTGTGATGTTCTTTTTGTAGACAAAAATGAAGATGAAGGAGCTTATGTTGGAGATCCAATCTTGAAGACTCTTCTATAAATAGATGAAGGTTTTGAAGGATCAATACACAACACAAGCATACAAACAAAAAGAAAATTTTCGGCTAACTTCTTATTCTTTCTTGGCATAATTCTTGTTGTACTTTCAAGCCTAGTTTTACACTTGCACATCTTGAGTATTAGGCTTTCTTCTTGATTATACTTGCACTTTTGAGTTGTATTATTTTTCAAATAAAGTGTAATCTTGATTGTAACTTTCAATCATCCAAAACAAGACATCCTTGTTAGTGTTCTTATGGTAAGAACACACTTTGGTGATTTTAGTGTTGAAGAGTGTGATACTCTCCATTATTGTAAGAAGATTGTGGTAATCTTCATAGGTGGTGTTGTAAGAAGAGTGAGATGCTCTTCAAGGTAATGGTTTGTAATTGTTTGGTATCAATAATTGTTTTTCCTTTTTTTGAAATATACTTCAGATATACCGGGGTGGTAGAAGATTAAGCCCTAGGTGGGTTGAACTTCTATAAATCAATGTGTGTTGTTTATATTCCGGCACTTTTTTTTGTTATCATTCTTACATTCGAAAAAAAGGGCAAAAATCAGAAAATAGGCATAATCTATTCACCCCCTCTAGATTATAGTAGCCACTTGGACTAACAAGTGGTATCAGAGCCAAACTCTTTGGCAAGCTCATTTATTCTTTGCGAGTAAAGAGGAGATCCATGGCTACAAACAAAAGCTACCTTACCACCGTCGCCTCCACCAACAAGCCACCACTCTTCGATGCAAAAAACTACGCATTTTGGAAGGATCGGATGGAATGTTTCTTACAAGGGTGCGGGTTTGATATTTGGGATGCGGTCATTGAAGGAATCTCTCAACCAACAAAGAAAATGGAGGACGGAACCACGGTTCTCAAAAGTCTCAAGGAATTTGATGAAAATGGCAAGAAGTCCTTCTCTCTCAACGGTAAGGTCTTAAATATTTTGCATTGTTCTCTTACGGCTACCGAATATAATACAAATCGAGGGATAAGATCGGCTCATGAAGTTTGGGAAAAATTAAAAACTATTTATGAAGGTTCTAAAAAGGTTAAACAAACTAGAAAAACCATGCTTGTTAAAGATTTTGAAAACTTCATAATGTTTGAGAATGAAAGCATCTCAAAAATGGTGGAAAGGCTTGACCACATAGTCAATCCCCTTGTGGCACTTGGGAAAGTCATCTCCGAAGAAGACAAGGTAACGAAGGTCTTAATTGCTCTCCCCGGTTCATGGTCCGAAAAGGTGGCGGCAATCACAGAAGCTCAAAATCTCGAAACTCTTAAATTTGACGAGCTTATTGGTTTTCTCATCTACGAAGTATATTTCAAGGAGAGGAAAAATTCCAAACCATCCACCTCTCAATCGTGTATGCAATCTATTTCTAAAGGCTTAACATCTTCTTCTAATAATATTCATGATGCTAGTGATGAGGAGGATGATGAAACCGCCGTCCTTATTTGAAATTTTGCAAAATTTGTAAATAAAAATAAGGGAAGAAAAGCTGAGACAACTCTTGCTTTAAATGCGGAAAACCAGGGCACTTTATAGCCGCTTGCCCAAAATTAGCGGAGGAGGAGAAAAAGAAGAAAAAACCTTTTCCAAAAAAGAAGGCTCTAAATGCGGAAGCAAAAATACGGGATGAGCTCTTTGCCACCTCCAACGAAAAAGAAGAAGTCGATCATGGTCTCATGGCCATAGACGATAAAAATAACTAGGTACGCTCTAACTCGTCATCTTCTTCTTTAATTGATGAATTACAATGTGATTATGATGAGTTGCAAAATGAATTTAGAGATATGATTTGCAAGTACAAACTTTTGAAAAAGGGTATAAAGAGCTTAAATTAGAAAAGGATAAATTATTTACTTCTTATGAATCTCTTGATCATGCTCATGCTATTACTCTTGCAAAAATGCATACTATTGATTCCCAAAAACAAATGCTCACAAAAGATATCGAAAATTTGAAAAAGGATGTTCAACGTTTTAATTTAAGCACGGATAACGTTACAAAAATTCTTGGTGCACAAAGAAGTGAGCATTCAAAATTAGGACTTGGTTACAAACCTTTTCAAACTGCTTTTAAGAAAAATGACCAAGCCCCGACTTTCATTCGTGCTAGTAGTTCTAACATTATTACTTGTTTTTATTGTGGTAAAACTGGACATTATGCAAATGATTGTAAATTAAAAAATAGCTTTATTCATTTTTGGAGACCCAAAGATCTTAAGACTAACCCCCATGGACCCCAAAATTATAGGGTACCTAAAAATAATTTATTTGTAGGTGCTAGGGGCTATAACAATTTCAGAAGATTCAAAATGGCTCGTGGACAATGGGTGTTCATGCCATATGACCGAAAAGAGAGAACTTTTTACCAACATCAAGCTCAAAGAATAAGGGATGGTCATATTCGGGAATGGTAAAGGAAGAATTCTTGGAAATAGAGAAATTGGTAACTCTTCTCTCTCTTAGTAATGTTTTATTAGTTGAAGGGCTTAAGTTCAATTTGATAAGTGTTAGCCAACTTTGTGATTCTAATTATAATGTTATTTTTAATAAAGCAAAATGTCTTATTCATTAAAAATGATAAAATTATTTGTGAAGCAAGTAGAAAAGACAATCTTTACAAAATCTGTACAAGTGATTTGGTTAGTCAAAATGTGCTTGTCTTATTGCCAATAATGATTTAACAAGTTTATGGCATAGGCGACTTGAACATGTTGGATATAAAAATTTGCAAGAGATTTACAAAAATCAACATGTCAAATGACTACTCAAATTAAATTTTCAAAATCTTGGCTTATGTGACACTTGTCAAAAGAACAAATTAGTTAGAAGTAGTTTTAAGACCAAAAATGAAATTTCCACAACCAAGCCTCTACAATTACTTCATCTTGATTTGTATGGGGATATTGGTACCGAACGTTTAAGTGGAAAACATTACACATTTGTTATAGTTGATGATTTTTCTAGATATACTTGGACTATTTTTCTTGCCAATAAAAGTGATGCCTCTAATGAGTTTGCTAAGTTGTGTAGACCTATTGAAAATGAAAAGGAAGATACTATTAAGTCTATACGAAGTGATTGAGGTGGTGAATTTAAAGTTTTATGTGAAACCAAAGGATATTCTCACAATTTCTCGGCTACAAGAACACCACAACAAAATAGAGTAGCTGAAAGGAAAAATCAAACACTTCAAGAAACGAGTCGGTCCATCCTCAATGAATTCTCACTTTCAAAATACTTTTGGGTCGAAGCCGTCAATACCGCTTGCTATGTCATAAATTGGGTAAATCTTCGTCCTAAGTTAAATAAAACTCCTTATGAGCTTTGGAAAGGAAGAACTCCAAATATTAGTTATTTCAAAATATTTGGTTGCAAGTGCTTTATTTTGAATAACAAGGATCAGTTAGACGAACTTGATCCCATAGACGATGAAGGAATTTTTATGGGGTATTCAACTAAGAGTAACCCATATCGGGTTTATAATAAAATAAGCAATGTGGTCGAGGAGTCCATTCACGTCAAATTCAATGAAGCCTCAGGTGTTGAAAGAATACCCAATTATGAAAGTGATGAAAAAGATGGTATTGAGCCAATTATTCCAAATGATGTTCAAAGTGATCAACCTTCCACGTCAAATGATCAACCTTCAACTTCAAATGTTCCACAAGAAGATAAAGGTGACAACTCGGATCTTCCCGTTGCTTTAAAATTCAAAGGAGAACATCCAAAAGAACTCATAATTGGGAACCCTCTAGACAAAGTTATGACTAGAAGGAATTTGCCGAGAAAGCTCTTATTTCTCAAAAGGAGCCAAAAAATGCAAAAGAAGCCATTGAAGATGAAGATTGGTTTCTGGAAATGCAAGAAGAGTTGAATCAATTTGAAAGGAATGATGTTTGGGAATTGGTACCTTGTCCTCTATCACAAACTATAATTGAAACAAAATTGCATTCTGAAACAAGCTCGATGACCAAGGCAACATCTTTCAAAACAAGGCAAGGTTAGTAGCTCAAGGTATTGTCAAGAAGAAGGTATTGACTATGATGAAACATTTGCACCTGTAGCACGTTTAGAAACTATTCAAATTTTACTTGCCTATTCTTGTTTTAAAAATTTCAAACTTTACCAAATGGATATTAAATCCGCTTTTTTAAATGGTTTTATTCAAGAAGAAGTTTATGTAAGACAACCTCCAGGGTTTGAAAAATTTTCGAGGCCAAATGATGTTTATAAACTTAAAAAGGCCTTATATGGTTTAAAACAAGCACCCCAAGCATGGTATGATAGACTTAGTTCTTTTCTTTTACAAAATAGATTTTCAGGAGTTAAAGTTTATACTACAGATCTTTTTATTTTTTAAAAAGAGCAAAATTGTTTATTGGTACAAATTTATGTTGATGATAATATATTTAGTGGTACTAATGAGTCTCTTTGCAAGAAATTTTCTAAGCTCATGCAAGGTGAATTTGAGATGATCATGATGGGGGAGCTCAATTTCTTTCTTGGACTTCAAATTAAACAATGTCAAGAAGGCATATACATATCACAATCTAAATATACAAAAGAATTGAAGAAGGAAGGGTCGTTGCTACCCCGATGGTAACAAATATCAAGCTCGACAAAGACGAGAAATGTATGCCGGTAGATCAAACAAAATATTGAGGTATGATTGGTAGTTTACTTTATTTAACCGCAAGTAGACCCGATATTCATCATGTCGTATGCTGCGCTCGATTTCAAAGAAATCCTCCCAAAGAATCTCATTTAAGTGTCATTAAAAGAATTTTTCGATATTTAAAATGCACTATTTCTTATGGTCTGCTTTATCCAAACAATGAAAACTTTTCTTTAAAAGGTTATAGTGATTCGGATTATGCGGGAAATATTGATGATCATAAAAGTACTTCCGAATCATGTCATTTTTTAGGCGATTGCCTAGTATCTTGGTTTACAAAGAAGCAAAATTGTGTATCCTTATCAATGATCGAAGCCGAATATATTTCCGCGGCTTTTTGTTGTACTCAACTTCTTTGGATGAAACAAACCTTAGCAGATTACAAATGTTCTTTTGAAAATATTCATATTTTTTGTGACAATACATCCGCTATAAACATTGCTCAAAATCCGGTTCATCATAGCCGAACAAAATATATTGAGGTTCGACACCATTTTCTAAGGGATTGTGTTTCTAAATAAAAAAATTGAGATGTGCTTTGTTCTGTCTCAAGATCAACTCGCGGATATTTTCACAAAACATTTATCCACCAAGTCTTTTACCTCAATTCGAGCACGTCTAGGCATAATGCATATTGAATAAAGTCTATATTTACATTTTTGATGCATTTCAATATTTTTGAGATGTTTTATAAACTTTAAAAAACTTTTGGGGTTCATAGTGCTATTTCTGAATTTTTTTTAAAAAAAAAAAAAAACAAAAAACGACTGTCCCGAGAGCAGTACCTACGACCCCCTGGTCGGCCAGGTTCGGACAGAGGACATAACCTTTAAACCCTATTTCTGCATATTTTTCACAAACAATTCCCTTTCGAAATTTTCGAACCCTAGGTGCAATTTTTCTCCAAAATCTCTCAAATCTTCACCAATTCTCACTATGTTTGATTATATATCACACCTATTCTCTTCTCTATTGTGTTCATGGCTCCACCTCGTCAATTTACCAGGAAAATCCTCAAAGGAGGAAAAGAAAGCAAAGAGGTGAATCTTCCTCAAATCCTCATCAAGAAGAAAATCCACAAGAAATTGATCCTACTAGGCTCTTGGAGGATGGTATTATGGCCTTAAGGGGAGGAATTTCAAAATCTCATATTCATTGGGATAAAAGTAAGTCTCATCTTATCTCTAAGCCCCCTTCTAGAGGTAATAGGTTTCGATTTTTGCTTATTTTGAAACTCAAGGATGGGTTTCACTTTGGGATAATCCGAGAATTCACTGTGATGATGAGTTGATAAAATTATTTTATGCAAATATGTGGATTGTTGATGGGAGAGATAATGAGTCTTTGGAATTGCACTCGTATGTTAATGGTCGTCATTTTTATTGGATGTATGCCGATATTTGCCATTTATTAAATGTGCCTAATGATGGTGTTACAAATTTGGCTTGTAGTAAATGGGACAATGATTGTCTTGGGGTATCTTTAGAGAAGTGAAAATATTTTTGGGTGTCTTACCCGCGGGTACTATTATAGCAATGCCGGAAAACTATAGAATTGTGTCCCTAATTTACTCGTATTGTGTATGTGAAAAAGAAATCAAGCTTCGAAGCAATCTTGAATTTTACCTCACTTATAAGATTGTTTGTCATAACCCAAAACATTGCATTTGAATTTTCAGGGTTAATCATTCATAAGCATAGTTTGACATTCATATTCACACTAGAATGCATGCAAAATCATGAAGTTTCCGGTTTAACATACTTATATTAAGTGTCAATATGTATGTATATTTGTAAATTACGCGTGGTAAACTTAGAGGTAATGAGTGGCATAAATGTGTGTATCTAGGCATTATAATATGTGGAAAAAACAAATACAAGAATCAATATAGTACATGAAAGAGAGTTGGATATTACAATAAAGAGTTAAAACAAAATGGAGATAAAAATGTAATCAAGAAATAAGATAGTGTATTATGTATAAAAGAAAAAAAAAGAAAAGAAAGTTGTGCTAATATATACACTACTTATATAATTAAACATATATATATATATAATAGTGCACAACCTGATACATATATCTAAGTATATGCGTGTGTGTATATAAAGTAAACTACAAGCTATATATCTAACATGTAGTTGAGTGTAACTTATAGATATAACTATTATATAATTAGTACACACACTACAAATATTATATAATATACATATATATGTATGTAGATTAATCATCGCCGCCTTACGTCCTAAGCTATTTAGACAAAGGAAACACATACACCCCCGAAATTGTTCGACCGTCAGCAGGAGCCATGAGATTAGCTTTTAGGTAACTATTCTCTCACTACAAGAAAACAATCAAATTACAACAAAATAATTCCAACGAAATAGAAAATTATTGGAATTTTTAAAATTCCAACAAAAGTTCCAATACTACATTATACCGTTGGAAAATTCCAATGAAAATTCCAATGGTAAACAAAACTGTTGGTATAAAATATTGGAATTCATGTTGGAATTTAAAACTCCAACGACAATTCCAACACCACAACTAACCGTTGGAAAATTCCAACAATGATTCCAACAGTAATAATAAACCAGTGGAAATACTATTGGAATTTTAAAAATACCAACAAAATTCCATCGCTAAAACATATCATTGAAAATTCCAACAAAAATTCCAACGGTAAAACCAAATGTTGGAATTAATCATTGGAATTTCATTGGAGTTTTTAAAATTCTAACGAAAATTTAATGGTACAACATGTTATTGGAAAATTCCATTGAAATTCCAATACCATTGATTCAATAGGAGTTAAAAGATTTGATAGTATAATCCATATCAATAAAATATATATTCTCTTCTGGAGTCAATCATGATGTGAACCGCAGCAAATATTGTGCATACGACCAAACAACAATATGTTGTTAACCCAAGATCTTCACTAGTTCGGTTAAAATTGATGGAAACCTTGACCCATTGCTTAGCAAAGCAAGAACTTCGGTATGTGTAGACGCCACAAACAAATTCGGAAGTTTGTTTGATAAGTCGGAATTCGCAACGTGATGAACAATCTTGAAGCTCTTGGAAAAACCTAAAGGGTTAGAGAGAATAATCTTAATTCAATATTCAATATCAAAGTTCTTATGAAAAATAAACAAGTGTTTGCCTTATATAGGCGACTCAAAGCAAACCCTAAACAAACTAGAAAGGAAAAGAAGTCCAAACCCCAAAGGAAACTCAATCGCAGTCAATATTCACGTGTGGGCGAAAATATGCATCCGGGATTTTCAAATCTGTTCCTGGAGTCTTCGTAAAAGTTATAGCCTTTTCTCTTAGTATTCCATAGCAACTAGAATCAGCCCAATACCAATTTTGTAGAGAAAGTTATGGCCCAAATACTAAACCATGTCAGTGTTGACCCGCACAGACGCACGGGCCGTGCGTGTAGGCACGGGTTGCCCGTGCGTCAAGTCGAAAGCCCTATTTTCATTCACCAAGGCACATGGGCCATGCGTATAGGCACGGGCTGCCCGTGCGTCAAGTCGAAACTCGACTTTGTCTTCGACTTTGACCCCTGCTCGTCCCAAAGTCGAAATATAAACTTAAGACGCAGCCTTAAAGGTTTATTTGGCCTCCAAAACATCAAAACGACTCAAAACAACGAAAATAATCACCTAATCTATGATAAACAAATACAAGAACTCAAGAACTAAATTACATAATCTTCAAGAACTCGAGATAACTAGCATTTGGTGTTGCCCGGATCCTTCGTAGAAGGATTCTCATCATTCCCCTCCTTTTGAAAGGAATTCGTCCTCGAATCCTAGCGTTGGACCCCCAAAGGTTGAATGATCATGTGGCATGCACATTTATCCATTTTTCCATAATCCTGTAACCAAGAAATAATAATACTAGGCAAAACAAAGATAAAAGTGTTAGAACATGAAAACTTATTCCTAGTATCTCTCTTCTCTTTTGCCATGAATATAGATTTTCCCTCGAATTTTACCTCAATGGCCATTACCCCCATGCTTTCGACTTGACGCACAGGCAGCCCGTCCCTACACGCACGGCACGTGCGTCTATGCGGGTCAGTACTGGCAGGGTTTAGTATTAGGGCCATAACTTTGTCTACCAAATTGGTATTGGGATGATTCAAGTTGCTATGGAAAGCTAAGAGAAAGGGCTACAACGTTTATGAAGCTTTCAGGAACATATTCGAAAATTCTGGATGCGTATTTTCACTCACACGTGAATATTGACTGCGATTGAGTTTTCTTTTTGGGCTTGGACTTCTTTTCCTTTCTAGTTTATTTAGGGTTTGCTTTGAGTCGCCTATATAAGGCAAACACTTGTTTATTTTTCATCATTTGTGTTTTGCACACCAACCGAATTTTCTATCTTATCTGCGCCACCAACTCCAAAAAAAAAAAAAAAAAAAACAAGTGTTTGTCTTATATAGGCGACTCAAAGCAAACCCTAAACAAACTAGAAAGGAAAAGAAATCCAAACCCAAAAAGAAAACTCGATCGCAGTCAATATTCACGTGTGGGTGAAAATACACATCCGGGATTTTCGAATATGTTCCTAGAGTCTTCATAACAGTTGTAGCCCTTTCTCTTAGCTTTCCATAGCAACTTGAATCATCCCAATACCAATTTTGCAGAGAATGGTATGGACCAAATACTAAACCCTGCTAGTACTGACCCACACAGACGCACGGGTCATGCTTGTAGGCACGGGCTACCCGTGCGTCAAGTCGAAAGCCCTGTTTTTGTTCACCAAGGTGCACGGGCCGTGCGTACAGGCACGTGCTGCCCGTGCGTCAAGTCGAAACTCGACTTTGTCTTCGACTTTGACCCCTTCTCGTCCCAAACTCGAAATATAAACTTAAGACGCGACCTTAAAGGTTTATTTGGCCTCCATAACATCAAAACAACTCAAAACAACGAAAATAAACACCTAATCTATGATAAACAAATATAAGAACTCAAGAACTCAATTACATAATCTTCAAGAATTCGAGATAAGGATTCGTCCTCGAATCCTAATGTTGGTCTCCCAAAGGTTGAACGATCATGTCAATCCAACCGGATCAAATGTTAAACGGTATGCACATTCATCCATTTTTCCGTAATCCTATAACTAAGAAATAATAATACTAGGCAAAACAAAGATAAAAGTGTTAGAACATGAAAACTTATTCCTAGTATCTCTCTTCTATTTTGCCATGAATATAGATTTTCCCTCGAATTTTACCTCAATAGCCATTACCCCCATGCTCTTGACTTGCGCACGGCAGCCCGTGCCTACACGCACGGCCCGTGCATCTGTGAGGGTCAACACTGGCATGGTTTCGTATTTGGGCCATAACGTTCTCTACAAAATTGGTATTGGGCTGATTCAAGTTATTGTGGAAAGCTAAGAGAAAGGGCTACAACTTTTATGAAGACTCCAGGAATAGATTCAAAAATCCCGGATGCGTATGTTTGCCCACACTTGAATATTGACTGCGATTGACTTTCGTTTTTGGGTTTGGACTTCTTTTTCTTTCTAGTTTGTTTAGGGTTTGCTTTGAGTCGACTATATAAGGCAAACACTTGTTTATTTTTCATAATTTTTGTTTTGCACACCAACCGAATTTTCTATCTCATCTGCCCCACCAACTCCAAAAAAAAACATAAACAAGTGTTTACCTTATATAGGCGACTCAAAGCAAACCATAAACAAACTAGAAAGGAAAAGAAGTCCAAACCCAAAAAGGAAACTCAATCGCAGTCAATATTCACGTGTGGGCAAAACTATGCATCCGAGATTTTTGAATCGGTTCCTTGAGTCTTCATAAATGATGTAGCCCTTTCTCTTAGCTTTCTATAGCCACTTTCATCAGCCCAATACCAATTTTGTATAGAAAGTTATGGCCCAAATACTAAACCTGCCCTAGTCGACCAAGACAGCACGCACGAGCCGTGCGTGTAAAGGCACGGCTGCCCGTGCGCCAAGTCGAAAGCCCTGTTTTCTTTCACTAAGGCGCACGGCCGCAGGCGCGTATAAGCACAGGCTGCCTGTGCATCAAGTCAAAACTCGACTTTGTCTTCGACTTTGACCCCTGCTCGTCCCAAACTCGAAATATAAACTTAAGACGCGGCCTAAAAAGTTTATTTGGCCTCCAAAACATCAAAACAACTCAAAACAACGAAAATAAATACCTAATCTATGATAAACAAATAAAAGAACTCAAGAACTCAATTACATAATCTTCAAGAACTCGAGGTAACTTGCATTTGGTATTGCCCGGATCCTTCGTAGATGGATTCTCATCAAATCATATTAAAACTATATGGTTAAAGTTGCTTGACTTGGGACATTTTGATGATGGGTGACCTACTGAGAAGTTAAAGATATTAAATATGAGATAAATTGATTGAATATTCCAACATATATATACCATTGGAATTACCATTGGTCTAAATTCCAATAGTATAATTCCGTTGGAATAACCATTGGAGTTTTTTCTAACGATTAAATATATTCCAATGGTAATTCTGTTGGAATTAGAGTTGCAAAAAATTTGGAGTTCTTTTCAACTGTTATATATTTCAATGGATAAGTAACATTGGAAATTCCGTTGGAATATTTTTCCATTGGAATTTTGCCATTCTATTGGGCATTTTACCAACGATTCATTTTATGTTGGAATTTCCGTTGGAATCGATAATTCCAACATTAATTGACCAAATTCCAAATGTATATTTTCCATTGGAATTTTCTTGTTTTCTTGTAGTGTCTCTAATATTTTTAGTGGAGAAATTCTTTGTTCAATATTACTCAATTTATACTTTATGGGATTTAATTTAAAAGACCTTGTTTATTTAGTTTTAATACTATTAAAATATGATTTTGTGGATTATTGATGCTAAGACAGATTCAAATTAATTCATTAAACTAATTTTTTTACATTTTTTATAATTGTTGACGATGGAATTCATATAAAGATGACAACACTTAAATAGAACAAAATAAAAATACAACTATATAATAAGATTATATTGATAGTTTTTGTATTTTCTACCCCAAATTAATATTGTTGCTAAAGTTGTAATTGTATATGGAATTATGAGATCTCGTTAGATAATTTTTCACGGACTAACATAAGGTAATGATTTTAACTTATTAAATTTAATCTAAATCATTCTTCTAATTGTTGAATATAGTATTAATTAGGATCTAATGATGATGGAAAAAAACAAAATTAAACAGAATAATTATGATTGCAATTGTAATGTATGATAATACAATTAAACTCGATCAGCTTTTGTAATTTTTGAGTTAAAAATCATGCCAATTAGGATTTTGTTTCATGTCTAAGGTATAAGTTGTATACACATGACGTCACAAGAATAAATATATTTGAATTTGGTAATGTTCTTTTTATATGTTAATAGGTCAAAATCACGATATAGGAACAAATAAGGCCAATTAGACAAAGTCATCGAGATAAGAACAACCCTGATGAGTATAATCTTTTAACTTGTTATTTGACTTGTGTGATTATATAATTGATATGTTCGAATGAATTGGTAACTTGCTTGGCTATAGTGATTAGAAGCTTATCGTACTCTAATGTGAATTGTATGATTCTCTATGTATTGTGACGAAATTGAAATATATGATCTCTATGTGATGAGATTGAGATAAAATTGAGATATGTGATCTTCACTGATGTTATTGGTATTAAAATGAGATATGCGATCTCTACTCATGATATTGATACGAAAATAAAATATGTGATTACAAAAAGGGTTACAAATCATGATTAACATGCTAATATCATGTGCAATGTAGTTGTACTGCAAATGAACTATACTTTTATGTTATATAAATACATGTTACAAGGGTAAGGGTGTTGCATGTAAGTTTGGTATCAGACCCCGGGTAGGGGTTTTGTAGACCATGGCATGATAGACATTATCATTAAATGTTATACGAAAGTTATAATTTTTGTCATATTTTAGGCAAAGAGTTGTGAGTCAAGAAGCACATGTACATAATGATTAGCAAAGTGTTCACAGAGGGGAAGGAACAGTCGAGCCAGAGTCACATTCATCTCATTCACCTTCGCATCATATGCATGAAATACCTGCTCATTTTGGGTATCCACCTTATCCATTGGTAAATCCCCCTGAACCACGTGAACGAAAGTATGATAAACTTAGAAAAATGGGAGTTGTTGATTTGTGGGTACTACTAATCCAGCAGAGGCAGAAACATGGCTGAAACAAACAGAGAGGGTTCTGAATTTGATGAAATGCACTCCTGAAGAAAAGTTTGATTATGCAGTATCACTCCTTTAGGGAAATGTGTATGATTGGTGGGAGACTATACCTCATAGTACTGTTCAACCATCTGTATTGACATGGGATGATTTTCTAAGAGAATTTCATGATACATACTTGCCAGAAGTTTATAGGGACCAGAAAGAAAAAGAGCTTCTTGAACTTAAACAGGGAAGTCGATCAGTTGTTGAGTATGAAGTATTGTTTAATCAGCCTTTCTCATTATGCCCCACATATGGTAGCCACAGAAAAAAAGAAATGTACTAGATTTGATCTCGACTTAGGTTTGCTATTCGAAATCGTATTACACCTATAGATTTGGAGTCATATAGTAAGTTGAAAGATGCAGTAATATGTGCTGAGAAATTGGAAATTGAATCAAAACAAAACTTCCAATACAACAAGAAGAGACAGGGTGATGAAACTGGAGGATTTAGAAAAAAACAGAATTTATTGCGCCTGCACAGAGGAGCTTCCCGAGCAGTTCAAAGAGTGGTAGTTTTAGGGGTGTAACATCAGCTAATAAGAGTGTTGGTTCTACACCATCAGTTCCCACATGTGCACATTGTGGTAAGAATCATTATGGAGAATGTAGATTTCTTATAGAAAAATATTTTAGATGTGGTGAACCGGGACATATTGCAAGGAATTGCACCACGCGAGAAACCCACAGTTGAGCAAACTAGATTTAGTGGTTTCAATCCTAATAGAGGTAGAGGTCGAGGAAGATTGGGTATAGGGAGAGGCGCTAGTGTAGAGAAAAGTCAAGCGAGCAGACAACAAGGTCCAACTCGAGTTTTTGATATGACAGGAAGAAGCTAAAGCTGCACCAACCATACTTACTGGTAATCTCTCAATCTCTGATACAAATGCTTATGTTTTATTTGATCCAGGAGCAACACATTCATTTGTTTTGTCATAACCCGTAACTTTTGCATTTTAATTCGTAGGGTTAATGATTCATGAGCATAGTTATACGTATTTTGACATCTCATATTCACGTTAGAATGCATGTAAAATCGTGAATTCTTCCAATTTTAGCATAATCACGTTAGCTATATAACTATGTATAATATTAAATAGAATGACAAAAATCATATGTGTTAGAGTATCAAATATTAAGAATTCTATTTAAATATATATAGAATAGATTGTAATTAATATCATGAATCTATAAAGTTATTATTAGTATTTTTGTACATATATATATAACATATACACACACGTAATATATATATATATATGTTATGCTTATATGTAGTCTATAGGTGATGAGTACAAATTTATAGGGCATCCTTTCATTTTGCCACTAATCACAAACATATATAAATATGGATACGTGTTAATGCTTGGAAGTAGGAAAACATGCAGTTGTGCTGCCTATGAATTATATTTTTATACGATATAAATATATGTTACAAGGGTAAGGGCGTTACAGTTTAGTTTGGTATCAGAGCCCGGGTAGGGGTTCTGTAGATCATGGCATGACATGTGCATTATCATTAAATGTTATACGAAAGTTACAATTTCTGTCATATTATAGGCAAGGGGTTATGAGTCAAGAAGCACATGTACATAATGATGAGCAAAGTGTTCACGGAGGGGAAGGAGCAGCCGAGCCAGAGTCACACTCATCTCATTCACATATGCATCATGTGCATGGAATACCTGCTCAGTTTGGGTATTCACCTTATCCACTTGTAAATCCCCCTGAACCACGTGAAAGAAAATATGATAAACTTAGAAAGATGGGAGTCACGATTTTGTGGGTACTACCGACCAAATGAGGTCAAACGTGGCTGAAAACGAACAAAAAGGGTTCTGAATTTGATGAAATGTACTCCTGAAGAAAAGTTTGATTATGCAGTGTCACTCCTTCAGGGAAATGCATATGATTGGTGGGAGACTATACCTTACAGTATTGTTCAGCCACCTGTATTAACATGGGATGATTTTCTAAGAGAATTTCACGATACATACTTGCCGAGGGTTTATAGGGATCGAAAAAAAAAAAAGAGTTTCTTGAACTTAAACAGGGAAGTCGATCGGTGGTCAAATATGAAATCTTGTTTAATCGCTTTCTCATTATGCCCCACATATGGTAGCCACTTTAAAAGAAGAAATGTACTAGATTTGAATCGACTTCGATTTGCTATTCGAAATCGTATTACACCTACGATATGGAGTCTTATAGTAAGCTAAGAGTCAGCAGAATACGTCTTTGAGAAATTGGAAGTCAATCAAAACAAAACTTTCAAGATAATAAGAAGAGGCATGGTGATGAAACCGGAGGATTTAGAAATAGAAAGAAATTTCTCGCGCCGCACGCAGGAGCTTCCCCGAGCGCTTCAAAACTGGTAATTTTAGGGGTGCAACACCAACCAAGAAGAGTGTGGGTTCAACACCAACAGCCTTCCTACATGTGCACACCGTGGTAAGAATCATTATGGAGAGTGTAGGATGCTTACAGGAAAATGTTTTAGATGTGGCGAACCTGGACATATAGCAAGGAATTGTACAAAACCACGTGAGGAATCCACCGTTGAGCAAACTAGATTTAGTGGTTTCAATCCTACTAGAGGTAGAGGTCCAGGAAGATTTGGTATAGGAAGAGGCGCTAGTACAGTGGAAAGTCAAGCGAGCAGACAACATGGCCCAGCTCGAGTTTTTACTATGACTCAAGAAGAAGCTAAAGTTGCACCAACCGTAGTTACTGGTAATCTCTCAATATCTGATACAAATGCTTGTGTTTTATTTGATCCAGGAGCAACACATTCATTTGTTTCACAATCATTTGCATCACATTTGGATAATAAACCAGAAACATTAGGATATGATTTACTGTTTCGAACCCCAGTAGGAAGTGTGGTGATTGTAAATATTGTATATCGTGATTGCAAAATTGTGATCGGTGAATCAAAATTGTGTGCTAGTTTACTTGTTATGCCTTTAAGAGATTTCGATGTGATTCTGGGTATGGATTGGTTAATCGAACACCATGCTAAACTGGATTGTTTTACTAAAGAAATCGCGTTAGAGCTTCCTGATCAGACGCAGATTGTATTTAAAGGGGAAAGAGAAATTTTGCCTACATGTATAATATCTGCATCTACAGCTTTCAAAATGATTAAGAAAGGTTGTGAATGTTACCTAGCTCACGTAATAGACACACGCTTATGTGGTTTGAAACTTGAAGACACTCTAGTGGTTAAAGAGTATCCAGATGTGTTCCCGGACGATTTACCTGGGTTACCTCCAGATAGAGATATAGAGTTCACTATTGAACTACAACCAGGTACGGCACCAATCTCTATTTCTTCTTATCGAATGGCACCTGTTGAGCTACAAGAATTAAAGACGCAACTGCAAGAATTACTGGATAAAGGGTACATTAGACCAAGTGTTTCGCCATGTGGTGCTCCTGTGTTGTTTGTTAAAAAGAAAGATGGTACATTGAGATTGTTAATAGATTATCGACAACTGAATCGAGTGACAGTGAAGAATAAATATCCATTGCCTAGAATAGATGATTTATTTGATCAGTTGCAAGGTGCTAGAGTTTTCTCAAAGATTGATTTGAGATCGGGATATCACCAGTTGAAGATTGCAGAGGGTGACATTTCAAAAACAGCTTTCAGAACAAGGTATGGCTATTACGAGTTTTTGGTAATGTCTTTTGGTCTGACTAATGCACCCGCGGTATTTATGGCATTGATGAATAATGTGTTTAGACCCTACCTAGATAAATTTGTCATTGTCTTCATTGATGATATCCTGGTATATTCTAAATCTGCTGAGGAACACGAACAATATTTGAGAATTGTGTTGCAAACCTTGCGAGAGAAACAATTGTATGCAAAACTTATTAAATGCGAATTTTGGTTAGATCAAGTAATCTTTTTGGGACACGTTGTTTCTGGAGATGGGATTAAAGTTGATCCACAGAAAATTGAAGCAGTGATTAAATGGGAAAACCCAAAAAGTGTAACAGAAGTTTGTAGTTTTCTAGGTTTAGCCAGATATTATCGACGATTTGTTGAAAACTTTTCTCTTATTGCAACTCCACTAACAAAATTACTGCAGAAGAGTGTTCCTTTCAAATGGACAGATAGTTGCCAAAAGAGTTTCGAAGAATTGAAGAAAAGGCTTACCACTGCCCCAGTCTTGACTATTCCTTCAGGTACCGATGGATTTGTTGTTTATAGTGATGCTTCTTACCAAGGTTTAGGATGTGTTTTAATGCAACACGGTAAGGTTATTGCTTATGCGTCTAGACAACTTAAACCATACGAGATGTCTTATCCTACTCATGACCTTGACCTAGCTGCGGTTGTTTTTGCTTTAAAGATATGGAGACACTACCTATATGGTGCCACATTTCAAATTTTCACTGATCATAAAAGCTTGAAATACTTATTGAGTCAGAAAGAGTTGAACATGCATCAAAGAAGATGGCTTGAATTGCTGAAAGATTATGATTGTACTAACGAATATCATCCAGGGAAAGCTAATGTGGTGGCTGATGCTTTGAGCCTAAATCTTATGGCATCGCTTTTATCTCTCAATGCATGCTTTACCGTATCTACTAGATATGAGGAAGATGAATGTTGAATTGAATGTAAATGACATGGGTGTTTTATATGCTTCACTTGGTGTTCGTCCTGTGATGATTGAAAGAATTAAACAAGCACAATCTCGTGATAATAAACTGACCAGTATTACAGAAAAAGTGAAACAAGGAAATAGTACATCATTTGTTCTGAATAGTGATGGTAGTTTGACGATCAACAATCGACTTTGTGTCCCTGATGTTGATGGCTTAAGGCATGAGATAATGGAAGAAGCTCACACTGCACCATATACCATGCACCCAGGTAGTACAAAAATGTATCAAACCTTAAAGAGCCATTATTGGTGGCCCAGAATGAAGAAAGATGTAGCCGAATATGTTTTAAAATGCTTAACTTGCCAACAGATTAAAGCCGAACATCAAGCACCAGTAGGTAAATTGCATCCATTACCTATTCCGGTTTGGAAGTGGGAGCGTATTACTATGGATTTCCTTTATGGTCTGCCTGTGACACCGAGGAAAAATGATGCAGTTTGGGTTATTGTTGATCGACTAACAAAGTCAGGTCATTTTTTACCATTTAGATGGGTTCTACTCTCGAAAATCTGGCGAAAAGATATGTAAATGAGATTGTCAGATTACATGGTGTACCACTGTCTATTGTTTCAGATTGCGATCCTCGTTTTACGTCTAGATTTTGGGATAGCTTACATCAGGCATTAGGTACTAAGTTATATTTTAGTACATCATTTCATCCACAGACAGATGGGCAGTCAGAGAGGACTATTCAAACTCTAGAGGATATGCTTCGTGCTTGCGTTCTCGAATTTAAAGGTTCTTGGGATGAATACATTGCGTTGATGGAATTTGCATACAATAATCAACATCATAGTAGTATTGGTATGGCGCCTTATGAAGCATTATATGGTAAAAAATGCAGGAGTTCGGTATGTTGGGATGAAGAGGGAATTCAATTACTGGAAGGCCCAGATTTGATTCAAGACACAGTTGGAAAATTGAAAATAGTTAAAAGTCGATTAAAAGTAGCTCAAGATAGGCAGAAGAGATATATTGATCAGCATAGACGGGAAATGGAATACGAAGTGGGTGAGAAAGTATTTCTCCGTGTTTCCCCTTGGAGGGGTATTCTCAGATTTGGAAAGAAAGGTAAACTGAGTCCTCGTTATATCGGCCCGTATGAAATACTTGAAAAGGTTGGACCATTAGATTATAGGCTTGCCTTGCCACCTGAATTGTCCCGCATTCATAATGTGTTCCATGTTAGTATGCTTCGCCTGGACGTACCCCATCACATGTTCTTCGAGATGAACCAAATTAAATTGCGATAATTTGAGTTATATTGAGGAACCAGTTGAAATAGTGGGATACAAAGAAAAACAACTTAGAAACAGAGTGATTCCATTGGTAAAAGTGTTGTGGAGAAATCATTCTAGAGAAGAAGCTACGTGGGAAACAGAACAACACATGAGAGAGCAATATTCGTGGTTATTTATGACGATACGGTACAAATTTCGAGGAAGAATTTTTAAGGGGGGAGAATTGTCATAACCCGTAACTTTTGCATTTTAATTCGTAGGATTAATGATTCATGAGCATAGTTATACGTATTTTGACATCTCATATTCACGTTAGAATGCATGTAAAATCGTGAAGTCTTCCAATTTTAGCATAATCACGTTAGCTATATAACTATGTATAATATTAAATAGAATGACAAATATCATACGTGTTAGAGTATCAAATATTAAGAATTCTATTCAAATATATATAGAATAGATTGTAATTAATATCATGAATCTATAAAGTTATTATTAGTATTTTTGTACATATATATATATATAACATATACACACACGTAATATATATATATATATATATGTTATGCTTATATGTAGTCTATAGGTGATGAGTACAAATTTATATGCCATCCTTTCATTTTGCCACTAATCACAAACATATATAAATATGGATACATGTTAATGCTTGGAAGTAGGAAAACATGCAGTTGCGCTGCCTATGAATTATATTTTTATACGATATAAATATATGTTACAAGGGTAAGGGCGTTACATGCTTCACAATCATTTGCATCATATTTGGGTAACAAATCTGAAACATTAGGCTATGATTTACTGGTTCGGACCCCAATAGGGAGTGTGGTGATTGTAAATACTATATATTGCAACTGCAAAATTTTGATCAACGAATCGAAATTGAGTGCTAGTTTACTTGTTATGCCCTTAAAAGATTTTGATGTGATTCTGGTATGGATTGGTTAACCGAACACCATGATAAACTCGGGATTGTTTTACTAAATAAATCGTGTTGGAGCTTCCTGATGAGACGCAGATTGTATTTAAAGGGAAAAGAGAATTTTCGCCTACATGTATACCTGCATCTACAGCTTTCAGAATGATTAAGAAAGGTTGTGAATGTTACCTAGCCCACGTAATAGACACACGTTTATGTGGTTTGAAACTTGAAGCGCCTAGTAGTTAAAGAGTATCCAAATGTGTTCCCAGACAATTTACATGGGTTACCTCCAGATAGAGATATAGAGTTCACCATTGAACTACAACCAGGTACGACGCCATCTATCCTTCCTTATTGAATGACACCTGTTGAATTGCAAGAACTAAAGATACAATTGCAAGAATTACTATATAAAGGGTTCATTAGACCAAGTGCTTCGCCATGGGGTGCACCTGTGATGTTTGTTAAAAAGAAAGATGGTAAACTGAGATTGTGTATAGATTATCGACAATTGAATCAAGTGACAGCGAAGAATAAATATCCATTGCCTAGATAGATGATTTATTTGATCAGTTGCAAGGTGCTAGAGTTTTCTCAAAGATTGATTTGAGATCAGGATGTCACCAGTTGAAAATTACAGAGGCTGACATTTCAAAAATAGCTTTTAGGACAAGGTATGGCCATTACGAGTTTTTGGTAATGCCTTTTGGCCTGACTAATGCACCCGCTATATTTATGGCACTGATGAATAATGTGTTTAGACCCTACCTAGATAAATTTATCACCTGCCTTTATTGATGATATCTTGGTATATTCTAAATCACGAGGATCACGAACAACATTTGAGAATTGTGTTGCAAACCTTGCGAGAGAAAATGGATTGTATGCAAAACTTAGTAAATGCGAATTTTGGTTGATCAAGTAATCGTTTTGGGACACGTTGTTTCTGTTGATGGGATTAAAGTTGATCCACATAAAATTGAAGCAGTGATCAAATGGGAAAACCCTAAAAGTGTTACAAAAGTTCGTAGTTTTCTAGGTTTAGCTGGATATTATCGACGATTTGTGGAGAATTTTTCTCTTATTGCAACTCCACTGACAAAATTACTATGAAAAGATGTTCCTTTCAATTGACAGGTAGTTGCCAAAAGATTTTCGAAGAGCTGAAGAAAATGCTTACCACTGCCCCAGTCTTGACTATTCCTTCAGGTACCGATGGATTTATTGTTTAAAGTGACGCTTCTTACCAGGTTTAGGATGTGTGTTAATGCAACACGGTAAGGTGATCGCTTATGTGTCTAGACAACTTAAACCATATGAAATGTCTTACCCTACTCATGACCTTGAACTAGCTGCGGTTGTTTTTGCGTTAAAAATATGGAGACATTACTTATATGGTACCACATTTCAAATTTTCACTGATCATAAAAGCTTGAAATACTTATTGAGTCAGAAAGAGTTGAACATGCGTCAAAGAAGATGGCTTGAATTGCTGAAGGATTATAATTGCACTATTGAATATCATCTAGGAAGGCTAATGTTGTTGCCGATGCTTTGAGCCGATAATCTTATGGTACTGTTTCGTATCTCAGTGCATTCTTTACCGTATTTGCTAGATATGAGAAAGATAAATATGGAATTGAATGTAAATGACATGGTATTATTTGCGCTTCACTTTGTGTTCGTCCTATGATGATTGAAGAATTAAACAAGCACAATTTCATGATGATAAACTGATTAGTATTGCCAAAAAGTAAAACAAAGAAAGAAGTACATCATTTGTTCAATGATGATGGTAGTTTGACGATCAACAATTGACTTTGTGTCCCGATGTTGATGGCTTAAGGCATGAGATAATGGAAGAGGCTCATACTGCACCATATTCCATGCACCCAGGTAGTACAAAAATGTATCAAATCTTAAAAAGCCATTATTGGTGGCCTAGAATGAAGAAAGATGTAGCCGAGTATGTTTCAAAATGCTTAACCGACTAATGTTAAAAGCGTAACATCAAGCACTAGGGAGTAAATTGCATCCATTACCTATTCCAGTTTGGAAGTGGGAGCGTATTACTATGAATTTTCTTTATGGTCTGCCTGTGACACCAAGGAAAAATGATGCAGTTTGGGTTATTGTTGATCGACTAACAAAGTCAGCTCACTTTTTACCATTTAGATGGGGTTCTACTCTAAAATATAGCAAAACGATATGTGAATGAGATTGTTAAACTACATGGTGTACCCCTGACTATTGTTTCAGATTGCGATCCTCGTTTTACGTCAAGATTTTGGGGTAGCTTACAACAAATATTAGGTACTAAGTTACATTTTAATACAACATTTCATCCCCAGACAGATGGGCAATTAGAGAGGACTATTCAAACTCTAGAGGATATGCTTCGGGCTTGTGTTCTCGAATTCAAAGATTCTTGGGATGAGTACATTGCGTTGATGGGCTAAGGACGTAAGGAGGCGATGATTCATCTACATACATATATATATTATATAATATTTCTAGTATGTTAACTAATTATCTAATAGTTATATCTATAAGTTACACTCAACCACGTGTTAGATATATAGCTTGTCGTTTACTTTATATACATACACGCATATGCTTAGATATATGTATCAGGTTGTGCTTTATTATATATATATATATATATGTGTGTGTTTAATTATATATAAGTAGTGTATATATTAGCGCAACTTTCTGTTCTTTTCTTTTCTTTCATTTTTTTTCTTTTATACATAATACACTATCTTATTTCTTGATTACAATTTTATCTCCATTTTGTTTTAATTCTTTATTGTAATATCTAACTCTCTTTCATGTACTATATCGATTCTTGTAACTTTTTTTCCGCATATCATAATGCCTAGATACACACATTTATGCCACTCACTACCTCTAGTTTACCACGTGTAATTTACAAATATACATATATATTGACACTTAATATAAGTAAGTTAAACCGGAAACTTCATGGTTTTGCATGCATTCTAGTGTGAATATGAAATGTCAAAACTATGTTTATGAATGATTAACCCTGAAAATTAAAATGCAATGTTTTGGATTTTGACAATTCTCCCTCCCCCCCATAAGAATTTCATCCTCAAAATTTGTACCTGTATTGCTCTCTCAAACGTTGTTCCGTTTTCCATGTAACTTCTTTTCTAGAATGAATTTTCCATAATACTTTTACCAATGGAATTATTCGATTTTGAAGTTGTTTTTCTTTATACCCCACTACTTCAACCCGGTTCTTCAATATAACTTAAATTATCGGCAATTTCAACTGGTTCATGTCGAATAATATGTGATGGGTCTCGATCTCTATCAACGAAACATACTTGACATGGGATACATTATGAATCTAGGACAATTCGTGTCAAGGCAAGCCTATAAGCTAATGGTCCAAATTTTTCCAAGATTTCATGGGCCGATGTAACGAGGATTCAATTTACCTTTCTTTCCAAATCGAGAATATTCTTCCAAGGGGAAACACGAAGAAATACTTTTTCACCAACTTCATATTTCATTTCCCGCCTATGTTGATCAATGTAACTCTTTTGCTATCTTGAGAAAGGCTTTTAAACAACTTTTAACAATTTTCACTTTTTCAATTGTGTCTTGAATCGATATGTACCTTCCAAGAATCGTATTCCCTCTTCATCCCGACATACTTGGACTCCCCGCATTTCCTACCATATAATGTTTCATAAGGTGCCATACCAATTCTCGCTATGATGTTGATTATTGTATGTCGTATGATAAGCCCATAAAGCATCATCAAACTTTAAAGCCCAACATTTCCGATTTGTTCTAACCATGCCTTATCCTTATCGCTCAGAGAGAATGCGAAAAGACGGCATCGAATGATATTCTCAGTAACCCCATACATCTTAACAGTATCACAAATTTCTAAAAAGTGCGCCAGATGCGCGTTTGGATCCTCGACGGCTCTGCCCCCAAACTAATTTTGTGACACCATTTGGATCAATGCAGGTTTAAGTTCAAAATTGTTATTGTTCGGCAGACGGGCCACACACCCATAAGTTTGACTTACATTCGGCTGGAAGTAGTCCCTAACTACCCTTCTCGCGGGTCTTTCCATTATCCGATCATGTGCATCTACCCCAGGTGGGTGCTCCTCATTGATTCTGTTATTCACGATATTCTGATTAGTCTCCTCCGCCATTGCTTTAGATCTTTTCCTTAGTTGCTTCGTCATTTTCTCGATTTCCAAATTAATGGGTATTAGCTGGGTAGATCTGGAACGTGTGATCATGCACTATCTGCACTTAACAAAAATAATGTTAGAACCGAAGAAGAAAAAAATAAAAAAATAATTTTGAAAAAATTGAAGAAAAAAATAATTTTACAAAAAAAATTCTTCAATTAAGATTGAACTACTTATTACTATATCTAAGTAGAATCTTTCAATCCCCGGCGACGGCGCCAAAAACTTGTTCGCCAAAAATTTGTTTGGATCTCTATACTGCAAGTGTACAGTGTAGTTTATAGAATAATGGCAAGCAAGGTCGTATTCCTCGGGGATTGACTATGAAACACTTAGGCTATAATAACATCGCATTCCAATTTTATTGAAGTGACCGAATCTCAAGTTTTATCAAAATCGAAAAATAAAAAGAAATAAATTTGTGAACCCCACAAGTATCTTCAACAACCACGTATAAAGCCCTTAGGCACATAATCTCAATATGTTTCTTCAATATTAAATTCAATTAAAGTTTCAATAACCAATTCATGCAATTCTATTGGTTCAATTCCTAAAATAGTTTATTCCCCCTCCCTGGTGGCGCATAAACATTAGATTAATAATAATTGAAGTATCCCGATTCATCACAACTATTATTAACTCCCAAAAGATCTTTGAATTGAAATACTCCCCACAAACAGAAGTAAGTCTCCCGATACATTACCCTGTTTATGTCTGAATTCGATTTTGGTCTCGCTAGAACTCACCTTCCAGATTATGGACTAACAAGTATGACGTGCAAATTATTAGCCAAATAATCAGCAATTATAAATAAGCACTCGAATTCATAAAATAGAACACATGAATCAATTAAGAAAATAATTAATCAAGATTTAACATGAATCCACAGTTTTTATTATGCCCCTAAGATCCGAAAGATTAGCCAAACATTGATAACAAATTCATAAACAAACTTGAAATCAACATTATGACATCGTCTAAGCACAGACAAAAGATCTAAACTAAGAAAGAAAACCCCTTCTTGTCAGGATGGATTCTCCTTCCAAGCCTTTGAAGCTCTTGTGCTTCCGTAGATGCGAAAGGCCATGTGGTGTTCTTGACGACCTAGCCCTCCTCTCTCAGAAGACCTTGGATCTTGTGTTCCTGTGAAATTTGGTGTGTTGTATGGTGTATTGATGGATATTATTTCGTGCAATCCTTGGGTCCCTTTTATAGATGCTTGGAGATCACTTGTAGAGTTTGAGTGCGAAAATGACACAAAAATCCGAAAAACATCGTCCACACGGCCCGACTGTGTGGTTTCGCACGGCCATCCCACACGCTCGTGTGGTCTAACACGGTCCGACCATGCGGCTTGTTTTTGTCCCCTGTTTCTTCCCAACTTCACACGGACATGTCATCTTTCACACAGGCAAGTCACACGGCTGTGTGATCCCACATGGTCCGACCATGTGATGTGTTTCTGTCTGGTTTCTTTGTCTTTTTGATCTTCTCTTTACACTCGTCAATCCTATCCAGGCCTTCCAACTGATATTTCTTCAATTAAGCTATGTTTCATGTAAAAAGTTACAAGAATACGCAGTATCATGCCCTTCTAAGGAAACTAAGTAAAAACACACTAAATATACATTCAAATGTATCATTTATATATCATTTTAAGCCCCTACGTCTGATAAAAACACAAAGAGAAATTAGATCCTCAGCCATTGATGATCACAGCAAGCCCCCACGTCTGATAGCGCTAATAGCGATCCAAGAAAGATTCCTCCAATTGACCGAACCTAAAACACAGAAAAAGAAGGTGAAAAGTAAAAGGAAACAAAGAGAGAGAGGGTAGAGAGAGAGCAAATAAAAGGAGAAAGATCAGGATCTTCTAGCGAGAATACTCGTATAGGCTCCTTGTTATGGGCAAAAATGTCTTTTCATAATTATCATCATTATTCATTTAATTAATCACAATTATTACCCAATACTCCTTATTGGGCCACATATATAACTATCTCGAGCTATACGGCCCATATTCGCCCAAACGACTCACTTTATCCTATGCGGCCCGAGGCCCGCTAACCCAGGTATATAAAGGTCCTCCACCTCATTTGTAAGTTGATTGATATAACTCACATTCAAGATTATTATTTTTATTCTCGATTTCCTCTCACCACCGTCTAACTAGAGCATCAAAGAGGCCTCCTTGGGACAACCCCGTGAGACCGACTAACGTTTGTTGGTGTTGCATACAAGTTTCCACCATTAAAGATCACCAACTATGGAGAAGAAGTTGAAATGATTCATCGATTCCTTGAATTAGAGTGATCTACGGGGAAAAACTCGCATCATTTTGTGCCGTCTCAGGGAAACAACCAAATAGATACACTATGATGAACCCAACGAGTGGATTAACAAGTCATCCTTCGGCCTCGGGCTAACATGCAAAACCCGGGTAACTCTAACCGCTCCCTCAACCTACGAAGGCATCAAGGAGTAACTCTATTCATCAACTCCCCGCAACAATAGCTCTACCCCGGGCGGAGGCCTGTGTTGATACTTGTGCCGAGGGGCTCATCCAAGCCTTCCCTCTTAGACTACTCCCCACAAGCTCAGTACTCGAACTCGATGAAGCTCTCCCACGATTCCCCTGTTGAGAAAGCACAACCCAGAGCCAAAGGAGGAATATCAAAGCCACTGGCGAAAGTTGAACCGAACAATGGAACTAGACGCAAAAATGGCACGTAACACCCCAACACCCCGAATGAAAATGACAAAAATTGGGTTTCAACCCCGACTTGAAATATAAGAAAGCTCCAGAGAAGATAGAGATATGCGTGAGGAAAAATAAACCGGGGCACGGATGCCCTGTGGATGCTCCTCTCCCCATGCGAGAGAGCACGAAGGTGTGCCCTTCCTCGCTCCCACTCATCATCACTCGATTCCTCCCACTCTTCACTCCAACTCTCCATGGATATTTTCCTCAACACTCAACAAAACTTCACCAAGTGTTTTACTAAGCGAGGAAATTCAAACTTGAAGAAAAGTAGAGAGATTTTTTTACCTATTGAAAAACATGGTTTAAGACTCTTACCAAGCTTGTCCTTGTGTAATAATGACCAAAGACACCTTAAGACAAGACAAGATAAAGAATGAGGCAAGGCAACATGATACTTTTCTAGTCCTCGCTCCTCCATACTTACGTAGCAATCGGAGTTGGAGAGCTTATGTTGTGGGCTAAAATGTCCTTTCATAATCATCGCCATTTGTTAAGAAATTTATTGTATAGATTTTGATGATGCTTAGAAAACTATGTATTAGAAAGCTGGCACCCCTGTTTCCATGTAATTTCTACACTCGTATTTGATAGAATCCGCTAACTCAAAAGCGACCACGTAATTGCAAAGACTTGCTGAAAAATACATCAGAAGACTCGCAGCTGATTTGTGAAATTCAGCTGATTCTTAGCTGATTAAGTTATCAGAAGACTCTCAACAAATTATGCCAGCCAAGTCTTTTAGAAGACTGACAATAGAATACATCAGAAGACTATCTCAGAAGATTCAAGTATCTGTCTCAAAAGGGTAAAGCAAATAAAGGACCAAAGTCGATCAAGAAGTCCGTTTGCAGACTGTGTCTAAGGAAGATATACTTCAAATATCAGATGAAGTACGATGGTTGACCATAAATGTGCAAGACATATATGAACGCAATAAGGTCCAACCTATAAGAAGGCACCTACAAAATGTCATTTTCAAAAAGCAGCAGAGGACATAAGAATACAAGGAATGGTCCACGCCAAAGCCGCAAAGAAAGGGCATGTCAACCATCCAACAAAATACCGGGATTTGAATTCGCCTATCTCTCTTCAATGGATAAAATTCAAATCCTCATTACAAAAGCTGAGGATTTTTAGATATAAGAAAAAAAGACACATAAGACACAAGAGATACAATACAGGAACTAGCAATAATTCAAAAATCTCTCTTAAACTTATCTCGCAATCCTTAAGCTTCATCAAGAACACTTCATCCAACACTTTCAGGTGAAAGATTGAAGTTGTGATTCATTGAGGAGGTAACTTTATGAAAACAAAATTGGGGTTTACACGCCTTCGATTGAAGGGGCACAATGAGGTTCCCGATGAAACAAGTTTCGAGTCAGAGGAGGGTTGTGTGAACAAATCTTGCAAGTTCGTAGAGTAGAAGTAATTCAGCATCCGTCCGTGAATAGTTGAGTCCTATTGTAGCCGATCGTGTGATCAAGACTACTAGTGGCTATATTACTTTGTAATAAAAGTCACATGTTACTTAGTGGATTCCTCATGGAGTAGGAGAATAATGGAGTAGAGGAATTACTCTATCCTCGAACCACTATAAATATCAGGTCTTTGCTTTCTTGATTTTATATTGTTGCACTTTATACTGATTATCTATTTGCTATCAAAACCGCCAGTATAACTATCTAAAAACACTAAGTGTTAATTAACAAAATTCAAAAGTAAGTCTTTCCTTTGACTTAAAAGAAAACTGGTTTTATAAGCGCTTGTTATTTCTTCATCTCGAAGTTACTCTATCAATAATAGCTCTTTAAAGAGAACTCGCTGAGTGGTTATTTCTCGTTGTTGAATCCTAACCTATTTGTCTTCGAGGACTAAGCTATTTTCTTAAAACTCGATTTGCAAAATCAAAAATTTGTAAAGTCTATTTAAACCTCCTTCTGTGACTTTACCCGATACCCCTTAAGACCTACACCATTCTTTATAAAAATTACAATTATTACCCAATATTCCTTATCACCACATATATAACTCTTCCGACCTACACAACCCATATATGGCCCATACACGCCCACACACCTAGGGCGGGCTAATACCGCCCAAACGGTCCACTTTATTCTATGTGGTGTTGCGGGAAAGTTTCCACCACGTAAGATTCACTTGAGGAAGAAGTTGAACCGATTCATCAAATTTCTTGACTTGGAGTGATCCTCGTAGAAAATACAAAGATCACTCCTACATCTTATAATATGATATAAAACCTTGTAAGATTTCGAGGATCTTGTTTTGAAATAAGTTGTTGAAATATTTTGATAAAATAAGATGATGGAACTTGTAAAATTTTAGTAATGAGAGTTTCATAATGAAAATGGTCAAAATCAAAGGAGATTTTTAAGATAAGATCTTATTTTAAAATGAAATCCATATCCTTGTAGAAAATAAATTATAAACTCTTAACATCTTATTTTGGGAACTTATACGGTTTTGTTTTTGAAAAAAATTAACAAATCTATCTATATATAAATATATAATAAGAGACTATTCTTAGAATATTAACTCTTACTTTTTCCGCCCATTTTTCGCTTTCTAAAAATAATATATATTTTTTTTTGCTTTTTAGATTTAACTAATAAAATGAGATTTTATTATCTTTGATGGTCAACTTTCTTTAAATAAATCACTTTTTAAAATTATATAAAAAGATAGAGTTATATAAGCTTTCCAAATCATGTGTACTGCATTGATTATTATATTTGTCCTTTTGTTTTTATTTTAAACTTTAATAATTTGTTATTGTTTTATATCCATTTTGATGTATATAATATATCAATTAATCATCATTTTACATTCTTTAGTTTGACACCTATATTGCATATTTAAAATGAAAAATAAACATAATAAATAAAGGAAAATATATGATACATTTACTCATTATTTTATAATGAGCTTTAAAAATTATGCATTTGAGCTACTGGACTTCAATTTGTATATTCATGTATTTTGACTATGTATAATACATGTATATTTTATATTTGAGCTTATTTTTGTTCATAATTATATAGAATTGTATTTAAGTTGATTAAATCCAATCAAAAAATATTTATTTTAATTGAAGAAAGTATCTCAAAATATGTATTCAAATATTATTTATATATATATATATTATATATCCATACGCAACATTATACTTATATATATTCATGTAAGAAGAATTTTTTTTATTTAAAATGAAACTATATTCATAATAACGTATATAGAAAATTATTTATTATATTTATTTAACATATTTTTCATGTTAATAGTTTTTTAATATTTATCAGTGTATTTTGATATTCTTTTTTTTTTGTTTTGAGAAAGTGTATTTTGATATTCAACTTTTAAAGTTGTACATTTTGACTATTAGATATGAAGTTGTTTGTTTGATATTATTTTTTGATATATGTACATATATAAAAATAGAATAGTTTTTATTTTTCAAAATATTTCATTTTACTCTAAAATTATGTTGCTAAATATAAACAAGATTTTTGTTCAATTCCTTTAATAATTCTAACAATTGTTTAACTTTTTAAACCCTAAAAATATTGGAATTTGAAATGACTTTATTTGTTGATTGTATTGAAAATATAATACATTAATATTTAGCGTTGGGAAATTGTATTTTTTTTTTTTTGCAAATTGTTAATTTCTTATAGATAGTGGTCATGTTCCATGATGTACATGTTGATTTTATAATATCAATCATGTAATGGGACATGACTAGAGCAACTATCTCAACTCATCGCCGTCTCATCATATTTTCCATGCAAGTGGAAAAACCTATGATGATGATGGTTTTGGAATTTTCGTCTCATTTTTCCTTCGTATGAAGGTTGCGCCAGGAAGGGCATCTAGCGTAAAACTTTGTCACTTTGCTTTCTGTGTGAATTTATAGTGTTAATTAATTTTGGACAATTAATTGACACTATAAACTTCACACCACCGACCCCACAATGTAATATAAGGTGCAGTTGATGATGATGATTTACTTTCTTATAGATAAACATGTTAAATAATAGATACAATTTACATTCACAAAATTTATTATCAACCAAATTTATCGTCCTTAAAGAGTGTTTTTAATGTAATAATTTACTTTTATATTGTTTAACTGTATGATTTATCATCAAATTAATTAAATTTCTATTTTAATTATTTATTGAAATTCTAAAAAAATTGCAATCACTAAAAATAATTTTTGTACAAATACAATTCATGCATCGCCCATCCTGAAAAATACCAAACGAGAACTAGAATAGAACATAATAAATAGAATATCCAAATAGTACAATACAAATCTCCACAACTAAATTTAAAAAAAAATTAAAATTTGACTTAATAACATGAATAAATAAAATACATGGTATATTCGGAAAAAATAAAAAATATCTCCAAAAATAATCTAATAAAAACAATAATATTGTCAATACTATGTTTTGTTGACTACTATTTCATTAATTATTATACTTAGTTCTCCTATTATCTTATATAAATGTGTAAACTTTTCATTTATATTACAATGAGCTTTTGCAAAAAGCTTTGCCCACTATTTACACATACAAACAACTTTGGGAAATAAAATTTCATCCGAATTTACTACTATAACCTTGAAAAAAAGTGTGACACCAATTTCACATTTATTAAAAATCTAGACACAACTAAAACGCGAAATAGATAATGTAGGTGCGCCTATGTGATTTTATGGAAAATCACTTTTCAAGATGGGATACAAATACACAAATTTTGAATGTATTATTTATAATTATGAAGTATGGTATTTTTTTTTTTTTTTGACTTCAAGATAAAAGATATTAAATAATATTTCATGTATATTGTTTCATGATATATCAAAAATTATTATAACATCACAAGAGATATAATTCATGTCGCAATTATTAAAAAAATTATCACACATCACAAAATCACAAACAATAGGTGAATCAAAAAGCTTATAAATATACACCTTTATGCTACGCGATGCAACAAAGCGCTCGCCACGTGTCCTGTTGAAAAATCCTAAAACCTACTATTATTATGAGCTTATAAATTATCATAAAATGTTCAAGAGCTTGTAAACTCACCAAACAATAGGTGAATCAACAAAGCGTTATTATTTGGAGTTAAATGAGCCACACCTTTATGCTACGCGACGCAACAAAGCGCTCGCCACGTGTCCTGTTGAACTTAAATCCTAGCAAACCTCTCCACCGTGTATTCGGCAGAAATGCAGAAGCATATGTAGACAGAAAATTAAAAATAGAGAAAAGAAAATAACAGAAGAAAACCCCCGAGTGTTCTGTCTATACACAGTAACATATACATAACTAGACAATTAGGTATACGCCGATCACGGAAAAGGTTTCATCTGCTTGAAAGGAAATGTCTCGATTGCTGCATCATTCGAAGTTCTATCTCTCCAGATTCTCGTAAGGATTTTTTTTTAATGTACCTTTTTTTTCCTTTTCTGTTGAATACTCATATTATATTCGTTCTGGATTTTTTTTGATGCCTTGTTGTTCATAATGTTTTGGTTAATTTTATCTGCAAAAAAGTGGGAATAATGTGAATGAAATATCAGGAACTTCTGTGGTGGTGGTAATAATGTTTGCTCTTGCCGACATTTTTAAGTTCGTATCGATACGCTTGAGTTACTTAAATATTTTTGTACGATTTTTAGGTTTTGAATCGAAATCTGAACGTGGAATTGTTTACTGTTTCCTATTGAAAATATGCTTAGTAACTATGAATTTGGCGGTGGAAATTACCAAGGTGTAATTTGGCCTGAATTTGATCTTGATATTGTTCTTTTGACATGCCCAACTTCATACTTATTTTTTCCTTTGTTTTTATTTTATTTTCTTGCTTTCTTGGGGTTTTCGTTTTCTTACTTTCTTGGGGTTAATAGTACTTTCGGTTGAAATGTGAGATGGAGAAATATGTGCTTTCTTGGGTGCCAAGCCATGGACAAGTTGCAGCATTTCGTTTCTTGGTTAGCATTTACTATTAGGCTCCATTTGAATCTTGGATTTTGGTTGATCAAAACACTGAGGACCTTTTTATTTTCTCCTCTCTCTTATTGCTTGGTTTTGAAGAAATATGAAGAAAGAAGCTTGTACGAATGTAATATGAGATTTTTTTTAGTATTATTTTATTCACTTTATTTTGATGATATTGTATAAATGTGATGCTTTGGAATAAGAAAAGAGGGAAATGGACATTTGTGGATTTTTCTTTTCCTTTTTGAAATCCTAGAACCAAATGGAGTGGTAAGACACGTCCTGGTAAAAACTTGTGGAAGACCTAAAAATTGAGTTCTGGCTACTTTCTGCTTGGGTGAAGTTGGTATGCTTTTCTAAGTTCTACATACAAGGCATTGCTATTAACTGGTGCCTTCTCAAGGTTCCTTTGTCTTGCCTTCATTTTTTAAATTTGGAATATGGAGAACTAGAATGAGTGGCTTCCTCCTTCATTAGTTTTTAGAAAAAATAAGGGAGACATGGCAAGCGGGGCAGTATTAGCAAGTCTAAAAGTTGTTGTAAGATTAGTCATGACAGTGGCTTATGAGGGAAATGCCTGGTGGAAGTTTTAACCATTCTAACATCAATGTTTCAGTCATATGACAGGGTTTTAATGTCGTTCTATCATGGAAACACTGTATAAATTTCAGAACTAGAAGGTAGTATGTATAAGGAGACAGGTTCACAGATTGGCTGTTGGTGACACCATTTGAATTTATCCTTAGATGTAGTGCTTGCCTTTTTTTTTTGACAAAAGATGTAGTGCTTGATCTTAACATGCACGAGGAATGTAAAATTGAACAGTTACATGTGCGGTAGCATGATAAATGTTGGATCTGAAACAACTTCTACGACAGCAATTAAGGAATTTGATTTTTTTCTTTTTGGGTTTTCCTAGAAAGGCTTGGTTGCGAATTTTTTTGACTGGTGCAAGACTCGTCTTAGAAAATATAGATATTGTAATTTGATTAGTCCCTCTTTGTTGTTATACGGTAGAACTTTATATTTTCTATTTCAATAAAATGTAGTTATTGGCCTAAAACTGCATTTGCAATATACTTTGTGTATTTTAGCTCAGAGCTATGTTCTGCACATTTAAGCATGAATACTGAGTCCAAAAGAGTCGGATATGATCGTAGGGAAAAGAGATGATGCAAGCTTGTTCTCAAAGGATATGGAATTCTTGGCAATTCCAAGGTGGGGTGGTTGGTTGGTTGGTTGGTTTAAACTTCAGAGGGACAGTAGGTTTTAACTCTGCTCTAATCCAAGACGAGGAGTTCAACTTGTTGATGCATTAAGGTTTTGGTATGTAATTAGTGGGAGTAGAGGGATTATGTGTCTCATCACCATGTGTCATGCCATATATGATCTCTCATTTTCCGTTTGCCCCTTTCCACTTTGGTCTGTTGATTTTCTTTCTGCAGAATTCAACATAGTTTCAATAATTTATTTTAATTACAGCTTTGTATCCTACTTATTACTTGATCTCAAACAGCTGTTCAGCCTCCTCAAGAAATGGACGGTTTCTCTCTACTGGTTCTGATAAATTTTCCGGCACCAATGATTCTGCTAAAATAGATAAAGTTGAGGAAGCTGAAACAGTACAGGTCCCTCCCCCTCCAACAGAGAAGGTACTTCATTGTTTTTGCAATGACACAAAATTTTCTCACCATGTCCTGATAAATTTAGCTAGTTGCTTTATTAGGTCTTACTTTGTTTTGGTTTGTAAATCAGTTGCTTGTGCTTGGGGGAAATGGATTTGTTGGCTCTCATATCTGCAAGGAAGCTTTGAATCACGGTTTGACTGTTGCTGGCCTCAGCAGGTATTATATTCTGAAATTAAAACCCATTCTTGATATTCATTGAGAACTTCAAGAGAAAACTTTTGTCAAGACAATTCTTTTTATTGATAGTTTTTCCCCCTTTCTACTTCATTGTATCGAGTAAGAATCTCATTCTCATGCTGGAGAGTCCGTTGTATACCAATTTTATCAGTCGTGATAGGATATAACTGTTGATGACTGTTTTCTCTAGTTAAAAAATGTCTAAACAGACAAAGTTTCATGACAACTCCTCTCTCTCCCTCTCTCTCTCATGATATATGCTGTCAAATATGTTGTTATATTTTCAGAACTTGCATATAGAGTTCCAGAAAATGATTAGTATATATATACGAGGAGAATGTAGATAGGAGGAGGTACCTTATGGTTTTAAATGTCATCTTAGTGACCTGTTGCCTTTGGTTTGAATATACTATGTTTCTCTGCTAACTATCTGGTTTTGTTCCTTCTGGTGCTGAAAAACCATTTTCTGCCATTTGCAGATCGGGCAGAGCCACGATACAAGAATCGTGGGCCAACAATGTGATGTGGCATCAAGGTTTTTTGGTTTCTGTGCAGTATTCATTTGCTAATCTTTTCCATGCTTTCTGATAGTGGAGAACATTTAGTCATTTGAGTTCTCTTTTTCCTGCTTGAAGGTAACCTTTTCTCGACTGACTCATGGAAGGAGGCACTAAAGGGAGTAACCTCAATTGTGCGTACTTTTTCATCTTAAAATATTAATGTTTATCTTAAAACAGAAGGGAGCTTACTTGTTTATGATTAATTGGTCAGCTTGTATGATCAAGTGCGGTCGATCCTTGTTCTTTCTGCCATCCTCTTTCCTTTACTCACGTAGGTGGGGTTCGGGCACTGGGATGACGTTTTCGTTCACTCCTGGCTCGTGCATTATGATTTATTTAAAGTCATGTTCAGGTGGAAAGAAGTTACAGGACATGACATTACACACTGAAAAGATAGCTGCTGCAATCTAATTTGGTAGCTAATTCATTTTTCTGTAGTTGTTTTGTGTTACTGTTGCATGGGTGTGGATACAGTAGTTGGACACTTGTTTGTGTTAAGTGTTGGATGTGTCCAAATTAAGCTTAGGCTTCAATTGCTGTTTATGTATTACGATGTTGTCTGATTAATGAGTATCAATCTTGGCTGGACGATTTTTTATTATAGAAAATTGGACTGGGACTAACTAAAGTTGGACTTATTTGGTGTTCAGTCTATTTTGAGGATCGTGCGCTAACAGTGTATGGACTTGGGTGCGAAAAATGATCCAGTTATTTGATACATGAATCAGCTTTTAGGATTAAATGTGTGTACCACGTCCACGTGAGTATGGAGTGGCTTACTTAGGTTCTTGAGCTTTGTGCCTTATAATAAGTGCTTTTATGTAAACTCTATCCTCTTGCAGCATTTACTTGTTCCCCCTGGATGGAAAGCATAGCTGGTACTAACTCGGCTGTTGAAAGAAAGACTAATTCACCTCTTTGAATGAAATTTTATATGATATCAAATTGTATTACACGTGTAGTAAATATAAGAGATGGTAGCAAAATCGGCTTTTGAAACATTATAGTCGTAGTTTCGTACTTGCCAACAAGTTCTCATCTTAATGTCATGAGGGGGAGGATTGTTCCGTCTTACTATTAACATTATGAGAAACCTTAGCCATGGATTTCCTTCAGTATCAGATTTTACGTTTCAGTGTGACCAGCTTGACGTGTGACTTTGCCGCCTTGTCTTCTTTTCTCCAAGTTCTTGTATTCTATTGATAAAATTTTTTGTCTCTGCAGATTTCTTGTGTTGGCGGTTTTGGTTCCAACTCAGAAATGTACAAAATCAATGGGACGGCTAATATTAATGCTATTAGAGCTGCTTCGGAAGAAGGTACTGTTGTCGGTATTTTCTTCTTGGTAGTCCACTTTCACTCCCAATCTTTCATGATAGTAGGTTTGATGAGCGTCTGAAGCACATTCATGATAGCAAACTGGTTTAAAATTCTGCTAAAGATCCGTTGTATGTTTCCTAATTATGCTCTGAAAGCATTACTGATTCGACATTACTCTTTTGCTTGGATTTTATCCGCACGTTTATTTTCACCAGTTTCCGTTGACTGCCAATACACAGGAGGTTTGGGAAGAAATGAGTTATAATATATTAAGGTAATTAGATACTCAAAAAGTTTTTCATTTTATGGTGGTATCAGTTGGAAGAAAAGTAGAAAGTGGTTGTGCAATGCATCACTCGTTCTATTGGTTGTAAATGTGTGGGAGAAATTGATATTAATATTAAGGTGATACATTATGCAGAAAGGTTTTCATTTTATGGTGGTCACTCAGTGGGAGGCGTCATGTGTTATATAAGTTGGAAGTTACCGAATTTCTTTTAAGGGTATGTTTGGATTCAAAGTTTGGTGATGTTTGGGTATGACTTGGTCAAATCGATTCATTTTGGTTGGTTAGCATATGAAAATAGTATGATAAGGTGCCCTTTTACATAGCAGGTCTGGAAGTATGAATATATTTTTCCTCGGTGTTCTTTTGAAAATAGTATGATAAGGTGCCTTTTTTACACAGCAGGTCTGGAAGTAAGAATATATTTTTCCTCGGTGCTCTTTTCATCTTAGGAGGAAATCTTACTCATGGATATAGAAAACCGCTCCTTGAACTTGGTTGCAATTGTCATATTTAACCACCTGGTCAAAGGGGCTTTTTGATGAGAAGAATCGAGTTATAGTATTAAGGTAATTTATTACAAGGGTTTCCATTTTATGGTTGTACCAATTGGAGAGTAGTAGGGACATGTTCCATGATGTACATGTTGATCTTACAATATCAATCCTGTAATAGGACATGACTAGAGCAACTATCTCAACTCATCACTGTCTCATGATACTTTTCATGCAAGTGGAAAAACCTATGATGATGATGGTTTTGGAATTTCATCTCATTTCTCCTTCATATGAAGGTTGCGACAGGGAGGGCATCTGGCGTAAAACCTTGTTGCTTTTTTTTTTGCATGAATTTATGGTATTAACTAATTTTAGACAATTAATCGTCACTATAAACTTCATGCAATTGACCCCAACATAGTTGGGACTAAGTTGCAAGTGATGATGATGATGATGATGATGATGATTGACCAATTGGAGAGCAGTGGATAATGGTAGTGCAATGCATCACTCGTTCTATTGGTTGTAAATGTTTGTGTATGACTTGATCAAATCGGTCCACTTTGGTTGGCTAGCACATGAAAATAGTTCTATAATTCTATTGTCTTCAATCCAAATCTTTATGTTTAATTGAAGTTTGGTTGGTTACCATATGAGAGTAGCATGACAGTATCTAATGATTTAATTGTGAAGCCTTTATTTTCAGTCAAATATTGTAAGGCAACTCCTCTGATGGATGTTACTTCTTTCATCTCAAAATCCAGACGTTCAATTATTATGGACATATCTATATGTACATGTGAATGGCAAACCTGAAACTGACACTGCTTGCAAACAGAATGAATAAATTTTCATTGTATATGAAATCCAATTCTGGAGCTGCATTTCATCTATTTAAGTTAAAGAAATGGTAATATATGATATTTTATATCGTCCTGTCCCGATGACTGTAACTTGTGTAATTGTCATTCTCATTCGTATTTCTTGTTACTTACAATTATCAATAAAGTTGCGGTTTAAGCTACTCTAAGTAAATCAGTGGCGTGGAGGAGTTCAGGAGGTAATAATAACATTTAGCTGAATTGAAAACATCAGGTTCTGGCTCTAAGAGCGACTATGACCTATTAATATTTATACTAGCAATGAAATGTCTTGGTATTTGTTATGGATGGTGATGCATCATCCTATTATTTATTGTTACACATTGGGGCGAACAATTGGGTGAAGAACTTGCTGTAGAAGGGGCACTGCTTGACTATAGACATACTTATAATCATAATCATACTGGGGTACTCCTTTTCCTTTCAAGGGTTTTTCCCACAAGGGTGGGTTTTACCTTGAAAGGTTTTAACGAGGCCCCATTTAAGGCTAGTTGATCGGCCATTTGATCAACACCTTTTTTTTTCCCTTTTTATTTCATTGGCCCCTGCGCCTTTTAAAAAACAAAACTGCACAATTGAGAGAAAAAAAAAATATATGAGTGATGGCCAGCTGTGGCTTGTGCAGCAATTTGAATACCTGGAACTGACTTTTTTATTTTTGTGGAGTGGGGTGGGGCTTTATCCTCTTGCATCCACTGTTTTGTTTTAGATACATATAGTAAGAGATTTTGTTGGTTTCTTCCTGCTCTTTTATTAAGTTTTTTCTCATCACTTACTAGAGGGATTATATGATACCTAGATTCTCTGGAAAAAAAATCTGTTCTATTTTTCCAAGGGTAGAGTAACTTTGTTTCTCTTTTTCTCTGTTTTTATGTTTTATAAAATTAGCTTTAGTACCAAAGATTGAACAGCAACATTGAATTCTTAAATTTTCCTTCATGTCTGTAGGAGTCAAGAGGTTTGTGTACATCTCTGCTGCTGACTTTGGTGTGGTAAATTATCTGATAAAAGGATATTACGAGGGAAAGGTATTATTAGAAACTCCTACTTGCCTTTACCAGATGTGAAGTTATTGTTGGTTCCAAGTAGTGGGGTAAATATAGCATTCAAGAAAGTTCAATTAAAGATTCTCTCATTGTCCAGAAAAACAGATTATTGCTTTTAAGTACAATTTCTTTGAGAATGTCTACTTCAATTCTATTGACACATAACAATAATGAAAATTAATGCTAATGAATGATTCAATGTTAGCAATATAAGTAAAACTATACGATTAAAGGGAGCAGAAGATAGATAATCTATATTACTATGTAAAACAGTATCCACAACCCCTTTATGGCCTCTGTCGCAACAATATTCTGTATAAAAAGCCATTTGCACAGATTTGATAACCAGAGTTGCAATAACTTTCTTGTAGTAGAATTAGTATTATCATCATTCAGTTTTTAATAAAATTTGAAAATGGTGAGCCAAGAAAGTAGAACAGTTTTCTATATTAACATTATAAGTGTAAAATGGAAAACTAAATATTTCTATTATTATTTCTTATTATCATTAAAAATGATGTGATGGAATATAGAACTTTCAATTCTAGCGAGTATCTAAAAAAACTATTTCTAGGATTTAGGATGGTTTGGACGTTATGCTGCAAGAAGTTATTTCAGCTTGTTTATCAACTTAATTTGCAAACATCCGTTCCAGCTTAGTTGACCTTTTTACATGCCTAATCGTGACATAACTTTTCAGATTTAGGAGGAATCTGACAATGCTTATGTGAATTAGAATATAAAGCTGAAAGTGGGCAGAGTCCCTTGTATATTATACTTTATTCTGCTAGTTCTATCTGATGTCTGTTATACTGTGTTGTGCAGAGAGCTGCTGAGACAGAGCTACTCACCAGGTATCCATATGGAGGTGCTCTCTCTCTCTCTCTCTCTCTCTCTCTCTCTCTCTCTCTCTCCTCTCTCTCTCTCTCTCTCTCTCCCTAGAGATATGTAAAGTTCCTTGTTGCATAACAGATTAAGTCTAATATGTAGGAACAGTTATTATGAACTGACATATAGTGAATATAACCTCTTCGAATTTGGATAATGGGTAAAGAGAAAAGATTGTACTTGTGACTATTTAAGATATGGTCCTCCTATAAAAAGCAGACAGGTTGCTCTCGATCTAATGGAAGTTACTATCCTTTTCAGGAGTGATTTTGCGGCCTGGATTTATATATGGAACTCGTTCTGTTGGGAGCATGAAGTTGCCACTTGGTGTGATTGGTTCTCCCTTGGAGATGGTGAGGTTCTTTTTCCTTTTTGGCTGGTTTCCCAGCATGCATGTTCTTTGATAGTACGGTTAATTACAAAAATACCTTGAGGTTCAGTCCAGATACAAAAAAACCAGTTTCTTTTAAAATTATGTAATTCTGAAAGATAACTGCATTTTTGTAATTAGGTAAACCTGAGGGGTAGTTTTTGGAATTTAACCCTTGAAGGTAACTTTTGATGGTATTTATTGGATGATCAAGACAAGTTTGTGCTGCTCTTGTCTAGAGAAAGCTATATGTTTCTTGTAAATTGCGGGTTGCGATAAATTATTAAGATTTTAAGCATTCCTTACATTTTCAATTTCAGCAGAATCGACAGTGCAGATTCTTAGTGTATAGATAAAATCTAGCTTGGGAAAGATCGACATTAATTTTTTAGCATTAACTTGATGCAGGTGCTCCAGCATGCTAAACCCCTGAACCAGGTCCCCTTGGTTGGACCTTTTTACCCCTCCGGTTAATGTCACTGCTGTGGCTAAAGTTGCTGTAAGAGCCGCAACTGATCCTGTTTTCCCTCCAGGCATTGTTGATGTCTATGGAATTTTACGTTATAGTCAGCAGAGATAAGCATTGAATATTACTCGACTTTTATCCCTAAGAGGCGTTCGTTCATTTAGAGTCTGGTTTGCCTGGAGGCTTGAATAATAATTTAAAAGTGGCCGTAGTGAGAATGAGTCGATGATCAATGTAATAAAGGCACATTTCTTGCGAGCTTGTTTGTCCATAATTATCTTTCCATTTTGTGTACAATTAATAAATTTTGAAAATGAAAATCAACAGTTTGAACCCTAAATTTAAACCTCCGTGGTTGGCCTAGCGGCCTGGGGTTGGGGTTACTCCTCTTTTCCCGCAGATTGAGACTATCCATGGAAGGACGGATGACCCAAAGCCCGAAAAAAAAAAAGTGTAGAGTTTGTGTTCCAAATTTGGTGTGGAGATATTTTAGGTCGTAAAAAAAAAACCCTAAATTTAAATTACCAGAGTAGCCATGTGATAGTGAAGAGTTTCGGATTTGTGAATAATTTGATAACTCCTAGAATTTGGATTTTGGATTTCATTCGCAATAACTTAAAAATAATTCATCATCTTTTTTGATAATTACAAATTCTTTACTTGTAATACATAATTAAATCGGGATTATAATGGCTACTTTATTTTATAAATATAATATGTATAAAAGATTCTCAATGGGCTTTTCGTAAAACCTGTATTATCTAATAAAATTCTATATTTATTTAAAAATTAGAAATTAAAACCAAACTAAAATTAGATAATAAAATAGTTTACTAATACAAAGTACAAATTTTCTTTTGTCCTACTGTCATTTATGAACCATGTATAAAATTTCAACAAAAATTTCTTGGGTGACACACTCTTTTCCTCTAAACACACCCACCTTCTAAATACACAATCCAACTTTTTAAAATATAACATAGTTAGTTTTTTTCTTTTTTTTTTCTCTTTTATTAAAAAATTGAGGCAGTCTAAAATATAACATAGTTAGTAATAGGGATATCAATGGGCCGAATCAAAACTCTGTATTAAACTCGTCCCGTTCGGGGGCGGGTTGAAACCCGATCAAACGGGTCCCAGGACGGGTTGTGAACCCGTTTTAAGAAAATCCGCCGGGTCCGGACGAGTAATGGGTCCTTATGGACCCGCCCCGTATACAATTAAACTTAGTCATATTTATATTAAAAGGGTGGCGTTATTTGCACCCTAATATTTGATTAATACACCACATTTCTACATACACTCTATCTCTATTTTACAAACCCATCTAATTACTAAATACACCATACCTATATTTCCAATTTTACCCTCCAAACTAAAAAATCCTAACTTAAAAAATCAGCTTTTTTCTGGAAAAAAGAGAAACAACTTTTTTTGGGAAAAAAAGCTGGAAAAAATCAGTTTAAACTGGAAAAATCTGCTTTTTTTGGGAAAAAAAGTTGTTTCCAGTGTTTTTTCTTTTTGGAAAAAAACTGTTTTTTCTCGGAAAAAAACCTGGAAAAATCAGCTTTTTTCGGGAAACAAAATTGTTTCCAGCGTTTTTTGGAAAAAAACATCTTTTTTTCGGAGAAAAAAAAAGCTGGAAAAAATCAGTTTTTTTTTTGGGAAAAAAAGCTGTTTTCAGCGTTTTTTCGGAAAAAAAAACTGGAAAAAAATCAGCTTTTTTTCGAAAAAAATAAGCTGGAAAAAATCAATTTTTTTGGGAAAAAGAGAAACAACTTTTTTGGGAAAGAAAAGTTGTTTCAGCCATTTGGAGAAAAAAACAGCTTTATTTCAGGAAAAAATCAAATGGAAAAAATCAGTTTTTCTCGAAAAGAAAAATTGGAAAAAAAACAACTTTTTTTGGAAAAAAGAGAAACAACATTTTTGGGAAAAAAGAGAAATAACTTTTTTTTTTTTATGGTATTTTTGTAAATATTGGGAGTAGAGTCTATTAATCAAATCTTGGGGTTCTCAAATTTCCGCCTCTCACTCGCGATACGCCTGCTCCCTCCGGTGCCCACTCACGTATAATTTTCCCTCCGCCAGTCCCCCGCGTCTCCGACAGTCCGACGAGTGTAGAAGTGCACTGGCGATTCGTAAGTACTACTACTCTAATTTAACCTTAGGCCCTTCTTTGTCAAATTCTTGGAATTTTTCTCCAAGCCCGCATGTTTTGAACAATTTTCGGTTGCAAAAAAATGGACTGTACTAAGTGTTTACAGTTTCAGAAAATTTGTGCAGGAACTTGGGTTTTTCTATATTCTGAATTAGTTTGCTGGGTGGCTTGTTTTTGAGTCAAATAATCAAAATATGTTTGCAGATTGCAGAATTGAAAAAAATGATTGATTAATCAACTAAGGGCCATTATTCTGCCTTGTCAATGATTGAGAAATTAATTATAAGAATTTTAATTTTGGATTTTAATTACAACAAAGATGTTGAGATAAGTTTATGGCTGAGGCGTGAATGCTCAGCGCATCAAATTAATTAAATTAAAACTGGCAGCAGACTGCTTAAATTTTAAGCGGTACGACGGGTTCAACCAGCCGGTCGCGGGTCTAATGCGGGCGGGTCCCGGTCCATGATTTTCTTCGCGGCGGGTCCCGGTTTGGCCAAACCCGTCCCGGACCCGCCCGTTGTCATCCCTAGTTAGTAAATACATTCCTTCTCGTTAGAATAATTAACATACATTATCAAAGAAAATGGAAGAAGGATTCTATAATCTCGAGTCTTGAAATACAAGAATACCAAATACAAAATGGAAGGCTACCATTAAATGACAAAACCCTAGGTTAAACACAAGAAAGTGAAAATACAAAACTACCCTCACTAATATAAACTAATATAATTCTAACATCCCCCCCACAAACTCATGATGATGTAGTAGAAATCATCGAGTTTGCCAAACCAAGAAACGAAAGCGCGGGAGCGGATGCGACTTGGTGAAAAGATCCATAATCTGTAGAGATGATGAGATGAATGGTAAGTCGAGAGTCCCATGTTGCGGTGACGAGTGACATGACAATCGATCTCAATATCTTTGTTCTTTCATGGAAAATCGAGTTGTGAGCAATGAATAAAGACTTTGGTTATCACAATGCATGGGAGTAGGTGAGGATAAATGAACACCCATATCTGCAAGAAGCCAACGTAACCAAACTATTTCAGTTGTAGTAGAAGCCATTGCCCGATACTCTGCCTCTGTGGAGGATCGAGACACAACATTTTGTTTCTTACTCTTCCAAGAAATAAGTTAGTCTCCAAGAAAAATACAAAAAACAAGTGGTGGATTTTCGATCAAGAGATCACTAGCCCAATCCGCATCAGAATATGCCCTCAACTCTAATGAAGATGTAGATGGAAACAAAAGACTCTCGAAAAGAGTACCACGGAGGTATCGCAAGATACGAGTAACTGCAGCCCAATGAACTGTAGTGGGGCTAGTAACAAACTGACTCACAATATGAACAAAGATATGCAATATCTGGGCTGTAATGGTTAGATAAACCAAACTTCCAACAATAGTGCGATATAAGGTAGGATCGGATAATGGTGTGCCATCGTAAGGAGAATATCGAACATTAAGTTCAAGAGGCGTATCAACCGTCCGAGATCGATGCAAGACGAGCTCGATCAAGTATGTCGAATGTACTTGACCTGTGAAAGAAGATAACCTCGAGAGGAGCGGGCTACCTCAATACCCAAGAAATATCTCAAAGGTCCCAAATCTTTCATTTCAAAGCGAAGCTAACTCGATTTCAACAATGCAATCCCATCAACATCATCACCTGATAATCATATCATCAACATATAAGGAAAGAAGAATAATACCATCACATGTACGCTTGAAGAAAAGGGCGAGAATCATGGTTCTTGGAACTAAAACCAAGTGAAGTAAGCACAACAGAGAATTTTTCAAACCAAGCCCGTGGAGCTTGTTTGAGACCATACAATGCTTTCTTAAGCTTGCAAACTTCGCCGATTATGAGGACTCCAGGTGGTGGGATCATGTAAACTTCTTCTTGAAGATCACCATTCAAGAAGGTATTTTTGACATCCAATTGAGATATGTGCCATTTTCGGACGTAAGAAACAAAGAATAAGAGTACGAATCGGTAGTCATCTTTTGCAACAGGGCAAATGTTTCCTCATAATCCATACCATACTTTTGTTGTGAATAACCTTTAGCAACCAATCGTGCTTTATATCGCTCAATCAACCATCGAGTTGGTTTTAATTTTATAAACCCAACGCGAACCAATTGCCCGCTTACCAGGTGGTAAAGATACCAAATCCCAAGTGTTTGTTTTATGCAAAGCGAAAGTTCCTCAATATAGCATGCCATAAAGGATCGATAGCGAATCGCCTTTATAGGAGTGTGGTTCGTAAATTTGGTGAATAGAGGACAAAAATGAAGCAAAGGCGGGAGAATAAGAGGAATAAACAAAGTCGTAATCGAGTGGACTTACGTGTACGTTGGGGATATCGAGGAGGCAAACGATCCACAATTTCGGGAAGCGATTGGGGTGCCGTAGCGTAGACGAGGCAACAAAGATCTCGATGAGTCTCTATCTCAGTATTATCCGAGAATGGATCAATATGAACAAGATCGCCTTTGGAGATGCTATGAGGACTAGAGGAATAGAGAAAAATGGAATATGCTCAAGAAAAAATACATGACGAGACACATATAATTTTTGAGCAATAGGATCAAAGCAACGATATCCCTTCCGACCTTCTCCATATCCTAAGAAAACACAAATAGTGAACGAAAGATAATTTGCTGCGTTCAACATGAGGACGAAGGACAAAACATGCACAACCAAAGACTCGTAAAGACGAATAACTAGGAGTGGAACCATAAAGTCTCCGAAATGGTGATAAATTAGATGTAATGGATGATGGAATCTATTTATACAATGGACAATGGTAAGAACGGCTTCCCGAATTCACTTGAACCCGAACTAGATAGTAAAAGTGATCGGCGGGTTTTCAATGATATGCCTATGTTTTCTTTCAAAATACCATTTTGTTCGAGTATCTCGTGCAAGAAGTTTGATGTAAAGTCCCATCCAAAGCAAGCAATTCACGAAAATTATTAGAGGTGTACTCCCCACCCAAGTCACATCTAAAGCATTTTATGATAGCGAGAAAATCGAGTTTTTACAAAAGCTCGAAATGAGGTATATATGCTCGAAAAATCGAACGATGCTTCATAAAATAAACCCAACAATAACGAGAATAATCATCAATAAAAGAGACATAATATCGAGAACCCCCTTTGTGGAAATGGGAGCAGTCCCCACACATCGAATGAACCAAATCAAATGGCGCAGAGAAGAAGAAACACTCCGATTAAAAGGTAAAGCGGAAAATTTTGCGCTTTACAACCACTACAATCGAGATATCATGAGAAGACAATTTTCCTAATGAACCCGTAGAAGCCAAAAATCTTAAACGTGAAGACGAAACATGACCCAAACGAGAATGCCACAAATAAAAGCTAGACGATGAAGGACTCAAACGAAAAGAAGACAAATCAACAATAGAAGGCGCGATAGAGGGTACTCGAGCTCATCCAAAATGTATAACTCTCCGTGCCTACGGCCCGTCCCAATCGCCTTCCGGAATGTGGATCCCGCACACAACAAGAAGTAGAAGAGAATGATACTAAGTAACCCGAATCACACAATTGGCTAATGTAAACAAGATTTAATGTAAGTTTGGGAATGTGGTAAACATGTGGAAGAGATGATGAGGTGTGGCTACAGATCCACCCCCGCTAGGGGTAACAAAGTACCATCGGCGGTAATAACAGTCTAGCATGGGTGGGTGAAATGGAATTAAAACATGATATATCGGGTGACATATGATGAAAAGCTCGAGAATCTAATACCCAAATAGAGGAAGATATACCTGACGTGCTGGAGTTGACAAACCCGAGGCGGACAAAGCATGAGATGAGGCAAGAAATTTACAAATTGTTCAAAGAATTGTATCCATAGAAGGCGACCGAGGTAAGAGTTCCGGACGTCACGAGAACGATGAGGAGTGCAGTGCGGAATACGAGCCTCGGTGGGGGCGCCTAAAACCACGTTGATTTGGATGGATAAACCGATGTTGGGAGGTCGTGGATTTTTCTCGCTGAAAACGTTGTTGACCACCTTTATTCAACTCGGGACATTGAGCCTTCCAATGTCCAGGTTGTTTACAAAGAGGGATAGCTACATTCATTATCGAACCTTTGGGTGAGGCGGAAAGGAACAGAAGGCGGACGATGGGCACAACAAGAACGGATGAAGGAGGAACATGAAGAACTCCTTTCCCCTTTCGAGACTTGAGGCGTAATTCCTCTGCTAACAATTCACTTACAAAGAATCAACCGATGGTAGAGGAAGACGGTGCAATATATTCCCACGAAGGGACTCAAAATCATCCCGAAGAGCCATCAAAAACTGAACCAATCGTTGCTCCTCTCTACGAGCAATATAGGGGGCAAATGCGCGAAGTTCACTAGATTGATGGCTAATTGATCCCAAAGATCGATCATGCATAGAATAAAATTCTTGGATGAACATATCTTTTTCTCAAGAGATCGAATATCTATTTCCAACCTGGCATCTTTAGCAAAATTCGATTGAGTATACAAACCGTTCCAAATGTTCCCAAACTTTTTAGCAGAATCATATTTAGCTAATTGCATACCAATAGAGTTCTCCACGAACTGTTAACCCAAGTGATAATTTTCGAATTGTTCACTTCCCAAACCTCTAATTCCTCAACATATTTAGTATTATCTTTCTCAACAGGATGCTTTTGTGTTCCAGAAATATAGCTCCACAATTTTTTTCCTCTCAAAAAATTTCTCATGACATAACTCCAATATGAATAATTCTTTCCATTCAAGCGTACACTAATCGATCGCAGAACGAATCATCTCTTTCACCACCATAATGAATAATGACAAAAAATCAAAACGAAATACCAACCAAAAACCTAGATAGATTGATGCAAATATCCAACAAATCAAGCCAACTCTCCAACAAACTATTGCAAATAATCGATTCTTGAGGCCAAAATAAGATAGCAAACCCAACAAGTTCTAACAGATCGAAAACCGAATGAAAATAATGAAAAGTCGCAACATACTCACCGTGTGATATCGATACACCCACCGATCCGCGAAGTCGAGAATGCTATTAAAACCTTGCTCTTGATACCATGTTAGAATAATTAACATACATTATTGCAAGAGAAAATGGAAGAAGGATTCTATAGAACTTGAGTCTTGAAATACAAGAATACCAAATACAAAATGGAGGCTACCATTAAATGACAAAACCCTGGTTAAACACAAGAAAGTGAAAATACAAAACTACCCTCACTAATATAAACTAATATAATTCTAACACCTTCTACATTCCCATTTTACTCTTTCCTATTTTTCCTCCCAAATACACCCAAAATGATAAACCCAGCCAAGCGGCATGAAGAAATTCCGCCAATCTTCTTTATTCCGACAAGGAAAGAAGATGTAATATCTTTTGGATTACACATTTTTTATTTTGTTTTAATTTTGAATTTAATATCTTACTTTAATTTCACACTTATAGTTGAATTAGTTTGAGTAATTGTTGGGTATAAGTGTTGGGTAATTCTATTTGATTTGCATCCTTTTTTTTTTTCCTCTTCCGTTTTTGTCTGAGTTTGGGGAAGAAGACGATGGATGACACGATGGTATACTCGATCGTGCCACAAGGCATGATCGAAAAGTAACTACGATCGTGCCATCGTGTCAAGTGGCACGATCAAAAAGTAATTACAATCGTGCCATCGTGCCACTTGGCACGAGAAAAGTTTTAACTGTACTGCGATCGTGCCAAGTGTCGCACTTTTGTTATTCAACAGTAAATTTTCAACTGTAAAAATGGAAAAATAATACACTTTTAAGTTGCAAATTAAGGATATGCTTATATTATTCGACAAAATTAATTTTTTGCTGTCCATATTTGCAACAATGTGAGTGTTTGAAAATCTAGGATTTATCAAAAAAAAAAAATCGATTTTTACAAGAATGTGGATGAGTGTGAGGAAGATGAAGTGTATTGGAATTTATTTATTTAAGGGTATCATAATCTTTTAAACTAATGACATTTTTTAAATTATATGAAGGTGGGTGTGGTTAACAATTTTGGGGGTGTGAATAGCGCAACCCAAATTTCTATTCGAGTTATTCTATATAAAAAGTAATTATTTTATGACTATTTAGTATTTACCAAATATATGGTTCAACCCGACGAATCCAAGCAAAACCGACCCGGTTAGAGAAGAAAGTTTCGAGAATTTATTTAACGACAACGTCGGCGACTTTCAGTTTTCACAATCACCAACACGCGCTTCTTTACATCTACGCGCCGCCGATCCGCTGCCGCCTCTGCTCGCACGTTTTCATACCCACGTCAATAGAGAGTAATGAACGGTCAAACTAGCCATCAGCAATCAAAGGACGGCCGCCACGACGATGATGCTGCGCTTACAGAATTCCTTGCTTCTTTAATGGACTACACACCTACCGTAAGTTTTTTTGATAATTCAGTTCTTGAGTTTGTTCTGTTAATAATTACATTAATTTACAGATACCTGATGAATTGGTGGAGCATTACTTGGCGAAAAGTGGATTCCAATGCCCCGATATCCGATTGTAGGTACTCTCTGCCTTCTCACTACTTTACCCATAAGGGTTGAAGAATATGAACTTAAAGAATTAGCGCAAGAATATCGGGCTACTTGAATTACGTTTTCAATTTTATTAATTTTCAATCTTTCTTAGTTTTCTTGAATTATTTTTCAATCTTTATTAGTTTTACCAATTGTGATTTCACGAATTTGGGATAGTTATTTACTTGTTCAATTGTTCTACTTATTCTGGGAGAGTATTGATTCTTTTCGCCTAAGTTTGTGCAATATATTGGTATAGTTTTTGTTTCTTACTTTTTGATGAGAGTGTACAATTTTACTGGTTTAAAGTCACCAATTTTAAGTCGTTCTTTTTTAGAATTTATGTAAAAACAATTACTATAACTAAGTTTGTTCGTTTTGCTTAAACTTTAGCTACGCTTTGCATCTTGCGTGGACATATAAATCAGTTTATTAAAGAATGAAAATAGTTATCTAAATCCAGGGTATTTTTGATCATTGTCACATGTGCACACAGGCAGGCGACTAAAACCATTCTCCATTGAGAGCACGAAACTAGGTTTATTAAGGTTCCTTGGTATTCCTTACATTTGTGGAATAATGGTAGTTTTCAGCACATTCTGTCTTGAAAGTGTTTTTGGGCTCTGTCATAGTTTGGAATGATCAATACATGTGTGACTGTGTTGTCTTCTTATTTTCTGAGGATCATTGATTGGAACAATAGATTCCGCCTCCCAGCTAGGAAAACAAATTTTGGAGTGTCGTTTGATTGCATAAACATCAAAGGCAGTAGTATGCTAATTCTAGTTGCTTTCTTTCCCTTTGAAATCAATTCTCAAGTTTTTAATTTTTTTTCTTTTATCCCATCAACGCTGAAAATCAGGCCAGTTTTTGTTACAAGGTACATCAAATTAGAAGATGAGCCAAACAACATATGTTTTTTAATTTTCTCCCTTTTTTAATACTCATTCATAAAAAGAAGAATTTTGCTTCTTCCATTTAGTGGTGATTTTATACTATGTCACTGGAACCTATCAATATGATAATTTTGATATGAGCACAAATGTATAAATATGTAGCCTTTGGCAATGACTGAACCTTTTGTGGGAAAAGGAAAAAGGTGGCATTAGATTTTTTGATCTTTGCTTAGGATTTGTGACAAATTTGTCTTCTATTCAAGTCAGACATGAAAGTAGATCGTTTTGTGAGTAGAAGACAAAATCGTGATGAAATATTGAGCCACATCAAGCAATGGCCAAGACTTAAGAGGGAGAGTTGTCTACCAAGGATTTCTGTTGCTAATTGCCAATCTAGGAAACCCGTGCTGATTAATGTTTGTTCTCTATTGAGAAAACTGGTTTAAGACATTTTTGGAGTAGGAATACATTAATAAGCTGAGTTTTGGAAAGATCAAAGTTTTAATCCAAATAAATTGATGCCTTTTGAGCTGCATGTTCTTACTGTTTGTGTTATATTTTATTTTATCAGTACTCATACTATTGTTTGGATCATTGTGTTTTTTGTTTCCTTAGGACAAGGCTGGTAGCAGTTGCTACTCAGAAGTTTATTGCAGACGTGGCAACCGATGCTCTTCAGTATGTTTTTGTACTTTCTGTATACTAATTCTATTTTGCGGTTAGATCTTTTTTTTTTTGGTATGGAACAGTTTGATATTCATTTCGAGTTTATGACTATTTATATTCGGAATTTATTGGGACAATATTTTATGCATCTCAAATTCTCAATGCAGGCAATGTAAGGCA